>OV884051.1:12362500-12942500 GCA_930367265.1 Catocala fraxini
GATTTTCTTCTTTTGAAACAAAATTAATAAATATTTCTTATCTATACTAATATAACTTCTAGTAGCGATAGCCTAGTGGGAAACCGTTGGACTGCCACGCAGCGGTCCCGAATTCGATCGAGTCCAAGGCGCGCCTCTGACTTTAGTTAATTAATAGTAAATTATCGCTCGCTTTAATGGTGAAGGAAAACATCGTGAAGGAACCTGCATGTCTGAGAGTTCTCCATAATGGTTTCGAAGATATGTAAAGTCTGCAAACCCGCACTGGGGCGGCGTGGTGGACTATGGCAAAAACCTTTTCACAGTGAAGAGAGGTCCGTGCACAGCAGTGAGACAGTTTAATACAGGGCTGATATTATATGTATACTTACAGGTCGCGGCGCGGTCAGCCGCCGCCAGTGGTCGGATAGCGCGAGCTCGATGCGCGAGCGCAAGTTGCGTCACGCGCCCTCCTGTGCTTGCGGTGGTACACAGTTATCTGGTACCTGCAACAATCACAAACATCCATCTTAATTACAAGTTTAATGCTTCAATAACCGTATGTCGGGATTGTCTTATCCAGGCATGGTAAATTACTCAACCGATCATCATGAAATTGCGCATACACGTTGTTAGGGAAATAGAAATGGACATAGAGTACCTTTCAACCAGATAAAAGTAGGTCCTGTTCCCGAGGGATAGCTCGTCTGAATTATAAAGCATCATAGCATTATCAAGCTCACAGTTATTAAAAATTGTACACTATCGTTCTCTATCTAGTGTGTGACCTTACTATTCTTGGTGTTGACACTTTTTCGAGCATAAACTACGGTATCAAATAGCAGCGTAACTTAATGGGAGACCGTTGGATTGCCACGCAAATGTCTCGAGTTCGACCCAAGGCGCGCATCTCTGACTTTTCGATGTTATGTGTAGGTGAAGGAAAACATCGTGAAGTAATCTGCATGTCTAAGAATTCTCCATAATGTTCACGAAGATATGTGAAGTCTGCCAACCTGCACTGGACTATCGCCTAACCCTTCTCACACTGAGGAGCGGCCCGTGCCAGCAGTGGGACAGTTTAATACAGGGCTGATACTTATAAAAGTACGGTGAGGGCGCATCTACGATTAAATTTTTTTTGTTAAAGAAAGACATCTCCCGCTCTTGGAATAATTCCTATATCGCGGGGAACTTTACAAACATTCAAACAACGGACACAAAGAACACCCAGACTCGGAATAACGATTTGGTGATCACACAAATTTCGATTTTGAGTGTGGGAGTCGAACCTGTTGGCGAACACTTAAGCCACTACGCCATCTGTGCAGACATTCAGTCATGATGTAAGCTTTATTTCGGTCATTGAGACATGAGGATGTGATGGCATCATACATATGTACCTATATCTGTTTATACAACATCACCTGCGTGCTTATATATAGATCGCTATTTTTACAAACACGTGCTATAGTCACTTCAGAAGTATCAGTGTGTTCACACTTTTAATATTACCACGGTAATATTATCTAACAGTATTCTATCTTCATACAAACAGTCGGAACGCGAGTCATACCTACGCGAGGCCGATATGCACTCGGTTCGCAACCAGTCGCGAATGCGCCGCAGCTATGAACGGACGGTGTGATGGTTTTGTAAGCAGTAAGTGTGACTTGTTAATACTTACTTGATTGAAATAAGTACAAGTACTTACTTACATAATAATTATGGCAAAGTACAATTGTAAACAAAAGTATTTTTAATTAAAGTTTTTATCCGAATGCGGCAATTTTTTATAGGTACCTACTATTAAATTTAACAATAAAGGTTTTCGTACGTCTCAGTCGAGGCGCAAATATTTTTCAACCCCAAATTTATAAGGTTGTTTTATTATTAAATCTAGATCTAATCAAAAAACATAACATGATTTTTATTAAATATTTTCTATTTCATTCACAACAAATTACATTTTTATAGTAAAAAGTATAATATTTACAATCTCTAAACGAGCAAGGAACTCAAGTAGGTAAATGAAAATAAAATACTGTAGGTGGGCAGCCCTCTCGCGTATTCGCGGACGGCTGTAGGTAATTATTTCAAGGACAGAGCCGAGTTACAATACTGAGTATTACTGTTAGATAAAATTACCGTGCTATTACGAAAGTTTTAGGCATACTGGATGCATGTCTAATATTATTATAATTTTTCTTAACTTCTCGACCGATAATCAAGAAATTTCACATACACGTCACGGGCACAAAAAAGGACATAGGGTTCCATTCATCTAGGATATGAGCGAAGCCATGTACAAAAGCTAGTGGAGAATAAAATAAACTGTCACGAATGTGTGCTAGCATTTCGTAACAAGAATAAATTAGTTTTAAATATAAATTACGATTTATATGTCAATTAATTATAATATCAAAGAGGTTAAATACAAGAATATGATGTTTTATTATACAATAGAAAAATTAAAAATGCATTTTAAACTTTTTCATGCATAAGTCGAACTTACGACCTCCCAATCGCGGGCGTAAGTCTCTATTCCATTCATATTTTGATCAAGAAAAAGGATGAAGTGTTAAAAAAACACTCCTTTACCACTCAAACATAAAAACAGAGTATAAATTGATATTAATATATGCGCCCTTCGAAGGAATTCAACTGAGATATTTTACTAGAGGGAGTGTACTTCGCGCCCAATTTATTAAAATTTACTGCTGGTAACACTGCCGATAGGGGAACTATTTGTAGACAACAGATAATAAAAGAGTTGGGAATAAAATGGAGTATGTTACACTTATGTTTAACTAGATTTTCCATCGGCTTTGCTCGCGTAAATGTAGGTGCGGTTAGATTTACAACAGTACTTTTTCTGGATGGAAGATGACTCTTTCTTCTCCTCTTCTTTCTTGTCCTTTTCTGTTCTTCTGGCAACGAGTATGCAATCTTTTTTTTTTACTTGTCGTAATGCATTCTCGCATACTCCTCCGCCCGCCCCCACGGAGGGGTTATGTCGGACTCACTGGCGTAAAAGCAAGATGTTGAAATGATGATAATGAACCTCCGGGAATACCGACTCAACCTACCACGGTGTTCCTCGACATAACCAGAGTTGGCAAGATCGCGCGAATCACTTTCACATGCAATCACAATCCCGCCGAAACGAGTATGCAACCTAACTTAACCTAAACCAAAAACTACTCAACCGATTTTAAAAATTCTTTCACCATTATAAAGCCGTATTATCACCAAGTGACATAAGCTACATTTCATTTAAAAAAAGGACTGTTACTAACACAACCTAACCTACTTTTACGCGAGCGAAAATCTACTATTTAACATAAAAGCTTTTGTATTTCTGTATAATTCTTGTATAATTATTATCGTCGCCGGTCGGTCGACAGCGGACGAGAGTGTTTCGCAACAAGTCTATCACAACATACGAATCTGGATCAACTGGCGTATTTTGATTGAGTACTATGCTGACGTCCAGTACACATAGGTCTCCCAGTGATATAGACGTGGCTGGAAACAGTAGATCAGGTAATTTGGTAATTTCAGGTTATAGAAAAGCCTTTTCTGAAAACGCGTATGTAAATGATAGATGCGGTAGGGGTAAGTCCCCAAGGTGGACCGACGCCCTGGTAAAGGTTGCGGGAAGCGGTTAGATGCGGGTGGCTCAAGTCTGGCTGACTATGTGGAAAATATTGGGGAGGCCTATGTCCAGCAGTGGACGTCTTTCAGCTGAGATGATGAAATGATAGACTGCACGGTGGCGTAGTGGTTTAAGTGGTCGCCTCGCCACTGCCGGCGCACCGAGTATTGGGGTTCGATCCCCAAACGGGTAAATAAAATTGTGATCCACGAATAGTTGTTCCGGATCTGGGTGTGCTCTGTGACCGTTATTTGTTTACAACTGCCTCCGTAGCGCAGAGGTAGTGAATGCGACTACTGTGCATGAGGTCTCGGGATCGAATCCCGGGTCAGGCCAGCAAAAAGTTATTGGGTTTTCTGTTAAGAAACCTCAATAACAGCCCTGACTTAGAAAGTTGGCGGTGTTGGACACCCCCGTGCCTCGGAAAGCACGTAAAGCCGTTGGTCCTGCGCCTGATCTCACTCCGGTCGTGTCTGATTACCGTTCCATCGGATCATGAGAGTTAGATAGTTACAGAGAGTGCACTTGAGTTTGCGCCACACGCTTGTGCACTATAATATCTCCTGCGCAGTGGCCAGTCTCCGTTAAGATTGGCCGGCGTGACCGAAATCGGTGTGGAAAACATTATTTTATTGATAACGTAACTTTTAAATCAAAATGGAGTAGTCAAGAAGTCAACTGTATCATGTTACTTTGTGTCTTATCCTTGTTATGACCTCTAGTGGTGGAAAAACCAAAACAAAAAAATTACTTATGTTTACTGAATATTGCATATGTAGGAGAAAGAAAGAAAATGGTTCTCATTTTAACCCATGAATGTTTTATATATAATATGTGGTGAATATCACTGGTGGCACACTTATGCTATACTAGATGACCCGCGCAACTTCGTCTGCGTCATAAGAGATTTTTCTCCGTTTCTTGCAAATTTTTCATCGATGCTCCGCTCGTGTTGGTCGTAGCGTGATGTTATATAGCTTATAGCCTACCTCAATAAATGGGCTAACGAACACTAAAAGAGTTTTCAATTCGAACCAGTAGTTCTTGAGATTAGCGCGTTCAACCAAATAAACAAACTCTTCAGCTTTATAATATTTAAAGTATAGATTTACTTGTGAAAACCATGTATTGTGTCATTGTTTGTTTACATCAATAAATAGGTATAAAAAACAGTGTAACTGTAGTTGTTGGCGAGATTTCAATTAATTTCAAACATAATATAAAACAACATTATGTTTTCAAAACACATGGCGGCTGTCAGACTGTATTAAAGCAAACGAAAATATATAAATGAGTCGTTTGATATTAATGAACGAGAGTGTGTCTTAGTCAAGTTTATTCTCAAAACTAATAATTCTGCTCTCTCTATTTCCAAAAGCGGTTAACAATGATGCGAAACGAAAGAGTTTATAGCTATGAAAAATATTTATTAAGTCGACAAATAGACTTATAATTTAAAATCGCCAAGTATTTAACTCCTTGTTGACATCTTACTCATATTTGTTTCATCTACTTATAGTTTTATCTACAATAATGAAAATATTTAATTTATGATTCGTATCTGTAGTTATAAAAAATTTACATGTATATTTATTTAATTTATCTGTAATCTGTGTTTCTTATTATCTGTAATAATTAAAAATTCTGTACTTTTTTTTTGTAGTTTAATGGTATTATTAATTTGGACTGTATTAGACGCTCATAATCACTATTGAGGTGTTGCTGAAAATCAGCGCTGTATCGCAAGCGGTACAGCATTATGCTGAGCAACATCTCTTTTTAATGAACACTGCGACGCACATTGAACAGCAAGGGCTCCATGTATAAATGTGTATTCGATATTATATATAATAATATATTAAGTAATAGTATATGTAATTAATTAACGTATTATAATGTAGTAATTTCATAAAGGTATATAATAATGTATATAAGTTTTATTTATTTTTATTATTATCAATTTATAAATACATTTATTACTGTTACACACAAATTTTGTATTATAATAGTTTTGATTGTGTGTTGCAATGCTTCATTAAAATAAAATATTTCTTTCTTTCTTTCTTTCTTTCTTTCTATGTAATTATTTTATAATTTATAATTATTGATCTTTAGTAAAATGTCTTGATTTTACAATTGCATCTTAACAATTACATAAAGTACACTTATACATAGATATTTAGTTTTAAAAAGATAATTCTCGCACTAGGGATAATTTCTGTGTCGCGGGGAGTTTACAAACATTCAAACAACGGACACAAAGAACATCCAAACTGAGAACTACCATTTGTTGATCACACAATTTTCTCGTGTGGGATTTGAACCAGTGATGTTGCACATATTCCGCAATCCCAGAGCCTCCGCATTGATTTGGACCGCGGATCCAGATATAGAGTAGGTTATGATAAGACAGAAATCAGTTGTTCAGTAGTACGTGTTTAATTTATGAATCTTTGCAAAACAGGCTTGATCCTGCGAAGGCGGTGATATTAGATACTTTTTATAAAATTAGATCAACGATTTTCACCAACATCCGCATCCGCAATTGCGGAGCTTCCGCATCGATCTGGTGATCCGCGTCCGCATTCGAGATGAGATTCGCAAAAAATCTGCATCCGCAACATCCTTGATTTTGAACCCACAACAGTACGCCATCCATGCAGTTACAGTCACAATAGGTTTTCAATAATGACCGCGATTGCAACAAATGGCAGATTACTGTATGTACATTTTTATGTATGTATAACCGGGTACAATGTAAGTAGCGGATACACAAACTATTGAACTCATACAGCATTGAGCACGCAGTGAAATATTTACGAGTTCATCTATTTTTGTAACTCGTTATAGCCGCGACGGTGTTCAAAACGTCTGGATTAGAAAACATTAAGCTTTTAACAGATAAACATGAGATCAAAGTATGAGAGACACAAACTTGATAGTATGCGCAATGGTTGGAATAGTCACTTCGTAATAAGTCGTGTGTCGGTTTGATCTCCGGATATATTAGAAACACCCCAAGCGCGAGAGTTGTCATAAGCTATTACTAAGTAGACTAATAATTAATATTATAAATGCGAATGTGAGTTTGTTTATTTGTTACACTTTCACGCTTTAACTACTCGACAGATCATCATGAAATTTTGCATACACGTTGTCAGGGAAACAGAAAATGACATAGAGTACCTTTCATTCAGGAAAAGGTCTATTTTTAACCTAACTTAACCAACCTACATTTAAGCCAGCGAAGCCACGAGTAAAATCTAGTACAAGATAAAATATTAATATGTTTTACCCTTTCAATTTTTATTACGTCACAACCTTTCAATAAAACCAAAAAATACTTCCAAAACACGTTGTAATATTTAATGAAAAACACATATCTATAGTTAACTAGCCGTCCCGACAGACGTTGTCTTGTAGACAAGAAAAAAAGTTAAAGAAAACCTAAACCATTCTCGAACCCACTAGAAAACTCATAAAAAATTTCAACGAAATCGGTCCAGCCGTTTAGGAGGAGTTTAATTACAAACACACGCACAGAAGATATATTAAACACTTACCACGCTTTGCTTACGACACTTGAGACATCTTACTAACCCAAAAACTCAATAAAACCGAACTAAACGCACTATTACTACAATTCGAATTAATATCGAGCAATAAACTCAAAATGACTAACATCTACCCTCGTCTCAATAAAATCGGACGAGCAGACATTTCAATGGCTGCCACGCCAAATTGAACCTTAACATTACGGAATAGGGACATGGTGTGATATTAATGAAATCGTATGTACTCATTAAAAAACCCATGGTCATAACGGTGGAGTTATTGCATACAGTTTTGCATAAAAAGGCACGAAACAGCTCTTATGAGATGAGTAGAGACGAGATGGAATTTTAATAGTTCAGTGCTGACGTGGACAGGGCGAGTCGGATATCTACAGAATTATGTGTAAATTTGCCGGTTTCCTAGGGTATGATAGCGGTCGACCATGTGGTTTTAGGTTCGATTTTTAGTCCCAGCAAAATGTTACTTGGGATTTTTTTAAGAAATTAATATGTGTATAGATGAACAGTAAACCTTGTTACTTTTTTTAAGCATATATACTCACGGTGGCGTATGATATTTATCATAGTTAATGTTTATATGGAGGAGCTCTTGCCCGCGGCATCACTCGCATAAAAGTATATTAGAGAATTGTTTCTAGATCATCACTTTCGTAGAACTGTATCTGCATTTTCTCAATTATTTGGTAATTCGATTAAGGCGCTCCCTTCTGCTACACATGTCGATACCCATCTGGGAAACGCTTTCTGATTGTTTATCTATATATTAATACGTGAAGCAAAAACTTTGTACCCCTTTTTACGAAAATTGCGCGGACGGAGTATGAAATTTGGCATAGTTAAAGTTTATATGGAGAAGGAGGGGCGAATTCAATTATTTATGTAAAATATGCATTAGAAATACATTAAATAAATGAAAAAACACTACACGCACACAACCATGCATTTGACACATGCAGTCGAAGCGCGTAACTATGGTTACATACATCAATATATAATGACATAATAATTATATCAGCAATATCTTACAGGCAAACAGCAAACTTTGGTCGAATTTCGAGCACTCGGCGACAGCTAGTATAATGACATAATATCAACCCTGTATATAAACTGCCCACTGCTGGGCACTGGTCTTTGCAGTATGAGAAGGGTTAGTCCATACTCAATAGTCCACCACACTGGCCCAGTGCGGTTTACAGACATTACAATTCCCGAAGAAGATTATGGAGAACTCGCAAACATGCAGGTTTACTCAAGATGTTTCCTTTACCATTCAAGCGAGCAAAAATTTTCTATTTAATACGCACATAACTTCGAAAAGTCAGAGATGCACATCTTGGGATCGAACTCGAGACATATGTGTGATAGTCCGACTATCACCCACTAGGCTATCGCTGTAATAACTGTGTACTGAACAAATTCATATTTTCCATTGAGCTCATTGTTGAGCGCACAATAAGAAGAGGGTGAGCTGATGTTATTGTTTATCAAAATATTCATAGCTCTGCAAACGCGTGTCGTTGCCGATTGTTGACGGATCATTGCTTCTGCAAATATCCTCGTTAAGAAACAACAATATAACATCGGTATATCGTCGGTCCCGGCTGCCATGAACATCTATGGCAGTCGTTATTGGGAGTGTCGACACAAAAGATCCCACTGGGTCGAAGTGTCGCTGGTCTGCACTGACCGGCCCTCACATAAGATACATACATAACATCAGTATTACGTTATACACCAAAAGGAATATATCCATTGGCTTATCTACTTACTTATTTTCAGGAGGCCCTTAATGAGTGTCGCTAACCCATCATACAACCCAAAAAAATGTTAAGTGTTGCAATTAAACCTTCTGATTATAATAGGCACGGCTTACCTAACCCCCTTTACATACACCAATTTATTTAAAAAGACATCTCCCGCTCTAGTAATAATTCCTGTATCGCGGGAGACTTAACAAACATTTAAACAACGGACACAAAGAGGACCTAAACGCGGTTCACGAAAATTTTTGTTCCGTGTAAGATTCGAACCCATACTAATTAGTGCACTGTCAGTGGCGAGGTGACCACTTAAATCACTACGACATCCGTGTAGACAACCTCATAGATCGAGACGACTATTTTGCAAGCGTATATACCGACTTGCGATCGTGAATTCATGAATTCGATCTCCATCTTTTGGAGAGGTTTAAAAAGTACTAATGGTTAGCAATCCAAATCGCCAGAAAACTCTAAAACATAATCGTCAAAGTCGGCCTCGATGGCGTAGTGGTTAGTGTAACCGGCTGCCACGCTCGAGGTCGCGGGTTCGATTCCCGCACAAGTCAAACATTTGTGTGCATGAACATGGATGTTTGTCTTGGTCTGGGTGTTTCTATGTATAATATGTATGTATTTACAAAAAAGAAAGTATATAAGTATGTTTATCCACTGTCTAGTACCCATAGTACAAGCTCTGCTTAGTTTGGGCTAGATGGTGTTGTGTGTATGTCATAGAATATTATTATTATAATTACTGAATTTGATTTGAAGTTCATAAAATACTTTTTTTAATAACAGGAATGGTGAACAAGCATCCTGCAAGTCGCTGTGACCGATTTATGATCGCCTGCAATATTAAGTATATAAATAAGTATATCAATCTTACTTTGTCGATCATGAGAAATAGCACTTAAAAAGGCTGCTGAAGAAGTTGGAAGAGGTTTGGCAAGAGGTTATGTTTTGACAGCACGGATGACGTAGTGGTTTACGGGGTTCGAATCCCTCACGGGACAAAACTCTGTGTGATTCAAAAATGGTTGTTCCGAGTCTGGGTGTTCTTTGTGTCCGTTGTTTGAATGTTGGTAAAGTCCCCGCGTCACAGGATTTATATCTAAAAGTCATTAAAAAAGAAAGAGTTATGACGTGAAAGCGTAACAAACAAGCAAACCCTAACTCTAAACACTAAAACGAAAGTTGTAATAAAAAAATATATATTTGATTTTCTGGTTGGTTTTCTGTAAGACTGTGATCTTTTAAATTGGTATTACACCCACGTCCAACCAGATACGTACTGAATCCCACGCAACACAAGACAAGTTTATATGTATACTAGATGTGCCCGCCGCGGTTTCACCCGCGTTTATGATTACTGCGCCGCCCCCGTGGGTTGTAGCGTGATGTTATATAGCCTATAGCATATAGCCTATAGCCTTCCTTGATAAATGAGCTATCCAACACTAAAAGAATTTTTCAATTCGGACCAGTAGTTCCTGAAATTAGCGCGTCCAACCAACCAAACAAACAAACTCTTTAGCTTTATAATATTAGTATAGATAGGACGGATTTTGCAGACTCCGAGATACTATTACAATTTCTTCTATACTAATATTATAAAGAGAAAAGATTGGATTTTTTGTTTGTAAGAATTTAACAAAAAGACCTACTCAACCGATTATAAAAATTCTTCACCATTACAAAGTTTTGTTATCACCGAGTAACCTTTCACACGAATCACTCTGTCTATTGGAGAAAACCGCATTAAATCCGTTCAGGTAGTTTTAGAGGTTATCGCGAGCAGATAGACAGACGCGACGGGGGACTTTATTTTATAATATCTAGTGATAAAGGTACAGTACCCCACACGCGGTACGTTTCAGAGGCAGTGACGCGAGGACTGTCAATTTTGAGGCGCCACCGCGTCGCGCGGCGTCGCCTAGCAACAAACAACTGAGTTACCGATTTTGTTAAGCTGGGGGTGGAGATGACAAGCAGCTTCGATTCCTATGAAACTCTAAACCATAACTGTACTCTACGGTTATGGTTGAGTTTAAAATCACACAAAAATATGTAAAATAGGTAACCGATTTATTTCTAACTACTAATAGCTTCTGCCTTAGTTGTGAGACTGTTGGACTGCCACGCAAAGGTCTCGAGTTCGATTCCAAGGCGCACACCTCTGACTTTTCGAGATATGTGCGTATTAAATAGTTAACTATCGCTTACTTTACTTGCACGTCTGAGAGTTCCCCATAATAGTCTCGAATATATGTAAAGTCAGCCAGACCGCATTGGGCCAACGTGGTGGACAATGACCTAACGTTTCTCACACTGAGAAGAGGTGCGTGTCCAGCAATGGGGCAGTTTAATACAGGGCTGATAATATATACATCTATGATGCCTGTTAAACAAAGGTGCCGTCGTCGAACACGTCGTCAAAGTAGACCGAGTGACGTGTGACGGATACAATGCGAGTATTGGCACTATTATAGTGTCGCGTTACTGGACTAAGGGATGCCTTTGTTTGGACAACAAAGGATGTTGTTGGCTACTCGGTTGTATATTATAATATTGCTTTTACGGGATACGTCATAATTAAGTAGAATGTGATGGTAATCACATTACAAGACTGTGCAGTAACTGCTATATCAAAAGGAGATTTTTGTGAAGTCGTTGACTCTTAGTCAATACAAAATAAAGAAAGGAAAGAATACGCTACAAAATATGCACTGATTAATAAATACATAGTATTCATTTATTGTAGAACAAGCTTAACAATTCAATTTGTGGTTTGCCAGACAGAAAAATAAATAATTGTATCTGACGGCCCCCGGACCACTCTCAAGTAATGAACTACATATTAAATATCTTAGCGAAATAAATTAAATTATGAAAGGCATATACAAATTTCGATGAAGACAGAAAGACGCACACATCTAGCTAAATGATATATTCATATACAACAAGAAAATGGCGAAAATCGGCATTCAAAAATGATCTAACTATTATGGAATGCCATATCATTGATTTTTGGGAAAACGTAAGTTATTTACAAAACACAATTTACATATAAAGCATTATAAGTTAAACTTACGCTATTAAATGCGTCTGTACCACAGCGACGATTTTTTTAAACTAGACATTCTTTACTTATGTTTCAATGACGACAAGGCTTCTAATATGGTTTCTTAAAAATACCGGTTTTTATAAATCTGTATTTTACATATTCAGTATTCGCAATCCAAATCAAATCCCCACACACTTGCGTTTAAGTGTGTAGAAAGAAATCAAATATTTAATGTTCCAATAATAATTATTTCTTTGAACCTCTTCTTTGTACGCACACATAATCATGTGTCCCTATATGTTTCAACACTAAGCAGACTAAAACGCTTAAATCAGTATCTAACATAAAGTTAGAATTAACAGCCTATCAATGTAACTAATCATTAACCGGTCGTATACCGCCGGCTCGCATACCAGCCGGCAGATTTGTACCCGTCGTAGGCTGGTGGCTCACATGCGAGCCACCAAATTGGCGCCAAAACGCCGCGCGCCGCCTTCGCTTAAGCGACGCCAATTTGGCGCCAATTTGGTGGCTCGCATGCGAGCCACCGGCCTACGACGGGTACAAATCTGCCGGCTGGTATGCGAGCCGGCGGTATACGACCGGTTAAAGAGACGATAAAACTAAAAGCCTATAACAACATAATCCATAATCTGAAGAAATCTGAACAAACAAGTCCCGCGCATGCGTCAACCCCCACTACTGAATAAGGAGTGGGGGCAATCGATACACTCCGGCGCCGACATGTCTGGCGCCTGGAGTGCGCTGTTTCGCTCGCACTTATGGGAATATAGACCGTGTGTGAAATAGGACAAATTTTGGGTGTGGCTCAGGATTATAATCAAGTGGAAATGACTAGAAAATGCAGAGTACAAATATCTTACTTCATACATATATTTTTCTAAGGTAATAAAATAGGTAGAAGTTGAAGTAAGTTTTGATATACGTAAACTAACGTAAGAAAAAGCAGGTTACGAATAGGTACACTCATATAACAAAAATGTTTTAGTGTTACTTAATGAGAAATATCATAAAGATAACAACACTGAATAAGAAAAAACAATGGCAACTACAATAGAACATAACATTGATCGTAACACACACAAATGAAATTTATGAAAATGTTAAACATTATGAAATATGTTAATCATTTATACCGATTGTAATTGTGTACATATTACGACGTAAGACAAAAAGTATTAACAAAAGAAACGAATAAAAAAATGATTATAGATCAGATACAGATAATAAATTAAAATTAGAAATTACGTGGAATTAGGCTATAACAAGAAGACATGGTGACAAAATAAAAATAAGATAGACTAAGAGAGCTTTCCTCAGATAATGGGGAAAAAGAAGTGGCAGATACACTATAAAGAGAATTTTTCTATCACGTTAAGATACTGTGTATGTTATTTGTAAAGTGCATAAGCGGTTGCCACTCACCACTAAAATCTCGTACCACTCGAAACAATAAATAAGGCACTGAAGTAATATTTCGGAAAATTTAACATAGAAAAATAATTGTACCATATCGAGACGTCAACATAAATATACGTTCTATGAACATTCGTCCACCACAGGAAGTCGTCTCACGCTGGACGCCGGAAATCCGATAGTGCTGTTTTTCTATTAGCGAATTAGGGGTTCATCTAGTGACCGAGGGTGGGGACTGTCATTTTAATATATTTAGGGGATGCGAGTTAAGTGATGTCAGCTTGTTGGATGAGAAAATTGTTATAAGAGAAAATGTGGGTTTTTGGGTAAACATGGTATTAGCAAAATCAATAATGCAACATGATAGTAGGGAGAAAGAAAATTGAGCAAGTTTAGATACATACATTAATTCAGCATGTCTTTTTAGGTAGTAATGTAATTCTACAAAGTGCCACTAGCTACGCTACATCACTTCTGTTAAAAAAACTCTCAAGATTTTTTCTTTGTTTATTTAGCTTAAATTTGTGCCTACGAGATCACTACAATTCGTCATTAGACCATAAAATTAACGTCTATCCTTTGAAACAATTTCATTCACACCAGATCGATTAGATTTGATTAGATTAGTAGTTCGATTTGAAATTTAACATAATCGACAACATAGGTTACTCTTATGGTAAATATATGTGAAATAATAAATAAAATCTTAGTTGGATTCTAATAAACATAAATCGTTAAGACATATCGAGAAAGACACACATATTTTTTAAACAAATTAAATTTATATGACCTCGCAATTAGATTGGGTTAACGCAAATGAGTGCCAAATAGTTTACAGTCAGATACATAACAAACGCGTACTTTTGTCGGGTATAGATCTATCAACTCTTGCTGAAAAAGTGACATTGATGAAAGTCACACATCTAGTAAAAAACTACATACATAGATTCACGCCTGTTTCCCAGAGGGGTAGGCAGAGATTACGGATTTCCATTTGCTAGGACCCTGACACACTTGCTGGTTTAAGGTACTCTAAACCTGGCCTTTATCCAGAACGTCTCCGATCTGATCGAGAAACGTTCGCCTAGGTCTTCCTCTTGCGACTGTTCGACAGTCTTTTCTCCTCCATTCTTTCTACATGCCCAAACCAGCTTAACATACCTTTCTCTATTCTCGTCACTATATCCACCTTCATGCCGCATATCTCTCTAATCATAAAAACTGCTCAATAATAATCTATAACTCTAGTTGTTGTTTAAGCTTTTTGGAAATACAGTATGCAATAATAAGAAAAATAATAGGCCAAGTGTCGGTGACAACATCGGGATTAGTACGAGAAAGTAAAATTTAATTGGCGTATTAAGGTAAATATAATCACTTGCTAGTAATCATAATGTATAAAAAATATGCTCTGTCTAAAATATATTAATGGATGATCGCCGGTTTTACAAACGGATAACGTAATTATAACGTTGAGATGAACTACTAGGCAGCTGTCGTCCTAAAAAACACCGCTATTGTAGATCTTTCTTTTTTCTGGCAGTAAGCTTGTGAAATAAAACATGTATAATAAATATTTTACTTGTATGTTACAAGTATTTTTTTACGATTATCACAAGATGGTTTAAAGATAATTCCTAATAGAAAAACCAACTGGACAAGGAATGCGATAAACATACCTATTCAACATAATCGTGTCTAACAATACAGATCACAAACGCGACGAACAATGGAATATTTTAAACTAATCCACGATAATCTTTAAACAAGTCAGTCTAATTACCATTCATCCATCAGAGCTAATCAATGATGGAGACGTAGGAGATGAACTAATCATCGCAGCAGGAGTGGACGTCCCGGGGCGGCACAAAGTTGACGGTAATGATGTTGCCAAGCTAAATGAATGACAAGAAAATTCTGTAGGAGGGTTCTCACATGGAGTTGATATTGAATAATCTCACGGCGATAAGATAATAAATGAGACGTATTACGAAGTTTGTCGTAATCAGATGATTGCAGAGATAATGGAGATTAACTACGTAATTGGCGTATTGCATTTTCACGTAATAACAGAATGACTGAAATCAATCGATAAGATATAATCATCGGTAAAAAAATGTTATAAGATACCAAATATTTAAACATTAAATATCAGAAATAAAAATAAAAATAATATATTTATAAGACGTACCAAAGAAACCAATATATAGAGATTTCATAAAAGAACAAAACTCATACTTTCCTATAAAAGATTCGGTCTAATACCGAGGTTACACTACATTTAGGAAACATTGAACCCAAATATGAAGAGCTTAAGGAACAAATTCCAATAAGCCAGCCAACAAACACAGAAGCCCCATTTAATTAAAAGGTAAATACACAAACCAAACCGTTCTATGAGAACCTTGAATCGAACTAACGAGAGGTAATCACAGAGGATGCAGGCGATAATTATACTGAAATCAACGTTAGAAGGGACCCATAACGATACATGGTGTATTCACACGAAGATATTACGTAAATTATAGAGCAATAGATACGCTGTATTAAAATTATCGAATATTAAAGGAAGCTTTGAAACAGACAGCAATATGAGAGATGTCTTACCCTGGCAACAGAACAGCACAGACTGGCGATATTCTAATAATATGGGGATATGAACACTACAAAAACAAAATACAAAAAAATTGAGCGTATTTGTGCTGCAATGCAGCACTTAAATTAATTAATTACTTATTCTTGCCATATACGTATTCTTTTTAGAATAATCAAGACAAGAACATCTGCAATAAATTAATTTAGTTGTGAAATACACTGGTTAATTATTTAAATATTGTGTGACATAATATTAAACTGAATATGACTCAATCAAGGGTTTAGAACCTTGGGCAACCCCTATATTTTTATGATCAATTTTACAACGTGAGCAACATAAAAAGTGCGAAGTCCTTTGCAAAAATGACAGGCCGAAAACGTTACAATACTAAACACTCCTATAGACGACAAATAATATTCTAACAAGACCACTTATAAGAAGGAAAGACCACGAAACAGTGAAAACGTAAAGAATGTACCCAAATTTTACAACGAACTGACGAATAACCGAAGCTTCACAAACAAAATTAATTAAAACATATCGCACACAATAAATAGGAAATCTGTGAAATGAAAACCAAAAGGCAAACAATAGTTTTTGACGAAACAAGGGCCAGCGCGCGGCGAGTTCCAACCACCTGAAAACTGTAAGTTTGAACACGTGGCCGGTACAAGTGGCACTTACCTCGATCGGGAGCGGCGTGCCATCGCTTCGTCTCGTTCCCACTTTAGATAAATACTTTACCCTCTCGCTCTCTCACACCCTGCTCGATTTTGTATTGTTAATCTTGGATTTAGGAGACTTGTAACAATAGAAGAGTTGAAAGAATGAAATACTGTTAGTTGAGTATGACTGAAGGAAGATTGAGAATTGCAAAGTCTAAGTCGTGGCACAAGTGTAGGTCCCTGTGGTGCACCTAACACTTGTGATGTTTGGTGCAGTTGTGCAGGCTCTTGTCGCTGGGGGTGAGAGAGCGGGACCACCGCCTCCGCGGACGGTCCACGGAGGAATGTACCGCGACCCCGGCATCGCGCCAGGATCTCGCGCCTAGCACTATCAACCTTCTCCAACGCTCATGAGGGGTTGATCCGCGCACGCGCGTTGCAAATCTCCCGTCCCTTACGCACCCACGTAAAATAGAGATGGGGGAACGAACTTTAGGGATGATATTCGGAGGGTGAAGAGACGATGAAAGATGGAAATGCATCTCGGACTCCGTTCGGATTTCCGGAGCTCGTGATTTTGTTTATTGATTCGTATCTACGTAGTATTCTATAGACGCTTTCTGGGGAGTTATTAATCCCCTTATCATGTCACTACGAGATTTACTGCTCATGTAGTACTAATAACTTTTATTGACCATTAATATCTCCCTATATGATCGATGTTGCCAGTACTCAGTCGTTACTTACCAACGGAGTTAAAAAGGGGATTTTAACAATGCACCTGTGGCCACTTTACACGACAAAAGATTGTTGATTGACGGGAAATTTGAAAAACTAATATCGCCAAACCAAAATCAGTCATATAACCAACGGCTAAAGATACAAAATCGTATTTCACCGATGTAGTTAAAGATATAACCCCAAGCGGTGATGTTGTAGAGGACAATTATGAATATTTACGCAGTGGAGTGCAATGTGCGTTGGAACAGAAGTAATGGGTGTCGACGTGAAGGGTTGCCGGTTCGATGTTCACTTGGTTGTTGACGTAACAAATTGAGATGGCGATATCGATGTGATTATAGATATTGTTGCCGATGTTGACATGCGCTCTAATTGCGTGAGCAAAGCAGCTGCAATAACGACGCTTTGGTATATTATATAAACTTTGCAATTAAAGTATGTTTATATTAATACGTATTGTTTGTAAGAATTTTTTTTAGAGTAAAAGTTTCTCTATTTTCTTCTCGCATACAATTTGTCAGGGCCCACCTGACAAATTGTATGCGTTTTCATGATGATCGGTCGAGTAGTTAAGGCGTGAAAGCGTGACAAATAAATAAACATCCATTCGTATTTATAATATTAGTTAGAATTCTAAAAGTGCGCAGTTCTATACGTAAACTTTTGAGTGTACAGCGATAGCTCAGTGGGGAGACCAACAGACTGCAATGCAGAGGGTCTCGGGTTCGAACCCACGTCGCGCACCTCTGACTTTCGGAAGTTATATGACTTTTCGAAATATATATTATATGATTGACAATTATCGCCTGCTCCGTGCCTCGGAGAGCACGTTAAGCCGTCGGTTCTGGCTGCCATGAACATCTATGGCAGTCGTTATTGGGAGAGTGTCGACACAAAAGATCCCACTGGGTCGAAGTGTCGCCGGTCTGCACTGACTGGCCCCCACATAAGATACATACATACATTGCTTGTGTTTAATAAGGGATTGTCCTGAACATAAACACAATAGAAAAGGTTACAGATAAAGTTTTTCTAATATTTACTTTTATGATTTTTTTCAATAGCATATTATGTATTAGGTTTTCTTGTCGTTATTATACAGCCGCTTCTAAAATATATATTTAATATGTAATTTTTTTTTTATTTCGACCTTCTTTCAGTCATATAGTTATAAAGTCTTATCTCATAAACTAGAGTCAATTTAACAAATCTGATATTTTTCTAGTATTCAGCATACTGAACTTACACAAAATTGACTTCAACTTACCATGCCGCAAAATGATTGTTCCCCAGTGTAATCCGTCCGAAACTTCGATATTTAAATTATATGATATAATTTTTTTGTGTGACTTATATTTAACTTAGGGGCCTCTTATTCTAGTGGTAGACCATTGGATTGCCACGCAAATGTCTCGAGTTCGATCCTAAATCTCTGACATTTCGAAGTTATCTGCGTATTAAATAGTTAATTATCGCTCGCTTTAACGGTGAAGGAAAACATCGTGAGGAAACCTGCATGGCTGAGAGTTCTAAGTAATGTTCTCGATTATATGTGAAGTCTGCCAACCCGCACTGGGCCAGCGTGGTGGACTATGGCCTAACCCGTCTCACAGTGAGAAGAGGCCCGTGCCCAGCAGTGGGACAGTTTAATACAGGGCTGATATAATATTATTATATATTTCTACGTTGCCTAGAACGTCTAAACTTTAAACTGCGGCCGTGTTTATTGTGATACTCTAACTCGACGCAAGCGGTTTCTACTCGAGTTGATGAGCTTCATAACATTGTTGAGTTCAAGTGTTTGTGGAAATTATGTATGTGTCAATGTTTAAGGGGTAAGCAGGGATGCTGTTTATACAAATATTGTGAATATTTCGATTGCATATATTGGGTAACTATGTTTTGGGCCAGAAATTGTTTATAGGGTGAGATTACAAAATTTATATTAAATGATATACAAAATTTGTGTATGAGGAATATGATGAAAGTGACTGAAGTCAGAGCAGTGTGTCAGGATCGTAGCAAATGGAAATCCGTAGTCTCTGCCTACCCCTCTGGGAAACAGGCGTAAATCTATGTATGTATGTAATACGAAAAGCATCCTAGGATGCTCTTAGGCCATACCTATCTAGATGTGTGTATCCATATCTGATGGCTACTAGGATATATTTATAACAAAATTTCTGAATCAATACGGAACAATTTAAAAAGTGTTTGCACGATTTATTGGTCGGCAAATGATTGTACACTACTATTAGATTTTATAACTTAAATAAGTAAGTCCATCAATATATCCGAGTTATCACTCATTAATTATAGTAACCTAACATTATCTAACTGTTGAGCACTGACATTAACATTAACTGTAGATAGATAACTTATAATAATAATTATTAATTATCTTTATCTATACTAATATTATAAAGCTGTAGAGTTTGTTTGGTTGAACGCGCTAATCTCAGGAACAAGTGGTACTAATTAAAAAAATATTTTAGTGTTGGATAGCCCATTTATCGAACAAGGCTATAAGCTAAGTATATAACCTCACGCTACGACCAATAGGAGCGGCGCATCAATAATTTTTTTTTGCAAAAACGGGGAAAATTCTCTTATGTGACGCAGACGAAGTTGCGCAGGTTAGCTAGTATCTTTTATATCTAATTGTATTGGTTTCTAGACTTAAGTATTTTGTACGCCAATCATTGGCAAAACATATATCTCAATATTGTGTTCCTGCCATCTTGCTATGTACCTATGTTTTACAAAATAAATTAACGTTATTGAGCAATTGCTCTATTAAAAACCTCTTCTATAAACCCCAGCTTTCCGTGCCTCGGAGAGCATGTTAAGCCGTCGGTCCCGGCTGCCATGAACATCTATGGCAGTCGTTATTAGGTATTGTCGACACAAAAGATCCCACTGGGTCGAAGTGTCGCCGGCCTGCACTGACTGGCCCCCACATAAGATAAGATAACCGCTTTCAAATAAAAAAATTAACATCAAAATCGATTCACCTAGAAATAAGTTCTGAGGACATAAAAAAAACATTCTTCTTTTTTTGAAGTCGGAAAAAAATTGTTTTGGTCTTCGCATTCTATCTTTCTTTTAATTGATAAGACACTAAATAATTAAATTATTCCTAGTGGGGGAATCTCGAGTTTACAAATAATACCTGTATCTCAAAGAACCTTACGAACATTCAAACAACGGATACTACGATTAACTATTTGTTGACCGCGCAATTTTTGACCCACGTGGGATAAGAACCCATATCACTCAACGTAGAAGCAGTGGCGAGACGACCGCATAAACAACTAAACCGTACGGTAATTATAATAATTAATCTATACTAATATTATAAATAGCAGCGATAGCTCAGTGGGGAGACCAACAGACTGCAATGCAGAAGGTCTCGGGTTCGAACCCACGTCGCGCACCTCTGACTTTCGGAAGATATATGACTTTTCGAAATTATGTGCGTATTGATTGACAATTATCGCCTGCTCCGTGCCTCGGAGAGCACATTAAGCCGTCGGTCCCGGCTGCCATGAACATCTATAGCAGTCGTTATTGGGAAAGTCACTACCCTCTAATATCCTGACACTGGTCTAGCCTTAGGGTATCGTTAGCCTTCGGGTTGCGGAGGTCAGGTGGCAGCCGCTCCGTGTAAAAACTGATATCCAGTCAAATCCGGTTAGACCAGAAAAGCCGACCCCGAGTGACTTGGGAATAATAAAGGCTAAGAGAGGAATCTATACTCATATTATAAAGAGGAAACATTTCATTTTATGTTTGTAAGGATTTAACTCAAAAACTACTCATTCTATTTTCAATATTCTCTCACCGTTATTAAGCTATATTATTTATACTTACTTATACAGTAAGTGACACTAAGTAACATAGGCTATATTTTGATTTTTTAAGTATTTTTCTAACTTAAGCTAACCTACAAGAGGCATATATTAGATAAGATTTTTATTAACTTTCATATATATAATTTTTTATTACTTTATTCTAATAGGCATAATTACAACTTTATACTATTTGTAAAGCATGCACTTAATTAATTCTAGTTAACTTGCTTATGTACCATAGCCCGTTATTATTATTTATTACTTTTTTTTTTCTCTTTGGATATGTTACTAATTTAACCTTTGCTACTATTGGTTAACTCGATATGACAGCTATTGTCTGCTTACAGATTTAAATTAAAGTATTACAAGTAATCTGTGGAAAATGTAGTGGGTAGTATATTTGTTAAGTTTAGTGTTAAGTACACAATGTATCCTTCTAATATACTACTGTTTGTTTTCCCATGGTCAATAAATAAATAAATAAATAAATACAATGATTACGCTAGAGAAGCAAAAGGCAAATAAAAAAAAAATATAGGTATTTTGGCAGCCATTTCTTACAACGTGTCCCCTTGCTTCTCATGCACAAGACAGACCCTTATTTTTAACCAAATGTTGTTTCTTTGCATCTCAGCGGGATGCCGAGCGAACTTAAGTAGAAATGATCCCAGCTATAAATATACATATCGACGGATAGCCGGCATGAGTGGTAAATGTTTTGCCTATATTGGACGATAATACCTAACTAATATTATAAATGCTAATGTGAGTTTGTTTGTAACGGTTTCACGCCACAACCACTGGACTGATCATCATGACATTTCGCATACACGTTGTTATGGGAACAGAAAAAGACATAAGTGACCTTTCATCCAAAATAAGTACTGTCTAACTAACCTAAGCTGGATTTACGCGAACGAAACCGCGAGTAAAATCTAGTATTATTATATACATACTGTCGTTCGATTGTTATATTTACGCTACACATTCAATACATTTAGTCACCAATAACTATCAACCATAGTTTTTATTGACGTGCTGTGGATATGTCCACATATTAACGAAGTCAACTGTATTACTTCTTTTAAACTAGCGACTCGCCTCGGCTTTGCATGGGTAGTACAAAACCTTAACAAATTATACACCAAAACCTGCCTCATGAATCACATAATCATTATTGAGTTTCACGCGAACAGACAGACAAACGCGGCAAGGGAATTGACTTTGTTCTATGCAGTGACTTCGTTTAAAACGTCAGAAGTACAGCGGATAGAGCTTGGAAGATGCGAGTGAGAGGTCGTGGGTACCGCCATGAACCTACTCCTGAAATTTCAGCACAAATTACCAATTAAAACTTCTCCCTAGCCTTTATTATTCCCAAGTCACTTAGGGTCGGCTTTTCTAGTCTAACCGGATTTGACTGGATATCAGTTTTTACACGGAGCGGCTGCCACCTGACCTCCGCAACCCGAAGGCTAACGATATCCTAAGGCTAGACCAGTGTCAGGATATTAGAGGGTACTGACTTTCCCAATAACGACTGCCATAGATATTCATGGCAACCGGGAACGACGACTTAACGTGCTCTCCGAGGCACGGAGCAGGCGATAATTATCAATCAATACGCACATAATTTCGAAAAGTCATATAACTTCCGAAAGTCAGAGGTGCGCGACGTGGTGGGTTCGAACCGGAGACCCTCTGCATTGCAGTCTGTTTGTCTCCCCACTGAGCTATCGCTGCTGCGTTAAAAGTAGTTTAGTTTTAATTGGTAATATAAATTACCAATTATAACTGAACTACTTTTAACGCATTTCATCACATTTCTTTTATTTTAAAATTCTCTTCTTCCATAATTTTGAATCTCATACTACTACTGTTGAACATTTACTACAATTTTAAGCGATTTAAATTACTTATTAAACTATTTAGATTTCCGAATTACTTATCTAGTAATCTTTAAAACATGAAAAGCCGGTTTATCTAATGCTAAACGGTTATACAGTAGCTTATGAGCGTTAATTGACATTAGTGCTGTATGCTTCTCTAATATTTTTTAATTATAACAATAATAATAATATTCTACCACACACACACAACACCATCTAGCCCAAACTAAGCAGAGCTTGTACTATGGGTACTCGACAATGGATAAACATACATATATAGATTTTTTGTAAATACATTCATATTATACATAGATACACCCAGACCAAGACAAACATGTTCATGCACACAAATGTTTGACTTGTGCGGGAATCGAACCAGCGACCTCAGGCGTGGCAATCAGTTACACTAAACACTACGCCATCGATTTATAATATACATTTATAGCAATTTCATGTTTAGACGCTGTATGTAACGCATGATGTGGTCTCCTGTAATTGAAAGAAATTGTCTTGATTTGTATTTTATTTTTTGTGAATAAGATGTGTACAGCCTTTGTTGGATATACTTCGAGCAAATAAATAAATGAACTACTTAGTTAAAAAACGAAAATCAACAGTTACGTTAGTTTAGAACAAAACGACCCTCAACGACCTATCGCTAGTGACAATATTAACACTTCTAAACTACTAAACCGATTTGGGTAAAACTTTACACCAAGACGTTATCTAACACATAAATCTAGTACTTCTCAATGTTTCTACGCCCTTGCTTTGCTGAACGTGGCAACAGATACATATAAATTCATAATATAGTTTAGTTAGTGTAACCTTTTCATAAGTGTTACTTTGTGACCTCAATGAATAAACATATTAGGACGATTATTTTTAAATTTTGACCTCTAAAAACACAATCGTTAGTCGATGGTACCAGTTAGCTAGCTCACAATAATGATAGCACGTGGCAGGGGTGGCTATCCTGAGGCCACGTGGACATACCACGTGTCAACGTAGCCCTACCTGTTAAGATATGTTTTAACAGGTGATCGAAGCTAACAGGTGGAAGCACTGTATAGTAACAACTAGCGACCCACCTCGACTTTACACGGGTAGTACAAAACCTTAACAAATTACACACCTAAACCTTCCTCATGAATCACTCTGTCTATTGGTGAAAATCGCACGAAAATCCGTTCAGTAGTTTTTGAGTTGAACGCGAACAGACAGAGAGATGCGGCGAGGGACTTTGTTTTATAAAGGTTCAAGTCCGAGATGGGTTGCAGATTGCGACCGCAGGCGACACTGCGGCTAGCGACTGCGGTTGACCGCAGTGTTGCCTGCGGTCGCGGATGCTTCTATTCCAAGAGCGGCAGCATGCCGCATCTGCACAATGCATATAACCATGCCTCAATCACTCCAGTACTGTCCTGCGAGGCAGAATGTCGGACAACGCTACCAATAGTTTACTAATGTGTCTTTTCTTAGAAGAGGAAAATGATGACGAGTTGTTGTTACTATATGTATAGTATCTTTCCTATTACTTGCCACATATTATCTTTGACCAAATTAATGCAGTAAATTGGATTGAATGTATCGTAAAGACTGGATGACCAGCAACAAAGTCAATTAATTTCTCTTCAACATCTTACAAATAGTCGACATTTTTGTACGTGTGAACTCTCTGCGGTTTGCAACAACACTGGTACTGCAGTCTGCGGTCGCTGTGCACCGCGGCCGCAGGCTACGCGCTGTAGCTGCAGGCCGCAGTGTTGCCGTGCTCGGAATCAATTTCATAGAGACTCATAGAAAGCAGTGATGTCGTTTGCAGTTTGCGGTCTGCAACCCATCTCGGACTTGTACCTTTATGAGTAGTAAAGTGCCCCGCCGCATCTGTTAAACTCAAAAACTACTGAACGGATTTTCGTGCAGCTTTCACCAATAGACAAAGTGATTTATGAAGAAGATTTAGGTGTATCATTTGTTAAGGTTTTGTAATACCCGTGCGAAGCCGGGACGGGTCGCTAGTTTAAACATATAGCACATACCTATAGCTTTTTGTTACGTGCCTTCCGAGGCATAAGATTGTTTAAAAAAAAATCACTACCCGCACTAGTTGTGAATCCTGTGTCACGGGTATCTTTACAAACATTCAAATAACGCACATAAACATCCAGACTCGGAACAACTATTTATGGACCGCACAATTGTTTGCCTCGTCTGGGGATCGATCTCACAACACTCTGCGTAATGGCAATGGCTAATCTCTCATTTAAACCACAACGCCATAGGTGGAGTAATCTAATAAAAAGAATAAAAATGTCCGGCAGGAAAATCCAATAATTTTCTATTGGCTAGACCTGACATTGGACTTTCTGACCTAATACACACTATAGCTGCGCTACCAAGGGGTTCGATTCTCGGGTCGGTCTAAGACTAACTAAGACTTTCTAGTTTTCTGTCAAGATATTCTCCGTAACAGCCGAGAGTCTGACACTGCTGGTAAACGACAATAAGCTCGCTCTCCACTATAGTAATATCAGCCCCGTATTAAACTGTGCCACTGCTAGGCACGGACCTCTTCTCAGAGTGAGAAGGGTTAGACCATAGTCCACCACGCTGGCCTAGTGCATGTTGGCAGACTTCACATATCTTCGAGAACATATTTTTTTTATTGTATTAGTGGCAAACGAGCAGGTGGATCGCCTGATGGTAAGCGATTACCGCCGCCCATGGACACCTGCAACACCAGAGGAGTCACAAGTGCGTTGCTGGCCTTTTAAATTTGCCTCTGGTAGCCTCACTTACTCGACGAAACACAACGCAAGCGCTATTTCCCGCCGGTTTTCTGTGAGAGCTCTCAGACATGCAGGTTTTCTCTCGATGTTTTCCTCCAATATCAGCCCTGTATTAAACTGTGCCACTGGGCACGGGCCTCTTCTCACTGTGAGAAGGATTAGGCTGTCCACCACGCCGCCCCAGTGCGGGTTGGCAGACTTCACATATCTTCGAGAACACTATGGAGAACTCTAAGACATGCAGGTTTCCACACGATGGTTTCCTCTACTACGCAGGACCTAAACCATAGGTCGTAAAATGGGTCTAATGGACCTCTGCTTACCTTTTTGGGAATAAAACCGTGAAACTATGTATGTATTATTATTCTAATTAAAATGTTAGATTAAAAGCTTTGGTTCATAATCCTCAGTAATATTATGAACGCGATGTGAGTTTAATAATAATAATATTCTACCACATACACACAACACCATCTAGCCCTAACTAAGCAGAGCTTGTACTATGGGTACTAGACAATGGATAAAGATACATACATACTTTTTCATTTTTTTTGTATATACATACATATTATACATATAAACATCCAGACCAAGACAAACATCCATGTTCATGCACACAAATGTTTGACTTGTGCGGGAATCAAACCAGTTTCATTGTTTGTTACGCTTTCACGCATTAACTACTCGATGGATCATCATGAAATTTCGCATACACGTTGTCAGGGGTACAGAAAAGGACATAGGGTACTTTTCGTTCAGAAAGAAATACTGTTTCCAAGGGATAGAAAATTGACATAACCTTCATTTACGCGAGCAAAGTCGAGGACAAAATCTAGTTATAAATACAAGATTATCAAGCTCACTCATATCGTCAATACTATCGTTCTCTATCCAATGTGTCAGTTCACTTTTTTTAGTGTGGACACTTTCGTGTGACATAAGTACGATGACAGCACCTCTTTAATTTAAATCATTGCTTTTTTCATAAACGAAGTAAATAGTAAAATATATTTAGATATCGACCTTTCGAGGATGTCATGTTGTTAAAGCCATTTTGGCGAAAATCTTATTCAGATTTTTGAGCTGCATCGACTTGTGATGACAAAAATGGTTTTACCACCCAGGAAATACTGCAGCGTAAAGCGTTTATTTTATAATGGTGTAAATAATATTGTACTTCGTCACAAATGATGTAAAATATACAGCCTTGGCCAAAAGTATTAGGCAGCCCCAATATAGTTATCACACACCTGTGCTATTTGAACAATTAAACAATATTCTATAGAACTGCGATACCGGTGTCATAAAACACTATTTAAGACAATAGGCGGCATTTTTTAAGCAGTCGTAAAACATCTGGTGCGTCAATAATACAATTTTATTTTTTCCAAAATTTATTTTTAATGTTTCGTCAGTTACCATTTGGAAGTCTTAGTGTAAAGACAGTGCATTTGTGGTTTTGTGAATTAATTGAGAAGAAATTCATTTGAAAATGCCAAAACGAAACGAAATTAGTATTGAAAATCGTGTAAAAATTCAACTTTTACATGAGCAAGGCAAGACTCAAAAAGAAATCGCGAAGTTGGTGAAATGTTCGCGATGCGCCGTTCAATCTGCTATCAAACGTTTTGTTGAGACTGGCTCTCATGCAAATAAACCAAGAACAGGCAGAAAACGCGTGACTACTAGCCGTCAGGACAGAAAACTTATCCGAGAGTCTGTGAAAGATAGAAAAAAACTTCTTCGGAGCTTGCTGTGGCTTTAACTGAAGAGACTGGACATCCCATAAGCGCACGAACTGCAAGACGAAGGCTAGTAGAAGCCGGCTTAAAAGGTTGCAAAGCTAGGAAGAAGCCGTGGCTATCCGCAGACAATAAAAGAAAACGACTTGATTGGGCTCTGAGACACCAACATTTCACAGAAGAGGATTGGTCTAATGTGCTGTGGTCTGACGAATCAAACTTTGAGGTAAGTTTTTTTAGTGAAGTCTATACCACAATTACAACGATCATTGTTGTGTTTGTCTTCAAACTCAAATGTTATAAAAGTTTGTGATGTGTGCTTTTTTTTGGAATCTACAGGTATTTGGAACACCAGGTGTGACGTTTGTGAGGCGACGCAAAGGCGAAGAATATCACCCAGATTGCGTAGTACCAACCATAAAACACGGCGGAGGCAGTGTAATGATTTGGGGTTGCATGGCTGCGGATGGAGTCGGCAAAATGTTTGTTTGCGAAGGTCGCATGAACAGTGAAAAATACATTAATGTACTGGAAACTGCTCTCGTACCTTCGCTTTCGTGTATTTTTGGTGACACTAACTTAAATGGTGTGAAATTCCAACAAAACAATGCTCCGTGTCACAAGTCAGCTACTACGATGCGCTGGTTTACTGAAAATTGTATTGATCTGTTAGATTGGCCTGCCCAGTCCCCGGATCTAAATCCTATTGAACATTTGTGGAGTATTTTGAAGAGAAAAATAAAAGAGCACTCGATAACATCAAAAACTGCTTTAAAAAACGCGTTAGTGCAAGAATGGGATGCAATTTCTCCAGAGGAATGTGCGAAACTTGTACGTAGTATGCCCCACAGAGTTGCTGCTGTCGTAAAATCAAAGGGTGGCCCAACAAAATATTGATGTTTTTACAATATTCTAATGGAAATAAAGTACTTTAATCATTATAATTAGTTTTATTTCTCTCTAAGCCTGAAATATGCAGTAATTTATAGGGTGCCTAATACTTTTGGCCAAGGCTGTATAATTTTATAATTATATTAGCGAGCCGCCCCGGCTTAGTACCCCCATCACGGGTAGTACAAAACCTTCACAAATTGTACACCTAAACCTTCCTCATTAATCACTCTGTGTATTGGTGAAAACCGCATGAAAATCCGTTTAGTAGTTTTTGAGTTAATCGTGAACAGACGCGTCGGGGGACTTTGTTTTATAACATGTAGTAAAAAAGAGCTGGAAAACAAAGTACACAAAAAAAAACCGAGCTTTTTGCATAGCTTGCCTGGAAAGTAGTACTTTGGTTTTTGCTACATTTTATCCTTGAAGGCTCGAACAGTGTGGGTTCGATACCCGCACTGCACTGCATTCTGATTTATTTTATAAAGCATTTCTTAGAATCTTATGTGAGTAACATATCACGTTATAATTGATAAAACTATTTAACGGACGACATAATAACATAAGAGAGTGACCATATTTCCACACCTAACACATTTAGTACAGTTTATTCTGTTTATAGGCTGCAAAGTATCTCCTGAAGCATCGCGCTACCCGAGCGGGTTCTTCGCCTCCTATCACAGGCATAGATCAGAACATCAGCACACCTGAAATTCCCTTCGAGAAACCATATTCGAGGAACAAGAGGTCTGGAGTACGGCAAGACTATTGATGGCCAGTCTGCTTCAGAATCACAACTGGTTAGTGCATGTGTTGTCTGTGTCACAAATAGTTTACAAAATACTAGTATTTTCATAACGGTATTTTATTCTATAAAATAAATAAAAATAAACTTACCAATATATAGCTGGTTTGTTCGCTTCGTAATCGTTCGTAGTGTACGTTACTATAATGAGTAATAGCTAAGCAACTAAGTCGTTTGTAAGGCACTCGTTTCTGTTGACTTATTCACATCGCAGTCTTAATACCTGTGGACAAACGGACAGGTCTATTAGTACATATACATGTAACTTCTTCTTCTCTCTTAGCCTTTATTATTCCCAAGTCACTTGGGGTCGGTTTTTCTGGTCTAACCGGATTTAACTGGATATCAGTTTTTATACGGAGCGGCTGCCACCTGACCTCCGCAACCCGAAGGCTAACGATATCCTAAGGCTAGACCAATGTCAGGATATTAGAGGGTACTGACTTTCCCAATAACGACTGCCATAGATGTTCATGGCAGCCGGGACCGACGGCTTAACATGCTCTCCGAGGCACAGAGCAGGCGATAATTGTCAATCAATACGCACATAATCTCGAAAAGTCATGTAGCTTCCGAAAGTCAGTCGTGTACGACGTGGGTTTGAACCCGAGACCCTCTGCATTGCAGTCTGTTGGTCTCCCCACTGAGCTATCGCTGCTATAGATGTAACTATATATATAGATATATATAGAAGTGAAGATAACCCAATGTATTAGGTGTTAAATTGCGAATCGAGAGGTCTTAAGTTTGAAACTGATGTGACTCATTTAAAAGCATTCAACATAGCTGGAGGGTAAAAGATACGCTTTCACACCTTAACCGCTCGACCGATCATCATGAAATCTCGCATACACGTTGTCAGGGGTACAGAATAGGACATAGGGTACTTTATCCAGAAAAGTCCTGTTGCTAACCTTACCTACATTTACACGAGCGAAACCGCGGCAAAATTTAAGTAAAATATATCACTTTCTTTTAAAATGTAAACATAAATAATTATCTTTCTAATTTATTATTGTTATCACTTAAGTTATTAGTTATAATTGAAGAGCATCCACATCCAATATTTGCAATATATCACTGCATTTAAAAATGACAATAATAATTTACTTCCTAATTAGACAATTGCTTTTATTAATAATATTTAGGGAAAGTTATGACCGACATACTTCTTATAGTCTAGGGTATAAATAAGAGAATATATAATAAAAATATACATAACATTTCCAGTAATCCATTACCAATCATAGGGTGCGTCAAATCTACGAAGATTGAGGGTACTACCAATAAAATCATCTAAACAACCTATCTACCCTCAAACAATAAATTTAAAAAAAACACCAAATCTATCTCCCAATTTTTAAACAACAAAACAAAACTGTAATAAATTTAAACAAATCAAAATGAAACGGCAATAAAAACAGTTTTCTCAGTTACCCCCAAGAAGTTGTCGGTCCCTGTTGGGGCGCCAACAGTCTGTGAGTGATAGAGATAGGGGGCAAAGTGGTGTGTTGTCTCGCTCGTGGCGCCAGTCGGGCCGGCGCCGTCTACTTGTCGTCTGGCGCCGAGCTGGAGCCGCCTTACATAACCTGAGCTCGAGTCCCGGGAATAAGGCTCGCGAACTTCTTAACATTATGTATGTAGATGCACGAGATTACATTGAGATATGAAACTATTTGGGGAGACCTTGTTTATAAGCTGCAGTCGTTTTGTTAACGAGTCGTATATACAACAATACGGTTGCTAGGACTAATGAATTTGTTTCAGCAGAAATCTAGCGTTAACATCATATAATGTACTCCTAGATACAACTCATTTGATGAAGATATAAAACACCAAATATATTAAAACTGACATTTACACTCAGTCAGAGAATAAACAATTAATTTGTGATTTTAGTTAAATCTGACCTGTAAATCTAACTTCCCAAAAATGTTAATAACGGTGAACATTGCGGATTTTATTTGAAAGAACCTTTTTAGTTCGTAAAGTGAACTTACTACTGGATACAAAATATTATCTGAGGTGCTTTAAAATCTTCTAAATATAAGTTGGTTTATATAAAATATTATTTATACTTCGTAGGTTATAAAAATCCTGAAAATTTGCTTGTAATAGCATTTTCATTTTTGCCAAAAATAACTATTTGTGAAATCAACTAGTTTTTGTCCCGACTGTCGCCACCGGCGAAATGACTATTACACTAATTCGTTTTCCGTGCAGTCGAAAATAACATGAAATTACAACTTCTTTTTTCTTCTCTCTTAGCCTTTATTATTCCCAAGTCACTTGGGGTCGGCTTTTATGGTCTAACCGGATTTGACTGGATATCAGTTTTTACACGGAGCGGCTGCCACCTGACCTCCGCAACCCGAAGGCTAACGATACCCTAAGGCTAGACCAGTGTCAGGATATTAGAGGGTACTGACTTTCCCAATAACGACTGCCATAGATGTTCATGGCAGCCGGGACCGACGGCTTAACGTGCTCTCCGAGGCACGGAGCAGGCGATAATTGTCAATCAATACGCACATAATTTCGAAAAGTCATATAACTTCCGAAAGTCAGAGGTGCGCGACGTGGGTTCGTACCCGAGACCCTCTGCATTGCAGTCTGTTGGTCTCCCCACTGAGCTATCGCTGCTTGAAAGTACAACTTCTATTTAATAATATTATCTTACATTTACATGAATGTTATACATTATAATTATATTTTTAATAAAGCGCTAGTTTCATTTTATAATTCAAATAGCTTAAACAGAAATAAACAGTGTCTAGTTAATGTTACACAATAGTAGTTTAAAGTTTCATAATTATGTAACAATAGTGTTCTATTTAATTGTCTCTCATTTTAATAATCTTATGTCTAAGTCGGAGCTCAATGTATTAAGTATTAGACTTGTGATCTGTGGTCGTGGCTTCGAATCTTACACATTGCACTGCCAACGTGAACCCTCTCCAAACAGAATTATTCTAACTTAACAAGAACATTATAGGTCTTTAACTATGATATTGCCGTTTATGTATTACGTCTGACGTTGTGGTTTCTGTACAAAATGCGAAGGAGACGACAATATTCTTATTTTTTGACGTGGTGAAATGTTTCTGATGCTTGCCCTCTCACCACACGGGAAGAAGAGACGCTCTCTCAAGACTTCGGGCCTACCGACTAAAACCACCACGGTGTGCCAACTCGCTGCTTTGTATAGTGGGTCGCTGGAACCGAAACTATATCAGTGACGTGATGAAGACGATCAAGTAAGAGACAGAGAGAATGCGTTTACGAAGGTGTGAGATTTTGCATGGTCATAAAAGCAAAACATAATATATAATAAATATGGTTAAAAATCGACCACTAATGTCCAAGAAAGCAAAAGAAAAATATAATAATTGTTTTTTTCTGTTTTATTTTACAACTCCCGCACTAGAAATAAATCCTTAGTCGCGGGGAATTTGACAATCATTCAAACAACGGACACAAAGAACACCCAGACTTGGAACAACCATATAAAAATCACACAAATTTTTGTCCCGTGTGGGATTCGAACCCACAACTCTCGACGCAATGACAGTGGCGAGGCGACCACACAAACCACTACGCCAAACTAGTCATTACGACCGAAGTCCTACCATCAATCATTATGGTCGAACTGCGACCACTAATTGTCCAAACTATAAAACGGAAATTGTCAAAAAAAAATTAATGCGGCAATTTTCAGTGACAACAGACAGACAACAATAGAATATCTTCCTACATATGAGTTAAACATAACTCGAGTGGGTGTGTAACCAGAGCCCGTCGGCACGACGCCCGGCCGGCCACCCACTGAACCGTGACGATAACTATAGTACTGACAAGTAGGCGTATCTGTTCAAATAATGCATACAGTCTCGCTTACCGATTTTCAGTTTTAGTCCGGGTAAGGTACACTTATTAAAATGATTAACTCATACAGATTATCTTAACTAATATTATAAATGCGAATGTAACTTTGTGTGTAATACTTTCACACCTGAACTAATCGACCGATCATCATTAAATTTTGCATAATCTTTATCAGGGTTACCGAAAAGTACATAGGTTTTCATCTATGTAAAAATATACATACATACAATATACATACATAGATTCACGCCTGTTTCCCAGAGGGGTAGGCAGAGACTATGGATTTCTGCTACGATCCTGACACACTTCTCTGGCTTCATTCACTTTCATCACATTCCTCATACACGCCCGTCGGTTCAAGGTGCACTTAACGCGGCCTTTATCCAGGACGTCTCCGATCTGGTCAAGAAACGTTCGCCCAGGTCTTCCCTTGCGATTGTTTCATTTATACTAGCCTTATAAACTTTCTTAGTCAATCCTTTCTCGTCCATTCTTTCTACATGCCCAAACCAGCTCAACATACCCTTTTCTCAATCACACTATTCCTTATTCTATCTTTCAGAGTCACACCACATATATTCCTCAGCGCTCTTATTTTTACAGCATTTATTCCGCTCTCATACTTCTTTTGCCATACCCAACTTTCACTTCCATACATAAGTGTAGGCACTAATAGTCCTCTATGAACAGCCAAACGTGCCTTTTCGGAAACATTTCGACATCTAATAATATAATAATATTCTATCACGTACACACAACACCATCTAGCCCAAACTAAGCAGAGCTTGTACTATGGGTACTAGACAATGGATACACATACATATATACTTTTTTTTTTGTAAATACATACATATTATACATAGAAACACCTAGACCAAGACAAACATCCATGTTCATGAACACAAATGTTTGACTTGTGCGGGAATCGAACCCGTGACCTCTGGCGTGGCAGTCGGTCACACTAACTACTACATCGAGGCCGCCGGTGCCTAATGCTATGTAGATTTATATACAGTTTTCCTCGTAAAGTTATATAACAAACATAGTCTCACGCCTCCCTACCTCCCAGAGAGGTAGGCAGATGTGTATACCAGCAGAATACCAGTATTGCGATTTAACAATCGCAACGTACGCTGTGCGATGTCCAAATTTTGGCACTAATGGGACACACACTTTCTCATTACTTTTTAAACTTAACTTGGGAATAGCATTGCCCAATGACCTTGAAGATCTGGGCTTTGCAGTCCAGAGTAAGCGTCACGGGCGTAGCGGGGCTGCTTGGCGGGGACCTTTGTAAAGATTCGGGTTATTGTTGACTATTACAAAATTTTAAAACAAATTAGTGAAAATAAACAATACACAATAGGGTATTACATGTTTTTTAGTATAAAATTCATACAGAATATCTCAGGCGTTATATAGAAAATTTAAGATATAAGTAGTTTTCAAACGACCTATTTTCTCAATTTTTTTAGTAAAATTTGGACAACTTAAATAAAATTTAAATCAATACGATGTTTTCCCCATATAATCTAGTTTACTTGTATATTTTTTATGGTAAATGCATAAAAGGATTCATCTACAAACATCTATAAACATTGTGTATAATTTTAAGTAAAAATAAAAATTTCTTCGTGTTTTGCGTGTGGCCCTTTTCTGTGCCAAAATAAATATTTTTCTATTACAACGATATTCGCCAACTGTGGTTCAAGCCCACTAACGTCCCGTAGGAGAATCGGCCACAATAGTTGGGTATTGGTTTTGCGAAGCAACCACTGATTTAACTATAAAGCGAACAATATTTAACTATTTATATATAATAATATCAGCCCTGTGTGTACACTCCACTGTCCCATAGCTGGGCAGGGGCCTTTTACCAATGTACGAAGGGTCGGGACATAGGCAGTACGGGTTGGCAGACTTCAAATATTTCCGAGAAACTTATGGAGAACTCTTATAAGTGTCATAACATAAAATTTTCCTCAATGATTTGCTTCACTGTTAAATACAGCGATAACTATTTAATACGCAGATAACTCCGAAAGTCAGAAGTGCGTGCTTTAAAATTATACTATACTATACCAGGCCATCATTGTTATTCTTCTCGCCCTCTACGCCGAATGTTGTCGGTTCGAATCCCATACAGGACAAAAAATTATTGGTTGTTCCGTGATTGGGCGTGCTCGGTGACGAGGATTGAATGTTTGTAAAGCTTTCTGTATAACAAGAATTAACGATAGCAGAGAAGCGATTTTAAAAAAACAATTTGCCATCTCGATTTGTCAAGGCAAAGTAAATATCATTTATTTATATTTAGGTCACTTATGAACGTCAAATTATATACCCACCGACTGAAGTAAAACAAAGAGTAAAGAATATCTTAATACATAATTAATTAACACTTACTTAACAACACTAATGACTGTAATGACTGAACCGATTTAAATGTGGTTGACATTCAAATTGGTTTAGCCATTACGGAGATTAGCTTACAGAAACACAGACGCATGAAGAGAAAACTGTTTAGGATTTTTATTAATTCCATTACAAACAACTGACTTTGTGTTGACCGAGTGTTGTGGGTTCAAATCCCACACGCGACAATTATTTGTGTGATCCACAAATGGTCGTACCGAGTCTGGGTGTTCTTTGTGTCCGTTGTTTGAACGTTTGTCAAGTCCCCGCGACACAGGAATTATTCCTAACAAAGAATAAGAAAAACAAGTGAGAATCGGCAATGAATTGCCGTAAATCTTAGAGTTCCACAAAATGGTTCAAGAAATATGCAAAGGTCACATGATACCACGTGACCTTGAGGTCAGAGTCATACTCATTTCGAGGGTATATCGACTATGCTGAGTCGAATGGCGTTGACCGCGAGTCTCTAGCTCTTACGGTTCTTGAGTTGAAAGTTGTATAACAGGCGGACGGACGGACGGACAAAGCTGTTGTATAAGAGTTTTTACGAACCCTAAAAGTAGTTTCAATTCCAGATGTTTTTTTAAGACCGTTGTTGTAAATGTTTGCAAAGTACCTGTGTGTGTGTTTTGCGAGAGATATCGTTAGAAACCCAAAAAATCCCAATGCAATAATACATGATTTCTAAGGCCCCCCCGTTGAAGTATCAATAGTTTTCGGGAATAGCTCTGCAAATGACACATTCCCAAAGATATACAAGATAGATTTACAACAAGTCGTAAACATACAGTAAAAACCAGTAGAGTTACTTAATAAGCAACGCGCCGGCTACATGCTGGAATTAAGTAATGCGCATGTTGACAAAAAAATTGTTTTCAGTCCATCTTTTAGGTTAGCAAAAAATACTGGACACGTATTTTTTCTTTTGTCCCAAAAGCTAATAAGATACAACGCGTTTAAATTTTGTGTTACGTCACCTGTCGGTACAAATTTTATGCGGGCGATTTATAGCAAAAAGAAATACCGAAACGGTCTCAGAACACAACACATCTACCTTATGTTGTCCCGTTTGGGTATCGAACCTACAACAGAAGCACTGGCAGTAGCAAGTTAACAACTAAACCATCGCGCTATCCGTCGAGTATGTGTAGATAATACAATAAAACAGTTGTGAGTACCGGCGCTTGCCAGTTACCAAGCGCGGGCGCATCGGCACACGCTTCGCTCACTGTTTACAATCACACACGTAGTACATGCATCGCGTCGCCAGATGGCGTTACTTGTGCAACTATTATAATAAGTATGACTCATTGGGCATTCTTTGTATTATTGTTGTTTTATTTCATACTAGCTGTTACCCGTGGCTTCGTCCGCGTGGAATTTAACAAAAACGTATTTTTTTACGGACCGCGGTAAACATTTATTTTATAAAATAATGTAGCCTCACTTAGTTAGCTATCTGCCAGTGAACATTCCCTCAAAATCGGTCTAGCCGTTTCAGAGATGCTAGAACAGGCAGACAGATAGACAAAAATTCTAAAATTTGTTTCTTGATATAAGTACTATATATACTTTCATATGCATTTAGTAAAAAGCTGTTATTTGGACATGACAGACACTTCAGGTTAGTAACATTATTTATTTATTTTAAATAAAATATAGCATATGTTACTCGGTGATAATATATCTTTCTAATGGTGTAGGAATTTTCAAAATCGTTTGAGTAGTTTTTGAGTAAATCCTTACAAACAAACAAAAAATCAAATCTTTGTGTCCGTTGTTTGGAGTCCCTCGCGATTTATACTTAGTGCGGTAGTTAAGTTTTCTTTTTATTATACAATATACTAGATTGTGCCTGCGGCGTCGCTCGCGTAATGTAGATGAGGTTAAGTTAGTAACAGTACTTTTCTGAATGAATGTCCTGTTATGTTCCCCAGGGGCTGTCTGCTATTTTTATAAATTCCTCATTCCGACACGACGTAACTGCAATTCCATTGTCATTTTGCTAAAAGTTCGTAATCTGCTAAATTCATCATTGGTCGGTCAATGGTCTCGTAATAGGATTGTGGTAGAATGACATGTTGTTTTGCCATTATTATAAAACCCGTTAGTAGAAGTCGTTTTAAAAACTACTACTGTATTTGAACATTTATTCATGCCAGATTTCGTTAATATAGCATATATATTTTTACATATTATTTATTAGTGTTAAAAGCAATTTGATCAAAGGAACTGTCAAAATTGTAGCAGATTACCGCATAAGTACGTCAGTCATTCATTTGTCATTATGTACGAGATTACCATTCTATGCCATTTTTTCAATGGAGTGTCAGTGGTTGACCATCGGAAAGTCATAATGACGCCATTATATTAGATTACCAAACTTGTCAAAATCAACAATTATGAAATAAATGATAGACCATTCTGACACTATTGTAATAGCCGACTTGGGCCCCAGGCAACGTGTATGCAAAACTTCATGATGATCGGTCGAGTTTTTAAGGCGTGAAACGTAACAAACAAACAAACTTACATTCGAAGTTATAATATTAGTTAGGTTTATACATTATTACTACAGTAATTAAGTTAATTAGTTATGTATTATCTAAATATGTACTAAACATACTGTAATTTATCATTTAAAAAGACGTGACGCAACTTTGCTTTACGCAAACTACTGATTCATGTATGAATATATTTTAAATGTCTTTCTGCCTACACCATGGCAATACCCATAGCCGGCCAAGCGAGATGTAGGCGAGTCACCTACGCGCAAAGATTATAAGGGCTACGGAGAAAGTTGTTCTTAAAGTCGTGGGTTCGAGTACTGGTGTTAAAAGTCGATCTTTTTCGATTACGTTGGGTAATATCATTTGCATAATAAGTGTTATCTATACTAATATTACAAAGCTGAAGAATTTGTTTGTTTGGGGAAGGGGAAAGAGGGTGATCTTGCCTCCGGCACTCTCACTCACCGAACGAAACACAACAGTAGGAATACTGGTATTTCTCGTCGATATTCTGTGTCCTTCCCCGGTCGAGCCGGCCCATTCATGCTAAAATCAGCGAGGCTCTACTACTCATAAATTATATATTCTGGTTAAAAGGTACGCGTATGCAGAATTTCATGATCATCGGTCGAGTAGTTAAGGCATGAAAGGTATTATTCAACATACAGCTACAGGAAAGCTAGTAACATGTTCAATGACCAGTAGCGCCACAGCGGCTATTTAATGAACAAACCAGTCAGGAGTTTGAAGTAGGTTACCGGGGCAGTCTCGAGGCTCATAAACGTATTGCAAGATCGTCCCCATGCAATGTGTACGAAAACGTGTTGAAATGCTGACAACGCTCTGATAAGACATTTATTTTTAGAGTTCGAAAACCTTTTATATATATAACAGCTTTGTCCGTCCGTCCCTCTGTCTGTTATACAAGTTTCAACTCAAGAACCCTAAGAGCTAGAGACTCCCGATCAATGTCATTCGACTCAGCATAGTCGATATACCCTCGAAATGACTCTGACCTATGACGTCTGACCTCAAGGTCACGTGGTATCAAGTGACCTTTGCATATTACTTGAACCATTTTTCGAACTTTTTAGATTAAGATTTACGGCAATTCATACCCGATTCTCACTTGTTTATTTTTAAAATTACTCCCGCATCCTAACTAATATTATAAATGCGAATGTGAGTTTGTTAGTTTGTTTGTTAAGCTTTCACGCCTTAACTACTTGACCGATCATCATGAAATTTCGCATGCACGTTGTCAGGGAACAGAAAAGGACATAGAATACCTTTCGTCAAAAAAGTACTGTTACTAATCTAACCTAACCTACATTTACGCAAGCGAAACCGCGGGCAATATCTAATATGAATCAAACTCAAAAATCATTTAGGTCACAAAGTAACACTTATGAACGTCAAAATATTTAGTTTAGTTTGTTTACTAAGTTACTGAAGCTACATTTAGTGACTAGTCAGGCAAAGGGTTCAGCTTATGAGAAGAGACAGAGTCCAATCAGGTCACAAGAACTGGTCTTGAACACTAACATGTCAGTCAAATGCCCATATACGCATGAGTGTGTCGAAGGAAGCTTTCACAAGACGATGTCGTAAGTTCTTTGACCATATAGTCTTGTGAAAAGTGGACAGCGCTCGGTAAAAGATCATTATATTTTCATACAGAGATATGTCGGCAAACCGCTATCGTTACGTTTATTATTAACTAGATGTTCAGAGCAGCGATAGCTCAGTGGAGAGACCAACAGACTACAATGCAGAGGGTCTCGGGCTCGAACCCACGTCGCGCACCTATGACTTTCGGAAGTTATATGACTTTTCGAAATTATGTGCGTATTGATTGACAATTATCGCCTGCTCCGTGCCTCGGAGAGCACGTTAAGCCGTCGGTCCCGGCTGCCATGAACATCTATGGCAGTCGTTATTGGGAGTGTCGACACAAAAGATCCCACTGGGTCGAAGTGTCGCCGGTCTGCACTGACTGGCCCCCACATAAGATACATACATACATACTAGATGTTCCCGCGGTTTCATCCGCGTTTATCGTTACTGCGCCGCCCCCGTGAGTTGTAGCGTGATGAAATAGGCTATGCAACACTAAAAAAAATTTTTCATATCGGAATAGTAGTTCCTGAGATTGGTGCGTTCAAACAAACAAACAAACAAACACATCAAATCTAAATAGTTTAATAATAATTTAATTAGGTTAAAAATTAGTAAAGTTTAATAGTAGTAGTAGTGTAAAAATTTTCAAAATTTTGTAATAAAGTGTCAAATAAACAACGCGATAAAATCCGTATATAGCAGTTTAATTTCAATAAACACATCAGATTTATAATATTAGTATACCTAGATTTAAAGCACAACTTTAGGAATAATTCCTGTGTCGCGGGGACACAAAGAACACCCAGATTCGGAACAACCATTTGTGGATCACACAAATGTTTGTCCCGTGTGGGATCCGAACCCACAACACTTGGCAGAGCGCCAGTGGCAGTGACCACTTAAATCACTACGCTATCCGTGCACTTACAGTGCACCGCACTTGTGTACTAGTTTACTAACCTAATAGGTAATTAGGTACTTCACTACCTCCGCAGCGCAACAGTAGTGAATGCCTGCTGTGTATGAAGTCTCGGATTCGAATCCTGCATTGGGCCAACAAAAATTTTAGGTTTTTCTACTAATAATTCAAATTCAAATTCAAAATAAATTTATTCAGATTAGGTTACAAGGTAACACTTATGAATGTCAAAGTTACACAATTTTTTTTCTGTGAATTTGCATTTACTGCCACGTTCAGCAAAGCAAGGGTGTAGGGCTCATGAGAAGAACGGGCAGGAAACTCATGGTCACTCTTTTTAATCGTCAAGTTTTTGTTTACAAATCATAAGAGCTGTAAGGTGCTGCAACCATTTCTCCATGAACTATAACTGAACATACTCAAGCATTTAATAAAATTTGATGGTAGCCTCTAAAGCAGCAGTATGGTAAATAGGGGCATCCACTTACATGTACATTAATAATCAAAGCAAGGCATGATTGTAGTCCGTAGTTTAATCTAACTGTTTAAATAAAAATGTAGTAAGTACATCATCGAATTCCACGATACCAAGGTCGACCAGTCACCAAAAGTAAATCTCAATAGCAGCCCGGAGTTAGGAAGTTGGCGGTGTTGGACGCCCCCGTGCCTCGGAAAGCACGTAAAGCCGTTGGTCCTGCGCCTGATCTCTCTCCGGTCGTGTCGGATTACCGTCCCATCGGATCATGAGAGTTAGGCAACTGAGAGTGCACTTGTGTTTGCGCACATACTTGTGCACTATAATATGTCCTGCGTAAATGGTTAGTGTATGCAAAATTTCATGATGATCGGTCGAGTAGTTAAGGCTGAAAGCGTAACAAACAAGCTCATATTCGCATTTATAATATTAGTTAGGAAGTTAGGATATAAAAACGATTTTGTCCATGTCTGTATGTTTATTTTCATAAACAATATGACAAGGTATTACTAATTTTATTATTTACGTTATTTCTTCTGGATATTTGAAAACAACTGAACGATTTTGTAACAGGAATAATTCCAAGAGCGGGGTTGTCGATTGAAATATAGATAGAAAGCCAAATTATTACATATTATAAAACAAAGTCCTTCGCTGCGTCTGTACGCAACACACTCAAAAACTACTGAACGGATTTTCATGCGGTTTTCACCAATAGACAGAGTGATTCAGGAGGAAGGTTTAAGTGTATAATTTTAAGGTTTTGTACTACCCGTGCGAAGCCAGGGTGGGTCGCTAGTTACTAAGTATAATTTCTAAACGGTAACCAATCCATAATTGACCTCGAAAACATTGCTTACCATCTATTTACGCACACCTCGTCATTGATTTATGAATGAATTATCACGTAATATCATTATTATTTATTTATTAATCATATGTTTTCAATAACAACAATGATATTACCTCGAAGAGATGACACATCACCGCTCAAGTCCTCGTCACGGTCATTGGTGATCAAATGACGTCATCTGATCTCCATATGTTCGTGGGTATTTGTGGATCATGAATATATATAGATGACAAGATTTTGCCCGCTGTTTCATTTGCGTTGATGTAGATAAATATTATAAAGCTGAAGAGTTTGTTTGTTTGTTCGGCTGAAGGCGCTAATCTCAGGAACTACTATTTCGAATTAGAAAATATTTTTTGTGTTGGATAGCCCATTTATTGAGGAAGGCTATAAGCTATATACCATCACGCTACGACCAATAGGAGAAGAGCATGAATGAAAAATGTTGCAAAAACGGATAACAATTATCTTATGTGACGCAGGTGAAGTTACGCGGCTCAGCTAGTAGCCTATATGTTATTCTGTTGTATATTATTATTGTAATACTGAAAAGTTTCATCAAAATCCTTTCAGTAGGTTTTGCGTGAAAGAGTAACAAACATCGTTCATCCATCCTCACAAACTTTAACATTTTTTACTATTTGTACTTAGAATAAGTAGTATAGGATCACATATAAATTATAATATTGCAGCAATAGCTCAGTGGGGAGACCAACAGAATGCAATGCAGAGGGTCTCGACTTCGAACCCACGTCGCGCACCTCTGATTTTCGGAAGGTATATGACTTTTCGAAATTATATGCGTATTGATTGACAATTATCGTCTGCTTCGTGCCTCGGAGAGCACATTAAGCCGTCGGTCCCGGCTGCCATGAACATCTATGGCAGTCGTTATTGAGAGAGAGAGATTGCTGAATCTTTGTCTAGATCCATTTTAAAACTGTTGAGTTGAACCAATAAATATTATTAATAATGCTAATAATAATATTCTACCACATACACGCAACACCATCTAGCCCAAACTAAGCAGAGCTTGTACAAAGGGTACTAGACAATGGATAAACATACATATATACTTTTTTTTTGTAAATACATACATATTATACATAGAAACACCCAGACCAACACAAACATCCATGTTCATGCACACAAATGTTTGATTTGTGCGGGAATCGAACCCGCGACCTCAGGCGTGGCAGTCGATTACACTAACCGACGCGTAACCACTACGCCATCGAGGCCGACAAATATTATTATTATTGACGAGATCCTGCATGTGTTGTGTGAGTGTGTCCGGAACGAGTCTCTTCGACGACAGGTGCTGATTAAGAAGTACAACGTTGGGCTGTGCAACAGTGCCTCAGCAGCTCCATTGTCGGATGAAGCCAACATCCTATGTGGAATATATCTCGCAAGGATGTTGTCTTGAGGAATCATTCATTTATTTTTAGATGTAATAGTCTTAAGATTATAAAATTGTTATCCTCTCTATAGGACGATATCGTCAATGTTGACGAAATTCCGTTAAATAAAGATTAAAAAAAGAATAATTCCTGTGTCGCGGAGCCTTTACAAACATTCAAATAAGTAACAGACACAAAGAACACCCAGATTCGGAACATCCATTTGTGGATCACACAAATGGTTGTCCCGTGTGGAATTCGAACACACACAACACTCGATGCAGTGGCAGAGGCGAAGCAACCACTTAAACCACTACGCCATCCGTGCAGCCTTACCATTCTCACACTGAGAAGAGGCAACTTGCCCAGCAGTGGGTTTCTCTACAGGGCTGATACTATTATTTATACTAGCGGTCGCCTAGTGATCGAAATTCGACCATAATTAATATAAATTTTAAGTTTGATCGTTTTTAACCTCTGAGTCGTCTTCGAAGAGGTTAATGAAAATACTATGTGGGTCTGTGTGTTAGTGACAGATTGGTGTTAATGACAGACATAACTACGGAACCACTGGACCGATTGACTTGTAACTAGGTGTGCAGACACATTGGTATCATACCTCGGTCGAGTTTGAACATGGGCGCTGTGGGTCAAAAGAACTCCGAGATATATAGGGGTCACAAGGTCATATGTATTTTATATGGAAAAATATTGACTTGTAACTCAGTGTGCAGACACCTTGAGGTCATACCTCGGTCGAGTTTGAACATGGGCGCTGTGGGTCAAAAGACTTCCGAGATATAGGCATAATAGTCATTTTTTTCATTACTTTTACATTTAAAACGAAGAGATTGAATCCTGGGTTTTTACACCCATCTCGTTACGGTTGTATTGATTTCGCCAAGGCTATACAGGTTAATTTCTTTTCCAAATAAATTATTATTTACTTAACTATACTCTTTCATTGACGATATTCCTAAGCTCGCTATTTTGTTTTCTTTATTACTTATAATAAGGTATGTAACCATAGTTACGAAGAATTGTACGACATCAGCACGAACAATGTCGAAATACTACGAACGCGATTCGACTGCGTGTGACAAATGCATGGTTGTGTGCGTGTAGTGTTTTTTCATTAATTTAATGTATTAATAATGCATATCTTATAAATATATTAGGATTCGTCCCTCCTTCTGCCATGTAAACTTTAACTGTGCCAAATTTCATAATCCTCCGTCCGCACAATTTTCGTAAAAAGGGGTACAATGTTTTTGCTTCACGTATTAATATATAGATAACTACTTATTTAAGCAAAATGTTCTGTGATCTCATTTTGCGGTGCCCTCAATATTTATTAACTCGAATCCTGTCCGAACAAGGCCTTCGTATTATAGGTCAGTATTATTTTAAAACAGCGTTATAATAATACCTTTTACAAGAAGTCAAACAATAATATAACAATGATGTAATGTTGTACAATATTTATACATAGTTAACTGGAATTTGGTTTGTTTGTTTGTACATTCAATACTCCATAATAAAGAAACCAATACGGTAGTTGACTCACATTTATTTATTACTAGCTTTTGCCCGCGGCTTCGCTCGCATAAATGCAGGTTAGGTTAATAAAACTACTTTATCTGGATAAAATGTACCCTATGTCCTATTCTGTACTCCTGTCAACGTGTATGCGAAATTTTATGATCGCTCCAGCAGTTGAAGCGTTAAAGTGTAACAAACAAACTCACATTCGCATTTATAATATTACTTAAGATGTACGTCTAATAGTTACATTACCCAAATTCTGAATCTGATAGAAGATATTGAAATGTCAGAAAAAAGATACACGATACAAACTATGTCAAAATCCCTATTATTTCAATTACACCCTTATTTTGCAACCAATTTCAATAATGTCCTCCAGACCGAATTTCGGTCACGGCGGCCAATCTTAACGGAGACTGGCCATCTGCGCAGGAGATATTATAGTGAACAAGAAAGTGCGCAAACACAAGTGCACTCTTTGTTCCCTAACTCTCATGATCCGATGGGACGGATAATCCAACACGACCGGAGAGAGATCAGGCGCAGGACCAACGGCTTTACGTGCTTTCCGAGGCACAGGGGTGTCTAACACCGCCAACTTCCTAACTCTGGGCTCATATTGAGATTACTTAACAGAAAAACCCAATAACTTATTGTTGGCTGACCCGGAATTCGAACCCGTGTCCTCATGCACAGCAGTCGCATTCACTAGGTACTGCTGCGCTACGGAGGCAGTCAAAAACAATTTTCAATACTGTTTACACAAAAAGATTTCCGTTGCTTCTATTTACTATTGTGTGTAAAATAATTACATACATACATAGATTCACGCCTGTTTCCCAGAGGGGTAAGCAGAGACTACGGCTTTCCATTTGCTACGATCCTGACACACTTCTCTGGCTTCATTCACTTTCATCACATTCCTCATACACGCCCGTCGGTTCAAGGTGCTCTTAACCTGGCCTTTGTCCATAACGCCTCCGATCTGATCAAGAAACGTTCGCCTAGGTCTTCCTCTTGCGACTGTTCTATTCACACTAGCCTTATAAACTTTCTTAGTCAGACTTTCCTCGTCCATTCTTTCTACATGCCCAAACCAGCTTAACATACCCTTTTCTATTCTTGTCACTATATCCACTTTCATGTCGCATCTCTCTCTAATCACACTATTCCTTATTCTATCTTTCAGAGTCACACCACATATATTTCTCAGCACTCTCATTTCTACAGCTTTTATTCAGCTCTTATGCTTCTTTTGCCATACCCAACTTTCACTTCCATACATAAGTGTGGGCACTAATAGTCCTCTATGAACAGCCAAACGTGCCTTTTCGGAAACATTTCGACTGTTCATAAAAGCGCGTAGAGCTCCATTCACTTTGTTGCCCGCAATCGTTCTCCTTTCAATATCTCCCTCATGTTTACCATCCCTTGTAAACAAAGTACCCAAATATACAAACTCTTTCACTTGCTCCACTTTTTCTCCATCAATCATAATATTACACAAAATAATTACATCTAGATAATGTAAATTTTCTATTTCTTTAACACTAGTTTTCTTGATAAAGGTACACTATGTTCTTTTCTGTTCCCCTTATAAAGTATATGCAAAATTTCATAGTACGGGAGATGTCTCATTTCGAACAAAAAGCGATATAAATATGTCAAGTAACAAATCAATATGTAGAGTCATCTCAAGGAAAGTATAAGGATTTCTATAGAACTGTGCGATGTCATGTACCATGACCAAACCGCAACTTCAATACAGTTATGTCGTGGCCTACTTTAGTTGGATATAAGGACAATTAGTAAATTGCTTTACTATGAATAATGCCATTAATAGTAACTAGCGGCCGCCAAGTGGTCGAAATTCGACCAAAATTCCTAAGCTTGCTACTTTGTTTTCTGTGTTTCTCTAATACATATAAATAAGGTATAGGTAACCATAGCTACATAGAATTGTACGACGTCAGACGAACAATGTCGAAATACTACGAACGCGATTCGACTGCGTGTGTCAAATGCATGGTAGTGTGCGTGTCGTGTTTTTTCATTAATTTAATGTATTTCTAATGCATATTTTATATAAATATTAGGATTCGCCCTCCTTCTCCATGTAAACTTTAACTATGCCAAATTTCATACTCCTCCGTCCGCGCAATTTTCGTAAAAAGGGGTACAAAGTTTTTGCTTCACGTATTAATATATAGATATACTACACCCCAACAAATATTATAAATGCGAATGAGAGTTTGTTACACTGTCACGTCTTAACTACTTGACTGATCAACATGAAATTTCGCATACACGTTGTCAGGGGTACAGAAAAGGACATAGCGTACTTTTTATCCAGAAACAAGTGAGAAACGGCCATGAATTGCCGTAAATCTTAGAGTTCGAAAAAATGGTATCACGACACCTTGAGGTCGGAGGTCAAAGGTCATAGTCATTTCGGTGGTATATCGACTATGCTGAGTCGAATGGCGTTAACCGCGAGTCTCTAGCTCTTACGTTTCTTGAGTTGAAAGATGGTACCACGTGACATTGAGGTCATAGGTCAAAGGTCATAGTCATTTCGGGGGTATATAGACTATGTTGAGCAGAAAGCGTTGACCGCGAGTCTAGCTCTTACGGTTCTTGAGTTGAAAGTTGCATAACAGACGGACGGACGGACGGACAAAGCTGTTGTATAAGAATTTTCCGAACTCTAAAAAGTATTCTTACTAATAACCTAAGCTACATTTAGGCAAACGAAGTCGCGCGCAAAATCGAGTAAAGAATGACTGACTTCAGCATTACTGCAGTACGATAATTAATAATGAATATTTGTCATTATAAAGCACATGTCTCATTGAAAACAGTTGGCAAAGAGCGAATTTGAGGAAATTATCTTGATTTGCAACAACTAATAATGGATTACACAAATGTTTGTCCCGTTCCTAATTTTGTTTATAAGTAGTAGCTTCAAGAAATTGTTTATGTTGTTCTCGTAATCCAGGACATGCTCCAAGATATACCTAGGATTTGCGTTAAAGCATTGCCCGCGGCTTCGCTCACGTAAATGCAGGTAAGGTTAATGTTAAAAAAGGCAACTCCCGCACTAGGAATAATTCCTGTGTCGCGGGGGACTTTACAAACATTCAAACAACGGACACAAAGAACACCTAGACTAGACCATTTATGGGTCTCACAAAGTTTCGTCCCGCGTAGGATTCGAACCCATAACACTCGGCGCAGTGGCAGTGGCGAGTCGACCACTTAAACCACTACAGCATCCGTGCAGACAAAGTCAGCAACAGTACTTTTATCTGGATGAAAGGTAACCTATGACCTTTTCTGTGCCCCCGACAACAAGTAGGCGAAAATAAATGATAATCGGAGCGTTACAAACAAACTCACATTCGCATCTATATAGATAGGATGTTACACCACAATTATGTACCAACCATATTTACATAATAAATATCTTTATCTAGTCGCTCTCTGGTCGTTGGTCAAACAAATGCCTAAATAAGTCGAAGCTAACGGGAAAAGGAAACAAATTGTAATCAACAGTGACCGCTGATGAGTCATTTCCATCATCTGTTGAAGTTCTAGATAATAACGGTTAGGTATATGAGACGAATGCAAGAATTTAGGTAGGACAATTGAGACCATGCCGCAGCCGTTCAAGTGGTAATCTCGGAACTGTTGTGTTGGGTTCGATAATACGAAACAAACACAATAAAATGGCGTCCATAGCACAAGTTAAATCTTAGCATGGGTACAAATAATTAGGGTTTATAAATCTGTAACATTTCATGTGTAATTGAAATTAAACTGCTATATACGGATTTTATCGCGTTGTTTATTTGACACGTTATTACAAAATTTTGAAAATTGTTACACTTCTACTACTATTAAACTTTACAAATTTTTAAGCTAATTAAATTATTAAAACTATTTATATTTAAGTTTACACTTTCCCGACGTTTCGGTTGCTTTTCAGCAGCCATGGTCACGGGGAGACTAAGATGGCAGTTGTCCTAGTCTCCCCGTGACCATGGCTGCTGAAAAGCAACCGAAACGTCGGGGAAAGTGTAAAAATAAATTAAATCTAAATAGTTTAATAATAATTTAATTAGCTTAAAAATTAGTAAAGTTTAATAGTAGTAGAAGTGTAACAATTTTCAAAATTTTGTAATAAAGTGTCAAATAAACAACGCGATAAAATCCGTATATAGCAGTTTAATTTCAATGAATAATATTCGCGTAAATAGAAGACAATATTATTTCATGTGTAATTTATGGTACGTGTGTTTGAAAATAAAATGATTATTATGATATAAAAAAAGGGTAAGAGCCAAGGGCTTTTTAGCTTAGAAGAAAACATAATAATGTCCTCCAGACAGAATTTCGGTCACGGCGGCTGCGGCCAATCTTAAAAGCAAACTGGTCATCCACGCAGGAGATATAGTGCACACGTGTGTGCGCAAACACAAGTACACTCTCTGTTCGCTAACTCTCATGATCTGATGGGACGGCAATCTGACACGACCGGAGAGAGATCAAGCGCAGGACTAACGGTTTTACTTGCTTTCCGAGGCACATGGGTGTCTAACACCGCCAACTTCCTAACTCCGGGCTCGTATTGACATTTCTTAACAGAAAAATATATAGCCAGCCAATAATAATATAATAATAATAATAATATAGAATGTTTTTGTCAAATATATTAACTTTAGTTCTTGCTTTCTTTCAATAATTTTTTGTTGGCTCGACCCGGGATTCGTACCCGGGATCTCATATACAGCAGTTGCACTTACTACCGCTGCACCACGGAGGCCGTTTAACAAAACTACCCTAACGAAACATCGATACATACTGGGGGTCTACCGTGAAACGCGTTATACGCAATTGCGTACGTTCGTTCGTGCTTATTCTTACCATGAAACATCATTCGCGCCGACATTCGTCATGAATATCGTCCTATGACATTTGTACGTCAAAAAAAATCCGAAGTGTTTTCATGGTAGGTATATGCTTATTATTTCTTTCGTAATTCGTTTCGGCACGTCATTGCGTATAAACATTTTCACGGTAGACCTCCTGGTTACCCTTCGAACTACCGCCGTGAAGATAGTTGTTAGCACGAGAAGCGTAACAAACGTAATTTATTATACATCAACGATGACCATTTAAGTTTAAACAAGGTTGAACCATGCCAATCGAAAATAGACCTTGAGACATCTACATAAGAACTACTAAATAAATTAAATCGAAAGCAATCTAAGTTAAATTCTTGGCAGTACGAAATAACGTTCAAAATAGAACGGTAGAATGTAAAGTTAATATATTTGTATGTTGAAGAGATAAGTGTCGCAAGCGCAGCTAAATATGGTAGGACCTTGTACTAAACTGAGTATTGTCTATCTACAGATAGTCTTATTGACATCAGACGCCTTTTTTGCGCTGTTAACGATCTTCTTCTTCTTTTCGTTTGGTTAGTGGCCAACCTGTTGTCAAGAGTTGTTCAAGCCGTAGGCCTCTGACATGGCTTAACGACTGCTGTCAATTTGACAACAACCGGGACCGACTTTTTACGTGCCCTCTGAAGCACGGAGACGCTCAAATGAAATACCACTAAGCGGTCACCCATCTATAGACTGACCGCACCCAACGTTGTTTAACCTCGCTAATCGTTTACCGATCAGTGAGTGCAACTGGCTATGAGATTTACAAGGATACTAGCGCCACAGAATATAGACTGCACAAATGGCGTAATGGTTGAAGTCGTCGCCTCGCCACTGCTATTGCGTCTGTTCTGGGTTCGAATCCCAAATGGGACCAAAATTTGTGTGATCAAAAAATGGTTGTATCGTTAGGATGTTCTTTGTATCCGTTTGAATGTTTGTAAAGCGCCGCGACACAGAAATTGTTACTAGTGCGGGAAATGTCATTTTAAAATAAAAATAGTGTAGTTAGAAGTGTGAAGGAGGCGTGGTACGCGCGTGAGCGTTTATGCTATGGTACCCATAACATCTTCGGCAGGGTTTGCAATAACATCAAAAAATTATCCACAATATAAATATTTTAGACATTATAAACATTACATATTGTGGAGAACTCTCAGACATGCAGGTTTCCTCACAATGTTTTCCTTCACCGTTAGAGCAAGCGGTAATTAACTATTTATTACGCACATAACTAAGTCAAAGTTGCGTGCCTCGAGATCGAACTCGAGATCTTAGCGTGGCAGTCCAACGGTCTCATATTAAGACTGCGCCGAGCGTAAGACAGATAATGACAGAGCCCGTGCGGCGCATATTCAAATTGGCGCGCGGCCGCCATAGTCAAATTGTATGGAGGATTTGAAGTGCTTTTTTGATAAATATGTATCTTTATTGTCAACCAATAACTTAAATATTTGGGACGGACAAATTGTAATATAACTATTTATGTTTCGTTTAAGCTGTAAAATAGGATAGATTTCTACTGTTACAATCTAAAAATCACGTAACATGAGCTTACGTTTTTCATTTTTCGTCCAAATTTACGTAATTTTTTAGGCGAAAATATTAATTATTTTTAGTTTTTTACACGGAGTAATTGTAATCACATTAATTGTTATGGTAAATGTATATTTTTTATTTGTATTAAATAAAAAGTGTTGATTTTATTTACTTAACTGTGACCGCCTGTTTTGGCACATTTCGCTCGGCGCAGTCTTAAGCATAGATACTGATAAATTCGTTCCTAGCCTAGTAGAAATGAATTTGTATGTATGAGAAATTATTGCCGAGGCGTCCATAGTAATAAACTACTACTTGTTGTACTAATACTACAACTAAAGAAATTAATAAGTCTAACTACACCTATATAGGTGTAGCTAGCTATATATTCAAAAAATACATATCGCACCCTTAATAAAACAGAGACTTATCTCAGTATTTTGGATTAAACAAATTTGAACTCTATTGCAAAGATTTAAAACAAATATAATATTAGAATTTAACATATACAATTAGAGTTCAAATTGCCTTACTTTCAAATTTCGAGTTAAGTCGCTGTTTTATTAAGAGTGCGATATGGTATCGCGGACTTTTTTGTAGATATTGATACGTTCTATAATACTGTAGAACATTTTTATGTTCTATCATCAATAGTTTCCGCAGCGCACGCGATGACAGATTTTTTATGACTAATTTTTAACACCTTGGGTTATATTATTGCATTTTTATTAAGGATCCCTATTTTTTTTGAAAATGTAATATAGCCTATGTCACTCAGTGAAGATGCAACAATTTTTAAAATCGGTCCAGTAGGTTTTGTGTGAAAACATTACAAACATACATACAAAAACACAAATGTTTCCTCTTTATAATATTAGTTTAGAAGTTTAGATAAATACGAATGCGAATGCGAGTTTAGTTCTGGTGGCCTAAGACCGGTCTGTGTGGAAAACTTTGGGGGAGGCCTATGCCCAGCAGTGGACGACTTTCGGCTGAGATGATGAATGTGAGTTTGTTTGTTTGTTACGCTTTCACGCCTTAACTACTCGACCAATCATCATGAAATTTCGCATACACGTTGTCAGGGGGACAAAAAATGACATAGGGTACCGGCCGGTATGGCCATCTTTCAATTCTGTTCCCGAGCAAAACTTAGGCAAAAGCTAGCATATTATATTGCAATAGTTTATCGTACGCGTATATTAATAACTTCGCATTACAAACATGTTACGTGTAATAATAGTGTGTAGGTAAACACACGCCGCCGCGATCTGTTGAGAGCAAAACAGTAATTCACACTCATGAGTCACTGCCACCCTGGTCATCGCGTCATGCCCGCCAACGCGACCATGATTGAATAGTTAGATATAACACAATGACTGGTTATTCCGTCATGCTAGGCAACGCGAGTATGATTGAAAAGCTAGATACAAATCTACAGCTGGTCATGCCAACATGTCGGGGAACGTGAGCATGAATGAATAGCTAGATGTAACACTATGGCTGGTCATCCCGTCATGCCCGGCAATGCGAGCATGATTGAATACATAAAGTAGCTAGATATAACACCATGGCTGGTTATTCCGTCATGTCCGGGAATGTAAGCAAGACTGAATAGTTAGATACAACACTATGACTGGTCATTCCGGCATGTCCAAGAATGTAAGCATGATTGAATCGATAGATATAACACTATGGCTGGTCATTCCATCATGCCCGGGAACGTAAGCATGATAAAATAGTTAAACATAGACTCATCTCTTTACATACTTGAAGGCGAAGGCAAGAGGTGTATTAAACGCACAAGCAAATGATATTTCCGCGTGAAGCTTCACAAAAAGACGTGAAGAAAATAAACATATTCGGATTTAAAAATCCTTACTTAGATGATGTTAGTAAGTTTCTTGTAATGTATTACATGTACAGACACTTTTCCTTAGTAATATTTTTATAATCGCATAAAACTTTGACTAATACATGCCATGATTATTGCAATACATGTAATACCGTAAGAGAATACTAATGCTTCGCGTTACAAGCAAACATGTCTATATTAATATTATAAAGAGGAAAGATTTGATTTTTTGTTTGTTTGTAAGGATTTTACTCAAAAACTACTAAACTGATTGTAAAAATTCTTTAACCTTTAGAAATCTTTATTATCACTGAGTAAAGTAGGTTTTATTTTATTTTAAACAAAGTTCTGTTACTAACATAACCTAGGATACTATCCTCGCGGATCCGCTCCACCGTCTCCTTCCGCGAGAGAAAGTCCTCGCAGAAGGAGGCGACCGCTATCCAGTTTCTCCCACTGTCTACTGTGTCGACAAAGCCATGCTTTGTTCATGGCCGGCAGCGAGAGGTCGACACCCACAATCTCTACGAGTTCACGGCGCTGCACCGCCCAGAACTTACTAACATAACCAAACCTAACCTATTTTTACGCGAGCGAATCCGCGGGCAAAAACTAAAACCCAATTAAAACAAGCGAGTAGGTAAACACACAAGCCTGCGATCTATTGAAAACAAAATTATATTTCTCATCCAAATGACTCATTGCCACCCATATAGCGCCAAAAAGCTTTATCCACACTATAGCTGGCCATTACGTCACGCTCGTGTCCCCGAGCATGATGATTAAGATCGAAATACACAAGGACAGTTTCTTTAAGAAACTATACTTGTCTTAAATCCTAACTAATATTATAAATGCGAATGTAAGTTTGTTAGTCTTTACTCGACTGATCATCATGAAATTTCACATACGTTAGGGGTCCATAAAAGGACATAGGATACCTTTCGTCCAGAAAAAGTAGTTACTAATCTAACCTACATAGACAAGAGCGAACCACGACCAAAATCTAATAATGAATAAAACAGAGCTAGCATGAGACTTGCTTCTAAGGAATGAAAGAGATTACAGTTGCCAATAATAAGGTGATGATGGGAATGAATCAGCTTGCCTGGTAAAATACAATACTCATACAAGTAACCGTAGCGGGAGTAATAGTAAAAGTAGTAAGATTACCCAGAGAGCCACAATTCTTCTTCAATCTTCAATTCCTTTCGACAACATGGTACTGACACCTGCGGTATTACAAGCAACTATAGAAGCATGGCTTAATTATCCTGAGTAATATTATAAATGTTAATGTGAGCTTGTTTGTTACGGTTTCACGGCTTAATTACTCGGCCGATCATCATAAAAATTTGACATACACGTACTCAGGGGAACAGTAAAGGACATTCATGCGGAAAAAGTACTGTAACTAATCTAACCTTACCTACCCTACATCAACCATTTTATTTCGACAGGTGTATTGGACAAAAACATTTACTCATCTCCCTAGCCTTTATTATTCCCAAGTCACTTGGGGTCGGCTTTTCTAGTCTAACCGGATTTGACTGGATATCAGTTTTTACACGGAACGGCTGCCACCTGACCTTCGCAACCCGAAGGCTAACGATACCCTAAGGCTAGACTAGTGTCAGGATATTAGAGAGTACTGACTTTCCCAATAACGACTGCCATAGATGTTCACGGCAGTCGGGACCGATATCTTAACGTGCTCTCCGAGGCACGGTTAAAAACATTTACTATGTAATAATAAGCCTGGCCTTTTAAACATTGGCTTATTTTCCGCAGACGACATCGCTATATCATGAACCTAGTCTTATATATCGGGATGATGTCATAGTTGGCTGGTAGCCAGCCAGCCTGATGTTTGTAGTTTTCGGCCCAATGTTTGGTAATTCCTTTTATCTAGTCAGACATCTGCACTGGAATGTGGATTTATACCACATAAGCATTCGGGGATTCCCTGTAACGGATTATGTATAAACAATTAATGTTTATGCCTTATAACTAACTAAAATTGTCCGCGCCTTTGCTCGCATAAATGTAGGGTAGGTTAGTTTTTGCGGGATTTAAGGTACCCTGTGTACCTTTCTGTTCCCCTGACATTTAAGCGAAATTTCATAATAATTAGTGTGGGTGCAACATTGTATCGTATTTTGCTGAGAACACATTTTGTATTTCCCCTTCAGCGATCGCCCATAGCCACGCCAGTCGTCCCTAAGCCTCCTAACGTAAAGAACGCGTTAACGTAAGAACTATTGTGAAAGCGAATAGACTCTAAGTTTCATTTCTCTCCAAATAATTGACCCTAGTCACCCTAACTCAGTGAACAAGCAGGGGACAGTCCGACGTAAATTCATACTTACAGTGAACACGCAAACTTGAAATATATTTTTTTAATTTGAAATTTGTCAAGGAGTTAATGCGTGAAAGCGTTACAAATAAACTCACATTCGCATTTATAAATTATAGTTAAGATTAATATTAAGTATCTTTTATGTATATAGCATTGCCATCGGGCGAGTATCGTATTTCGTTAAGAGCAGCGATAGCTCAGTGGGGAGACCAACAGACTGCAATGCAGAGGGTCTCGGGTTCGAACCCACGTCGCGCACCACCGACTTTCGGAGGTTACATGACTTTTCGAAATTATGTGCGTATTGATTGACAATTATCGCCTGCTCCGTGCCTCGGAGAGCACGTTAAGCCGTCGGTCCCGGCTGCCATGCACATCTATGGCAGTCGTTATTGGGAGAGTGTCGACACAAAAGATCCCACTGGGTCGAAGTGTCGCCGGTCTGCACTGACTGGCCCCCACATAAGATAGAAGTATCTTTTAGTTACTAAGTAAAACTGACACACCTTATTCACAGCTACACAAGGTTAAGTTTAGATACTCGTAAAAATTGTAACCAGAGGCTGAATGCGCCTGACCTTCGCCTCGTTTTTAAGAAGTAGGCGATAGGTATCGACAATATAATTTATTCATGTCTATGAAAAAGGACAAAAATCTCTGTCGTTATACTATTGATATTATCTTATCTTATCTTATCTTACGTCGAGGCCAGTCAGTGCAGACCGGCGACACTTCGACCCAGTGGGATCTTTTGTGTCGACATCTCCCAATAACGACTGCCATAGATGTTCATGGCAGCCGGGACCGACGGCTTCACGTGCTCTCCGAGGCACGGAGCAGGCGATAATTGTCAATCAATACGCACATAATTTCGAAAAGTCGAAGTTCGAAAGTTCGAACCCGGGACCCTCTGCATTGCAGTATGTTGGTATCCCCACTGAGCTATCGCTGCTCTACTATTGATATTAAAAATCGATCTAAAGTTTCAGAGGTAAGCCAAAACTGTAAAGCACGCTAGGTCCTCTGACAACGTGAATAATCATCGATCGAGTAGTTGAAGAGTGAATGCGTAAGAAACCAACTCACATTCGTATTTATAATATTAGTCACGATACTAGTGGCCGCCCTTATAAACCATAACTATGTCAAATCTCACAATCCTCAGTGCGCGCAATATGCTTAACCTTTTGAACGCCAACGTCGTCTATACTCGACATGCGCAAGCGTGCCCTGTGCGCCAACGTCGTCTATACTCGACAAAACTGTTTTATGTCGGTTCACAGAAAAATACAAAATAAACATATTAAATCATTAGTTTTCTGTGTTTTAGTGATACAACTTAAAAATTGAATCCCCAATTATTACTTAATTGTATACAGCAAACAAAATTGTTATTAGTTATTGAAATATTTGATCATATAAAACAATATATAATATATCGATTTTCGGGCTTGGACATGGAGGTGCCGTTATGGCGTGGCGTTCAAAAGGTTAATAAATAATAGTTTAAAAAACTAAAAAACACGTACGTTACCCTTTTATTTTCTAAATTTTTGTATTGTCCTCGGTCCTCGATAAGCGGGCAAAGTTTCAAATCAATCCGTCGGTTTGAAAGGAGTGAAAATCACGTTCAAAGATTCCGTTACATAGATTCACAGATACATATGTAGATTTATAGATACATACTAAGCTAATGAAAGCGTGTTAAAAAGGGTTTCCTTTGCTTTGCTCGTGGCAGCGCCAGTGTAAATACCGGGATTGCAAGAATCCCAGGACATTATCCGTCTATCTCCAAAGTTACATCCAAATTTTTGTCAGTCTCGATGACGTAGTGGTTAGTGTAACCGAATGCCACGCCTGAGGTCGCGAGTTCGATTCCCGCACAAGTCAAACATTTGTGTGCATGAACATGGATGTTTGCCTTGGTCTGGGTGTTTCTATGTATAAAATGTAGCTACAAATTTACAAAAAAAAGTTTGTTTGTATGTTTATCTATTGTCTAGTACCCATAGTACAAGCTCTGCTTAGTTAAAGGCTAGATGGTGTTGTGTGTAGAATATTATATTATAATTCGTTACACGAGATTGAGTAACAAAAAACCAAAAATCTTTAGCTGGTTTTTTTAAAAGACATCTTCTTCGATGAAATAATTCCTGCATCGCGGGGGACTTTACAAACATTCAAACAACGGACACAAAGAACACCCAGGCTCGGAACAACTATTTGTGGATCACACAAATTTTTGTGGCGTGTCGGATTCGAACCCAAACACTCGGCGCAGTGACACCGGCGAAACGACCACTTAAACCACTACACCATCCGTAAGTAGCCCAGAACATTATCTATCTACCTCCAAAGTTAAATCCATATCCGTTACGCGTGATCGAGCAAACCAAAACCCTTTACTTTTATAAATTTTAGTAGTGTTATATTTAATTAATATTTTATTACTAATATTATAGAAGGGCAAATAGAGGCAAAGAGAAAAACCAAGAAGCAAGTATACAAATCAACTGAAAAAAGAAGCAAATGTAGACACATCGAGAACTGAAGGATCTGGCATCGAACTGAGAAAGATGGAAATTGCTACACCGACAGGTGCATAGCACTTAAATATTGGATGGATGGATAATATTTAAGCGAGTCTAATTGATTGAAATACAAGTAATTAATCCGGTGCCTGTATAATGTGGGCACAAAGACAGCCACGTCAGATAATTGGGTCAGTCCCGTGCGCGTAGCTTCATCGGACGCTGATGTCATGTCGCACAGACTCGGTCATTATCATGAGCTAAAATTATACCACCACTGTTATATTGGGAAGATTTTTCAACACATCTATACTAGTATTATAATACATACATACAAAGATTCACGTCTGTTTCCCAGAGGGGTAGGCAGAGACTACGGATTTCCATTTACTACGATCCTGACACACTTCTCTGGCTTCATTCACTTTCATCACATTCTTCATACACGCTCGCCGGTTTAAGGTGCTCTTAATCTGGCTTTTGTCCAGAACGTCTCCGATCTGATCGAGAAACATTCGCCTATGACTTCCTCTTGCGACGGTTCCATTCACACTAGCCTTATAAACTTTCTTAGTCAGTCACTTCTCGTCCATTGTATCTACATGCCCAAACCAGCTTAACATACCCTTTTCTATTTTTGTCAACACACTATTCCTTATTCTATCTTTCAGAGTCACACCACATGTTTCTCAGCACTCTCATTTCTACAGCATTAATAAAGCGGAAAGATTTCATTTTTAGTTAGTTTGCAAGAAAATGGTTTTCCGAGTCTGGGTGTTCTGTGTCCATTGTTTGAATGTCTATAATGACCCCTGCGACACAGGATTCATTCCTAGTACGGTTGTCCCTTTAAAAATAAAGGCCGAAGCAGACTTTACTTAAGACTGCGCCGAGCGTAAGACAGATAATGACAGAGCCCGTGCGGCGCATAATGAAATCGGCGCGCGGCCGCCATAGTAAAATTGTATGGAGGGTTTGAAGTGCTTTTTTGATAAATATGTATCTTTATTGTCAATCAATAACCTCAATATTTGGGACGGACAAATTGTAATATAACTATTTATGTTTCGTTTAAACTGTAAAATAGGATAGATTTCTACTGTTATAATCTAAAAATCACGTAACACGAGTTTACGTTTTTGCATTTTTCGTGCAAAGTTACGTAATTTTGTAGGCGAAAATTTTTATTATTTTAAGTTTTTTACACAGAGTAATAGTAAACACATTCATTGTTATGGTAAATGTATATTTTATATTTGTATTAAAAAAAAAGTATTGATTTTATTCACTTAACTGTGACCGCCTGTTTTGGCACATCTCGCTCGGCGCAGTCTTAAACCAATTTTAGAAGAGATTCAGTATGTTTGTTGTTATCTGTAAAGTCACCAGCGACACAGAGCTTGCTCCTAGAGCGAGAATGGTCATCACAAAATAATTAAAACTGATTTTAATTAAAATAAAAAAGATTTGCTTCTATCCGTGTCACGCGGTGCCTAGGAAGCAAATACATATTTAGTGTCGTCGATACATTCGAATATAATTCGAATACACAAAGTTTTATTTTTGTTTCAACGTAACGCTATATGAATACCTTTCTAGTAACTTTCAGGAGCGTTTCGTAACGCTTCCTGCGTTATTTCCGCGCGGCCTATATACACTTTGCGTGGTATTGTTTTAGTTAATCGTCACTACATTGTTCAAAACTGGTTTATTTTGAGCTACGGTTACTTAACACTATTCGTTAGTATACTTGTATGTGAGTAGTAATCCTAACTAATACCTATTAAAATGCGAGTGAGAGTTTGTTTGTTACGCTTTCACGCCTTATGTATGTATGTATCTTATGTGGGGGCCAGTCAGTGCAGACCGGCGACACTTCGACCCAGTGGGATCTTTTGTGTCGACACTCTCCCAATAACGACTGCCATAGATGTTCATGGCAGCCGGGATCGATGGCTTAACGTGCTCTCCGAGGCACGGAGCAGGCGATAATTGTCAATCAATACGCACATAATTTCGAAAAGTCATATAACTTCCGAAAGTCAGAGGTGCGCGACGTGGGTTCGAACCCGAGACCCTGTGCATTGCAATCTGTTGGTCTCCCCACTGAGCTATCGCTGCTCAGTGGAGAGACGCCACGCCTTAACAACTAGGCCAAACAACATGAAATTTCGTATACACATTGTCAGGGGTACCGTAAAGGTCATAGAGTAACTTTCATGTAGAAAAAATAACTGTTCCCAAAGGAAAGAAATATATTACCCATCAGAATCTACAACTACGCGAGCGAAGCCGCTGGCAAAATCGAGTAATATCTATACTAATATTATAAAGCTGAAGAGTTTGTTTGTTTGGTTGAACGCGCTACTCAGGAACTACTGGCTCGAATTGAAAAATTTGTTGTTGTGTAGTCTATTTATCGAGGAAAGCTATAGGCTATATAACATCACGCTACGACCCACGGGGGAGGCGCAGTATCCATAAACGCGAGTGAAACCGCGGGCACATCTATACTACATTTGGTTATGTACTTAACTAAAGGCAAACAATCTTGATGTGTCTTTTTATCAAAAACTCAGTTTAAAAATAAAATGCTGCTAAAGATCAATGTAAATACAACAACAACGATTACTAAATCAATTGAACCGTTAGTTTAAGCAGTAATTTATTTGTTTAATACGTGTTAGTTAACAGTCACATCAAGATTGTATACCTTTAGTTAAGTACCTAACCAAATGCAGTATAGTTATAAATACGAACGTGAGTTTAAAACTCAGAACATCTGTTTGTGGATCACACAAATGTTTGTCCCGTTTGGGAATCAAACTCACAACTCTCGGCGCGGCGGCAGTGGCGAGAAGAGCATTTAAACTACTGCTTCATCCATGCCATCAAAAACAACTTACAGTTGTATTTATAATATTAGTCACGATAAAACGCATATTCTATTATACAATGATAAATAATTATATATATAATAATAAAAATTACTAATGGTTAGCAATCCAAATCGCTAGAAAACTCTAAAACATAATCGTCAAAGTCGGCCTCGATGGCGTAGTGGTTAGTGTAACCGACTGCCACGCTTGAGGTCGCGTCCAATTCCCGCACAAGTCAAACATTTGTGTGCATGGACATGTATGTTTGTCTTGGTCTGGGTGTTTCTATGTATTCATACTATATAAACTTAAATTACCACTCACTCACTTAGAGAAATAGAAGTCATACAAAGTGGAGTCGTAGGAAAAAGTAAATATAGCGTCGTATAGGGAATCATTCAGAAGGCCCGGGAAAAATGCCTGACTTTCGGAAGCGTCAGCTCTTGGTGGTGGTACGCCATCGGATCTCGGAAACGGTGATATCTACGGGAGTCGTTCTCGAACAAAATCTACCCAAAACCATGGGAACTTTTAGGGAAGGCCAAAAAAGAAAAATAACAAACTGTCTGACCTTCCTCCATCGCTGCTCTTGCGCAACCACGCGAAATACTAGTAATATGTATGTATTTACAAAATAAAGTATATATGTATGTTTATCCATTGTCTAGTACCCATAGTACAAGCTCTGCTTAGTTTGGGCTAGATGGTGTTGTGTGTATGTGGTAGAATATTATTATTATAAGTATATCAAGTTAAATACACGATTCTAAAATGTCACCAAATATTTTATCTGCACATAACTATATTCTCGCAAACCTCGGTGTCAACGACTTTTTATCATATCAACAGAAATATTAACATGACATCATTGTGTGTTAAGATTACATTTGAGATGAAAAATATACGGTTATCAGTAAAAAGATCTAGACTTTCAGTAATGTTTGTTTACAATCGAAAACGCCGTGTCAATTGTAAAAGATAGTGCAAAATCTATTTCTCTATAAGATACAAAACATAGAATAAATAAAATAAAAACTGACTAACCCCTTTCATGTTCATAAGTGTCACTTTGTGACCTAAATGAATACATACATACATAGATTCACGCCTGTTTCCCAGAGGGGTAGGAAAATATGAAAGTGAATGAAGCCAGAGAACTGTGTCAGGGTCGTAGCAAATGGAAATCCGTAGTCTCTGCCTACCCCTCTAAATGAATAATTAATGATTTTTTATTTTGACTTTGAATATAGTACGTGCGTAGCTTCGTGCTTCTACCAGAAACGAAAGTAGGATTGCTTTCGTTTCTGGTAGAAGCACGAAGCTTCTACCAGAAAGCAATCCTATCTAGTCCCAACTAATATTATAAATGCGAATGTGAGTTTGTTTTGTTACGCTTTCACGTCTTAACTAAGGAAAGGGCATGCCAGGGTTACCTTTCAGCTTTATTTAAATAATTTACTGAAATGATCTACATTAGCGGGATCATAGCTGAGGGCAATATCTAGTGATTAAATCTGAATAAATAGTTAATTATCGCTCGCTTTAACGGTGAAGGAAAACATCGTGAGGAAACCTGCATGTCTGAGAGTTCTACATGATGTTCTCGAAGATATGTGAGGTCTACCAACCCGCACTGGGCAGCGTGGTGGACTATGGTCTAACCCTTCTCACAGTGAGAAGAGGCCCGTGCCCAGCAGTGGGACAGTTTAATACAGGGCTGATATTCTAGTTACAGGGCCCACGTAATAGTGGACGAGCTTATATCAAGCACAGTTCGAAACTCATATGCATGCGACTGTTGAGCAAACATTTACGGGTCTAATGCCCGGGTTGAGCAAATTGTTGTTGGCTTTTCTTATCAAGAAATTTTCAGTAGTTGAATTAGTGATATAGTGTACCTCAAACCGTAACTGGCGAGTATCTACCGTACTCTTTGGGGAAATAGTGTTGAGACCACATTTCGCATCCCCAGGAATAAAATCGTAAGTACAATTATGTCGATTATTCTTATAGCAGATGCGAATAGTGCAAGTAAAGATACACAAGCTCACTTATTTTCGTTGTGTTTTAACAAAAAATAAAGGCTTTATACCATCAAAAACATTCGCTGCGTCATAATCAGTTTGATATTTTTCAATTATAAAAGACTATAACCTAAAATATTATTAACCTTTCCTTTATTTTTAGAATTTAGTTTTATATGGACAGTGACATATGGCATAATGACTGCAACAACTGGTACATAAAAAAATAAAGTTGTAAAATACTGAAATTCTAATTCGATGGCGATTTATAAGAGTGGCCTTCAGTTTCTTGCAGGTATCTTCTCATATGCTCAACCTTTTGCCTGAACATTGCAACTAACATAAATGTAAATTCAGTAAATGTAATAAACTTACTAACCCCTATGACGTTCATAAGTGTTACTTTGTGACCTAAGTGAATAAATGATTTTTGACTTTGACTTTGACTTATAAACCCACTAATATAATTAAAATTTGATAAAAGACGCTTTATCTTATATTATGTATTTGTTTCACTAAATTTATTTATTTATTTACAAAGGTACACCAACACCTTCTGTATATTAATTATAAAATAAAGTTGTAATAAGTAATAGGCTTATACAGTTGCCAATAACAGGTGAACCAACATTCACCAAAATAAGTGATAACTTAAGCTAAAAACTAAAAACTAATTTACTAGATATTAATGTACTAGACATTAAATGAAAAAAATATATAAATATATCTATTATATAAAATTAAATAAACATGAGATCAAAAAATCTAAATTAAACAAAATACTATAAAATACTTTCTGTAATAAATATATCCGACCAAACAGTTTTTTTGCTCTCTTCTAAAGTTAGCATATTCTTCTTACGATTTTATTCCACTGGGGGTGCGATATGTAGGTATATTGCAGTTGCACCAGTGAAATAGCCACAGACAATAATATCGCCACAGATAGCGTACATGATTGATTAGGTCAATGACAGTTCGCTTGGCATTTAAATGTGTACCGAGCGGGCGAGGGAGACGACCGAACTGATACTGTTTCGATAAGGTTCACACTTGACATATTGGACGACTGTAATGCAAAAGTATCCAAAGTCAATATAATATGTACATTTAGGTCACATGGATTAATTATGCAAGCCTGCACATAATTTGATATATAATTTATTGTTTAAGCTATGATGGAATTGGCACATAATTTCATGTATGAAAACTCCGAAAAATATAAGAAAATATATAACTGGTCACACTTGAAAATTTATAATTTTAATGGTTAGGAAATTTGCCAAGTTTATGGTTTTGGATTTAGTTAGGTAAATTCCTTTTCATATATATCGCCCACTCTTGGAATAAATCCTGTGTCGCGTGGAACTTTACAAACGCCAAACAGACACAAAGTGTTCTTTGTGTCTGTGTTTATTAACACCCAGAAACGGAACAACTATTTGTGGATTACGCAAATTTTCGTCCCGTATAGGAATCGAAGCCACACACTAAAGTGGCAATAACGAGACAACCACTTAAACCACTCCGGCATTTGAACAGTCACAAAATTTTTACTGCGAAAGTATCCATAGGAAATCCAAAGGTAAAATAATTTGTTCATTTAGGTCACAAAGTAACACCAATGAAACAAGATTACTTAAGCTACCGAAGTTACATTCAGGTTTGTTGGTTTAGGCAATCTCTCTACCACATAGCGATGGCCGCGGGCGGGATAACGGGGATCTCCCGTCCGCCAGCCATTAAATGACGCCCTCTGTCGTGCCGGGGTGTTACCCAAGTCATCGTCCGCAAGCATTTCTTACCAGCGTTGGACACTACTGGGTAGGTCGCTGATATAGTTTCAGTTCCAGCGACCCACCCACCATATAAAGCATTAGTTCCCAAAGTGGTCCAGGTAGACCCCCAGGGGTCCACGGGAGACTCGACGGGGGTCTACGATGACGTGACAAAAAATGGGGTCCACAATTCGTAAGCGAGGTCCACAATTCGTAAGCGAGGTCCACAATTCCACGAAACTTTATTTGCTTTTTCAGAATCAGAATCTTTTATTTGTAAATATAGGTTACATTTGATTTTGTTTTACTATATTTCACCAAAATACGGCCTACAAATATAATAATTGCATACTTATGTCTTTCTTTCTTCTTCTACTTTCGATAATGAAAAACTAAAATGTTGTCTTGACTCCACCTATCACTGTAGGCAGATAAATTTTAAGAAGCTCAGCGACTGTTACTTGTTAAAACTTGCATATACCATATTCAGTACCAACGGTAATTACCTGAAAAAGAAAAAAAAATCCCGTCTACTGTGGTAGGTTCAAACCGATAATTTAAAAAAATATGGCCTTCTTTACCAATACAAATACGAATGCCAAAGAATATGGTAGAAATGTAGCTGCAGAGGGTCCACCGGAACCTGCTAAATTTTGAAAGTGGTCTATAAGAAAAAAGTCTGGGAACCTCTGATATAAAGCAGCGAGGTGGCACACCGTGGTGGTTTTAGTCGGTAGGCCCGAAGTCTCAAGAAAGCCCGACATAACCCTCTTGCCTCACCTTGTGGCGATGGGATATGAATCAGGACCATTTCCCAACGTAAACAAGACATACTCTCTGCCCAGTGCCCACCCATCTAGAAAACAGGTGTGAGTCAATGTATGCTAGCTATTTCGCATTCTTAACTATCAATGGAGACACCTCGCCTACGCCTACTAGGCGTAAACCTACTAGTTCCATTCATATAAAACTGTCGTAACATACGCACACCTGCCAACTTACATCACACATTTCCATTCGTTTATTTGAGCTATGTATCAATTAGTAACACCGGATGTAACGCAGTAACTCTGTAGCGAATCAACACAGGCAAAGTCACGAGAGATGGCGCAGTACTCCAATTCACACTACTTCATGGCATAATAATGTCCTCTAGGCCGAATTTCATTCACGGCGGCTAATCTTAACAGAGACTGGCCATCTGCGCAGGAGATATTATAGTGCGCAAGTGTGTGCGCAAAAACAAGTGCAATATCTGTTCCCTAACTTTCATGATCCGATGGGACGACAATCCGACACGACCGGAGTGAGATCAGACGCAGGACCAACGGCTTTACGTGCTTTCAGAGGCACGGGGTGTTTAACACCGCCAACTTCCTAACTCCGGGCTGCTATTGAGATTTCCTAACAGAAAAACTCACTAACGTTTTGTTGGCCCGACCCGGGATTCGAACCGAGACCTCATGCACAGCAGTCGCTTTCACTACCGCAGCGCCACGGAGGCAGAGACTCCATAGAATTCTGAATCACGCAAGCGAAGTTTAGCTACTACATATACAGAATCTAGATGTGCCCGCGGTTTCACTCGCGTTTATGGTTACTGTGCCGCCCCAATGGGTCGTAGCGTGATGTTATATCGTATATCGTGCCTATAGCCTTCCTCGATAAATAGGCTATCCAACACTAAATGAATTTTTCAATTCGAACCAGTAGATCCTGAGATTAGCGCGTTCAAATAAACAAACAAACTCTTCATCTTTATAATATTAGTATAGATGTCCCGTTAAGAATGGATAATCCTGAAACAGCCTATAGTAGAGCTATTGAAGACCAGAATACAAAAATTGCCTACCCAGCCAGGCACCTAAGATATGATTTTTTTTTAAACACTATACTTTCACAATACTTTTCGGTATACCATGGCTACCGCCTATGGTACATACATCTTTATATTTATAAATCTTCTGTGCGTGTGTTTGTAATTAAACTCCTCCTAAACGGCTGGACCGATTCTGATGAAATTTTTTGTGTGTGTTCAAGTGGATTCGAGAAATGGTATGGTTTTTAGATTTGTTTTAATTATTTTTTTATTTCGTGTGTACAGTACAACGTTTGTCGGGACAGCCAGTAACATATACATAATAATATCAGCACTGTTTTAAATTGTCCCACTGCAGTGCGGGTTGGCAGACTTCACATATCTTCGAGAACATTATGGAGAACTATTAGACATGTTTCCTCACGATGTTTTCCTTCACCGTTAAAGCAAGCGATAATCAATTATTTACACGCACATAATTTCGAAGTCAGAGATGGCGCGCCTTGTGATCGAGCTCAAGACATCGGCGTGGTAGTGCAACGGTTTCCAACATAGCAACAATATACATAGGTATATTGTATTTGTCGGCCTCGATGGCGTTAGTTAGTGTAACTGACTGCCACGCCTGAGGTCGCGGGTTAGATTCCCGCACAAGTCAAACATTTGTGTGCATGAACATGGATGTTTGTCTTGGTCTGGGTGTTTATATCGAACAATGTTCAAAAAAAAAATTATATTTGTATGTTTAACCATTGTCTAGTACCCATAGTACAAGCTTTGCTTAGTTTGGGCTAGATAGTGTTGTGTATGTGGTAGAATATATTATTATTATTATTATTATATTTAGATCTTTAACTAGAAGGTAGTCGGCACGAATGTTAGTTAATAAAGGAAGCACCAGTGATTATGTCAACTAATTATAGTCGTACATATCATATGTGATAATTAATAATGCATACAATGTTGATATAATATTTACATATGATAATCTGCGTTGTATGTACTGATAACTGTATAGTTTTATGCATATTAAACAGTTACTGTAGATACCGAACTGAGTCCTTCCCATCCCTACTAATATTATAAAGTTCGAAACTAGCTCTGTCTGTCTCTCTGTTACCTAAACCACTCACCCGATAAGATGAAATTTGGTAGAGATATAGTTTAAAACCTGGAAGGACATAGGCTACTTTTTATTGATGTAGGTACCACGAGGGCGGAGCCGCGCGTAAAAGCTAGTATTATAATACTAGCCACCCGCTCCAGTGTCACACGGGTAGTACAAAAACTTAACAAATTATACACCTAAGCCCTCTTCATGAATCCCTCTGTCTATTGGTGAAAACCGTATGATAATCCCTTTAGTAGTTTTTGAGTTTATCTTGAACTCACAGACGGACGCGGCGGGGGACTTTGTTTTATAATAAGTAGTGAAGTATAATCGCCTGCAGCTTAGCTCGCGTCAATGTAGGTTAAAAAGATAACCTATGTCCTTTTCTGTACCTCTGACAATATGTACGAGAATTTCTTGATGATCAGTCGAGTAATTAAGGCGTGAAAGCGTAACATACAAACTCGCATTCAAAGGATAATCAGCCCTGTATATAAACTGTCTCTATATAAGGCGCGGGCCTCGTTTCAATGTGGAAAGGGTTAAAGTGCACCACGCCGGCCCAGTACGGGTAGGTAGATTTAAAAAAAAAACTGTAATTAATTATATACTTTCGGACATGCAGGTTTCCTCAAAATGCAATGCCCACTGATACTGCTTTCGTGTCAGCGGTAGAGAACGCAACTACTGTGCATGAGGTCTCGAGTTCGATGGCCGCGTCGTGCCGAGTTATTGAGTTTTGCTATCAAGCAATAAACAAAAATAGCACAGAGTTTAGCTGTCCCGTGATAGACACAATAGAAAAATCAATTGTTATGTATCATATATGATTCATCGGACAGGGAACCTGAAGCTGTCCCTGGTTGATAAGTTTGCACCTTGTTACGTGTGACCTTAAAAGGCTAGCGAAACGTGCGAGTATTGCATCTTTGCTCTTCGTGGTATACTGACGTCCGTTTGTATGTATACATACATATATATGTAGATTCAAGCCTGTTTTCCAGAGGGGTTGGCAGAGACTACGGCTTTCCATTTGCTACGAACCTGGCAAACTTCTCTAGCTTCATTCGATTTTATCACATTCCTCATACACGCTCGCTGGTTTAAGGTGTTCTTAACCTGATCCTGAACCTTATCCAAAACGTCTCCGATCTAATCGAGAAATGTTCGCCTAGGTCTTCCCCTTGCGACTGTACCATCAACACTAGCCTTATAATCTTTCTTAGTCAGTCTATTCTCGTCCATTCTTTCTACATGTATGTATGTGTTAATACTTAATACTATATAATTTCTTATTTTATTGTTTTTAGGCGATAACTATTTAATATGGCGCCCAATAATAGCTTTTTAATGATAACCAAATTAAGTATGTACAATTTACGAGTACAAATTGCAAATTTCTTCAAATATGTACCAACAGATTCTTTGATATTTTATATTTCGCTGACCAATTACTAAAAGCATGTTAGGTAAAGGTATTCTTATGAAAATTTTCCACGTCTGAAAATTGTCAGCCAAAATACAGACCGTTGCCTTGTTTATCAGTTTATCAGTACTATAGTGCATAAAATGTACCCGCTGTAAATGTATTTTTCTTTCGTGTCAAATAAACATAATTTTTTTAAGGTACTCAATACATTACATTATGTTTTGTACTGCCTTTTTGACTTGTGAAGAATCCAACTGATGCGATGAATTTTGGATTGACTATCAGAAAAATCTCATCAGCAGGCCGGAGTGTGGCTCTACGTAGTACAGGAGTAAGCGGAAATAGGTACTCTCTACGCTGTGAGACATAATTTGTTACATGGCTTTTCTAATTAGATAACGTCCTCATACTACGTGACCCTTTCAGGGAGAGGAGGGTCTTCAAAATAACATGCTTGGTCACAGGGGCGGGGAGGGGTTAGGTTAGGTACAGGAGCATTGTCCTGCTCGGGCGGTTGGTTGCAGGTGAAGACCTCTCGCTGCCAGCCGTGATCAAAGCCATGGTCGACAGCGAGGAAATTTTCTGCGAAGAAGTCATCTCGGAGGAGGCGGCGTAGCGGATGCGCGAGGAAAGCATCCTGGCGCCATCCATGCCACCGCCGGCATCTTATGCCGTCGTAGTAAAGGCCGTGGGTAGGAGAACGGGGATCTCCCGTCCGTAAACCATTAAGTCGGAGCGACGCCCTTTGTCGTGCCGGGGAGTCGCCCAGGAGTCGTCATCCGTAGGCATTTATTGCCTGCGTTGGGCACTGCTGGGTGGGTCGCTGATGTAGTTTCAGATCCAGCGACCCATTCACCATACAAAGCAGCGAGGTGGCACACTGTGGTAGGTTTAGTCGATAGTAGCCGGGACGACGACAGATGGAACATCTTTCCCCGAGTGAACTTGACATAACGTCCGCTCCTCTTTTCCGTGAAGAGGCAGAAATGCGTCAATGCACACGAAAAAAAAAGAATAAGGTATAGGTCCGCTGCTTCTACATCAGTTTCTTTAAAAAATATGTATATACAGGCGTTATAATACGTTATCCAATCACTTTTGACCCATTAACACTTAAGAACATCCTTTATTTTTCCATGATAAAATCTCGACGAAGGCACAAACGAGCACAATGACTAGTAACATAAATCCTAACTAATATTACAAATGCGAAAATGAGTTTGTTTCTTTGCGTATTTCACGCTTTAATTACTCGACCAATAATCATGCAACTTTGCCTACACGTTGTCAGGGGCACAGAATAATACATAACCTACGTTTTATTCTGAAAACAGATTTACTAACCTAACATACATTTTTGCGTCCGAAGCCGCTGTCAAAATCTAGTCAAAAAGTTATATATAACTACTGCTCTACTACTTGCCTTCTCACGTGGGACCTATAACTAGGGTTGCCAACCGTCCTTTATAGTAAAGTATTGTACATTATTTCGGGTAAACGTACTTTATACTTTATTAGGGAAATAAAGTACGTGAAAATACATTATTTTACCTATGTCAAATAAAAAAAATAATTAAATAGAACCTGTATAAGGTTCTATTTAATTTTTTACTTAAAGCAACGCTTTTGATGTTATATATATATTGTTTATATATCTTAATAGACATATATTGTAAAGATTCGGTTAGGACATTCCTTGATAATAAATATTTGTTAGATTTTATTAGCATCAACGAAAATGTGATAACAAAAATACAGGTTAAATAAATAATACTTTATTTTCAGATCTCGTACTTTATTTTATTGACTTAAGATGTATCTTATCTTATGTGGGGGCCAGTCAGTGCAGACCGGCGACACTTCGACCCAGTGGGATCTTTTGTGTCGACACTCTCCCAATAACGACTGCCATAGATGTTCATAGCAGCCGGGACCGACGGCTTAACGTGCTCTCCGAGGCACGGTTGACTTAAGATAGTAAATATACTCTATTTGTTCAAAATAAAGGTGGCAACCCTACCTATAACCATAACTGGCAAAATGAGGGTGTTATACACCTCTCCTTCTTTAGGTTTGTAGGTGAAAGACTATTTATGAACAACTGCACGGATGGCGTAGTGGTTTAAGTGCGCCGAGCGTTCGAAACCCACACGGGACAAAAATTTGTGCAGTCCACAAATGGTTGTTCCGGCTCTGGATATTCTATGTGTCTGTTCTTTGAATGTTTATAAAGTCCCCCGTGATACAGAAATTACTCCTAGTGTGGCAATTGCCTTTTATAATAAGAAAGGAAAGATAAACTATTTAGATATGTATATAAACATGTGAAGACAAAACTTTGTATACATCTTTTAGGCATATTCGAATACACCGATACCTCTTGTGTTTAAGTTTATATGAAGTTCTGGTTGAATACAGTTAAATTTTTGCCACTGACCGGTCATTAGTTATTATAACCAGATAGAATACCACATTCAAAATCTATCAATTAATACTAATAAATTGTGTTTAATAAATCAGTGAATGGGAAAATAACTGATTCTTCAATTAAACAAGGATAATCATATTACATACCTACTAATAGTAAAATAAATGATACATTAAAATTATGTCACCCATTGGTTTACCATTAAGATAACATGCACAATTTAATAATTAAAAGATATGCAAATAAAAATGTAAATTAGTTAACAATAATTTTACTTAAATTTCAAGAATGAAAAAGTTAATATTTGAAGCAATAGTAGGCCAATGGTTTAGGTGTCGGACTTGCTATCCAGATATCGTGGGTTCAACCTCACCCATTGCATTACCAACATAAAACTACTCCAAAGACAAAGCTTTAGTACATTAGATATCTAACATTAATATTTATGTTAATGACAGTAGAATAAACCTATTAGGCGTTTATTACCTAAATTGCTTGTATTCATTTTATTACCATAAATCTGTTAATATATATAGGGGTAAGAGATGTATATTTCAACCTATGTAACAACGTATTGTCAGTTGTTTCAAACCATATATAATAGCAGACTGCCGACTACTGTCTACAGTTCCACACCACTACTGAAATTTTCCTGACATAAATCTATATAACTCCTGATCAAGGAATTGAAGCAGTGACCACATGATCGGCAATTCCGCGCATGCGTACATATTTACGCCATTGGATCAAGTAGATAGTATAAAACAATTCTCAACAGGATTTGTAGGTTTCATTGAACTGAAATATGTAAATAACATACATATAAATTCAAGGAGAACATGACAGCATCCAAATTTATCATAAAATGTATGAGTCTTAGGAAATTTTAATGAGTCAATATTGCACAGTAATATGCAATAATATTTATAAATAAATGATACAGAGGAATTCTCATAGTGAATAAATAATACCCAATTACTTATTTTATATTGATTTCATAAGTACAAGTAAATATGTTTCACCATAAGTATAAGTAAATATGGACACATCTAAATGACATATTCCCTAGCATTTTTAAAAATATATACGAATAAGGTTCTATTGTGAAATTAGGTCAAAGTTATAAGACCTTTTTCTTTTTTCTGACCATAGACAAAATAGTTGCAATATTTTTTTATTATAAAACATTAAAACCTTGTAAATAAAGGTCTTATAAAGTGCTTAGAAGATAACTATTTAAAAATAAATTGAAACGGAAGTAATTAATCAAAATATATGCAGATGAAATCATTCAGTTCCTAGAATTAAACATTAGAAGGTTATCTCGATTAGAATAGGTATGCGTTTCATGGCTATAAGCATCTTGTTAAAAAATACCTAGCTCAGAAGATATGCAGCAATTTGTTGAGATTACGTTAAATTATGTCATTTTAATTGGTTATATACGTCACTATCAATAATTTAATCTAGTTCAAAGGTAAACCAGTTCGATATACGACCGATGTAGTAACAGCGGGCAAAAACAAAGTATTATTTAGTAAAATCTATTTAGAAAACTGATGTCATTCCGCTACATGTAGGCGCCTCACACAAGGCCAAAGAATTTACCCATCTACACCCATTATTCACAATTAAACATGATAGCTACATAAGGTACAGGAAAAAGAAGCTGTATATCTGATGGTCACACGTCTTTCCCAAGAAGTCGGCTAAAATTATCAACCTTTACTGGTAAAGATACGAGATACTCTATGTCAACAATGTGTACTGGCGCCAATTTCGACGTATTAACACACACCCAGAATTAATTATTACAAGTTAACAGACGCTATACCTCATGTGGAACGGGAATACCAAAGGAATTGGGTTACACTAAGCTTCCGATCGATATATTTATACGAAATCCTGAAAGCTCAAGTCACAAGATGGCGGGAATATAACCCTACCAAATCAAATACGACGGGAGCGGTAGGAAGTGCATCGATAATGACACGACCCAAATTCGGTCGGGTTATACGTCTGATCGGACAGATGTAAGAATTCTCGTTTCCTACGAGTTTTCTGTAAAGTCGGTGATGTTGCGATTACCCTGTGTAAGAGTATGGAATGTTATATAACTTTTCTTACCGTTTTCGTTCTCCATTAGCGCTTAAAACATCACAAAACACTTAATTTTTTACACAAGCACTCACACGCCCATACAGCATGTAACAACATCACGAGTACTACTGCGCCATCTGGTGCGTTCTTGATGTACTGCAGCAATTACCTGTGGCTAGGTTCACTGCGGTGTTAATTCAATTTCGTCAGTGTAATTAGCGTTGTTAACTTTAAATTATGACTAATTTTCAATAAAACAAGTATTATTAATATTGGAATTGTTCAAAACAATCACGTTCCGTGCAAATACATGTCGCAACGCGTCGGTAATGGAAATTAAATTCATGTAACGCGGGCAGTATTGATTTTTTCACGCAGCTGATTCACGCGTTCGCTAACGTAGTTAATAAAACGTCCGATTTCGCGCAATCGAGAACTAAGTTTGAGTCATCGTTATTTTTGTTCGATTTTTAACAAAGTTTGAACTCAGACAGATAGTTCATTGTTCAAAATACGGTTAATATCAAAGAAATGTTTCAAGGAACAAACTGATGTCTATATATGATGCGTTGAGTTACATACATAATTATGTAGATCTTGATCTCTTCTTAGGAATTCACAAGGTCGGCGTAGGCTTGGTATACTTGTAAGGAAAGCTAATTAATCGATTTATACTTGTTTGTAGGCAGTTACTTCCGCCGTGATACATTCTTATCAGAAAATAACAGTCTTTAGGTAAAAGAAAATAATAATAACGCATCGTACGAATATCTACAAATAATGTTTCTTGGATTTCAGACTCCATTGGCTATATTGTATAGAACAATGTCCTAATATATTTACAAGTTTCTATTCAATATTAACTTGCCAGAACAATAGCGTTTACGCCGGTTTAGCGCCAAAGGACTAGGCACAGAGTGTGACAAATGTGTGACGAGTCTATTGTTGTCTACTGCCCGATAATATACACCGTGAATTTGAAGTCGTTTTGGAACCGAAACGTGGTAACTTAGGATAATTAGTAGTATCAATAAAAATTTAAAATTAATTGTACTGTGTATAGTAAAAAAGTTGGCATATAAATAATATTTTTTATTTATTTTATTAAAATAATGAGTTTTATCGATTCGTTTATTGATATAGAGTATAAATAAGATTTTCGGTTCCAAAACGACAACAAATTCACGGTGTATACTAGTCTGTGTTGTCTACTGAACACTGAAGACCAATGCCTTCAAAACTCAAATCATGAATTAGTGATGCGACTATTTTCATTCGAATAATATTCGAATAAAGCTGTGCACAAAATGGTAGGGTACTTACTTTGCATGGTAAAACGTAGCGCACATATTTATTTTGCTCACAACGTCGCTTGCATAAATGTAGGTTAGGTTACTAAACGTACTTTTTCTGGGTGAAAGGTACCCAATCTGTACTTCTAACAACGTGTATGCGAAATTTCCCTATAGTAAATCTAATTCACCCAGAGTAATTCACCTAGGTGAATTAAACACACTTTTAGTAAACTTTAAATACCTGGGTGCATTGAAATTACTTTCATAAAACTTTATTCACCTAATTTCATGTTAATCGGTAAACTAGTTAAGATGTGAAAGAGTAACAAACAAACAAACTCACATTCGCATTAATAATATTATATAGTAAGGATAGTGTTGTCCAATACATTCGAATACAGGTATTTCGAATGCATCTTGCACATCACTAGATTAAATGTTTGAATATTCTCGCTGAATTAACGTCGAAGTTGAAAAAAATCAATACGCTAGAGTTACTCTATGCCCCGTGTGCTGGAGAGCCCAAAATCCGAGAATTGCTTGTCAGTTGTATGAAGGCATATGTATGAAGATATATATACATCTAGGAGCCAATCCACGTAATAAAAATGTTCAAAATAGAGTTCCGATTTAGCCTAAGTGTCATAAATATCTCAAGAAAGAAAATTATTTATATTGGCACACAAAAGGGCATACCCAAAACATGAAGAAAATAAATTAAATAAAAAGGAAGAAGACAATAAAACTAGAAAAACGATAATGCCCTAAATTAGATCCTAAACGCTGAATGTTTGAACAAATTCAATTTACATTTGACGTTCATTAAACTTTTTTTTTTCTTTTTTTTACGTGGGGGAACTCATGACGCATACCCCTCCGCGGGGGCGGGCGGAGGGGTTATGTCGGACTCGCCGGGGTAAAAGAAAGATGGTAAAGATGATAAAGTACCTGCCGGAATACCGACTAAACCTACCACGGTGTTCCTCGACAAAACCACTATCGACGGGGCCGCGCGAATCACTTTCGCATGCGGTCGCGACCCCGCCGAGGTTTCGGCCCGCCGTATGAAACGGCAGGCCACTACACGAAAGACCTACCCTATAGGCACATCTAAAAACTCCCTACTGTCCCGCCTAGAGGGGAGACGGACTCGACACAGAGGCGCGCGTGGGAACACGCACGCCGCCTCTCGGACCTGGTGCTGAACGGATGGCGGGCAGGCCCACAAAGCCCGCCACCCCCAGGTCAATCCTCAGGGTGGCTAGAGGTCGTCTCGCGCCCTCCGGCGCCTGGCTCTGCGGTTGGGGAGAGGGTTTAAACGCTCCCTCTCCCGCTCCGCCGCCTCCTTGATGGAAATGACTTCCTCGCAAAAGGAGGCGACGGCGTTCCACGACCTCTCACTCCGGACCATAGACTGAACTACTGAACTACGGCCGGAACGTTCATTAGACTTGATCGAAGTTTTCCAACTCCTGCTTACTTCTGATTAAATTCGTTGCGGGTTGCAAGATAGTTTAGCTGTCCCCTGGATTTCACTTGTGTTTATAGTCACCACTACTGAACCTGGCTACATAAGTGCTTAACTGTCTCTATTCGACAGCGATAGTGAATGCGAATGAAACACAACATGAAACCATATGCGCGCTGTGCATGTGGTTTCGGGTTCAAATCCCAGGTTGGGTCAACAAAAAGTTATTGGGTTTTCCTCATAAGAAATCTCAATAGCAGCCTGTAGTTAGGCAGTTGGCGGTGTTAGACACCCCTGTGCCTCAGAAAGCACGTACAGCCGGATTACCGTCCCATCGGATCATGAGAGTTAGGGATCAGAGAGTGCACTTGTGTTTACACCCACACTTGTGCACTATAGTATCTCCTGCACAGATGGCCAGTCTTCGTTAAGATTGGCCGCTGTGACCGTAATTGTAGAAGACATTATTACATAAATGCTACCGTGGTAGGAGTGTGTAAAAAAGACAAAAGACTCAGCGGATCTCTAACCTGTGAATTGTTTAAATGCCAGGCGTTATTGAAAATCTATCGGCATTGGCCGCCGATGTGCCGCTACCAGTGTCCGTTTCGACTACTCAGACACAGTGTCGTAGTAGTAAAACGCCTACATCGACATTACGAAGGAATATGTATAACACTAAAAATGAAAGCAAATTCGTAGATGCAATATTCACAATTCGCGGCCATTGCTTTTAAGTTAATAATAATAATAATAATATTCTACAACATACACACAACACCATCTAGCCCCAACTAAGCAGAGCTTGTACTATGGGTTCCAGACAATGGATAAACATATATAGATAATTTTTTTTTTTGTAAATCCTTACATATTATACATAGAAACACCCAGACCAAGACAAACATCTATGTTCATGCACACAAATGTTTGACTTGTGCGGGAATCGAACCCGCGACCACAGGCGTGGCAGTCACTTACACTAACCACTACGCCATCGAGGCCGAGTTCTGTTGGTCGTGAAGTTCAAACATTAAGGCTTTGTTCATACTGTCTACATTTTCTTCAAAATCGTACGAGTGGTTAGCAAAAACAATGGGACCTCTACTAATGTCCGTTTAAGAGAACTGCGTGGCCGCGCGGTTCTCCACGTTTCGACGCGCGGCCATGGTTAAAACTTTACAACTTTCTGAATATTGGGTCTACGAATTCCGTCGTAATGTTGACGCAATCGTTTTCCTTTTACGGCACTGTCCGAGCAGTCGAAACGGACACCCGCTACCACTCAATGTGTTTCATATTCTTTTTACTGTAGGAAAAGTGCTGTTGACCTGTAACGAAGCAGTCTGTTACTATAGACAGATTTACAGTCTAATATTATTTAAACATACCTCCTTATATTAAATGCTACGATAGCCTACTGGAAAGTCGTTGGGCTGCCACGCTGAGGTATCGAATTCGATCCCAAGGCATCTCTGTTCTTTTGAAGTTATGTGATTGTGTAAAAAGTATGACCTTCAGGTCTGCTGCACTTTGAAGTTATATACCTTACTTTTTATTAAAATTTTCCACGTCGCTTTAATTCAAAACTTCATGAATGCTTTGAAATTAAAAATAAATCGAGACTATTTTGGAGTTCTATAGAAATGGAGTGAAATATTGTTAATGTAAGAGACATGATTTCGGCACTTAGGTATCTTAATCCAAACTAATTTAAAAATGCGAATGTGAATTTATTTGTTACGCTTTTACGCCTTAACTACTCGACCGATCATCATGAGATTTCGTATACAGTTTATCAGGGGTACAGAAAAAGAGAAAGGACATTTCATCTAGAAAAAGTACTGTTCCCATACGAAGCCGTGGGCTAAAGTCAGTTATATATAAATCAAGTTTTAAGAACATTTCATACTAGTGCCAGAAAACTTTGGCAAAGAGGTAGCTTATTCGTTATTTCGTTGCTAAATGAAAAGGAATAATCAACAAAAATACTTTCTTATTTATAACATGAGTAAGTATATTACATCACCAACCTTTTTACCCACAGAATGAAGCGTGTCATATCAACATCCTTACTAATATTATAAACGCGAAAATATGTATGGATGTATGGATGTTTGTTACTCTTTCAAGCAAAAACTACTGGACCGTATGCGATGAAACTTGGTATGTAGATAGCTGGAGACCTGGATTCACACATAGACTACTTTTCATCCCGATATTCTTACGGGAACGGGACTTACGCGGGTGAAACCGCGAGGAAAATCTAGTTTGTCTATATTTAAATCGGTCTTTATCTGACGGACACACATTAAATAAATCATTGAAACAAACAGTTTTCCTTTATTTTCTACGTTTACGCGAATGTTATTCATTGAAATCAAACGTCGGGGAAAGTGTCAACTTAAATCTTAATAATTTTAATGTTAACCTATATTATAAATGCGAATGTGAGTTTGTTTGTTTGTTACGTTTTAACCACTCGACCGATCATCATGAAACTTCGCATACACGTTTGCAGAGGAACAGAAATGGACATAGGGTACCTTTCATCCAGAAAAAATAAGTTCTATTACAAATCTAATAGAAAGAAAGAAAGGAAATACATTTATTTTGACAGGAAAACACACAACACATACTGCAGACAGCATAAACGTAGTATACAGTTAGACAGGAAAAAAAAAGACAATCGGACAGTAGAACAAAAGTAAATGACAATTTAAAATACAATAACATTATAATAAAAAATAAAAATAAAAACGAATATGCAAATAAACAAATTAAAAAATAAACATATTAAACCCTTTGCTCGATCCATTTAGTAAGTATATAACCTAGCGTATGCAGTGTGCGTCGCAGTGTCTGTCAAAAAAAGATGTAGGTAATCTAACCTACATGTCCGCAAACGAAGCCGCGGGCTAAACCTAATAAATTCATGTGAAGGAATATACAAACACACAAACAACGGACACATAGAACACTCGGACACGGCTAACTATTTGTGGACCGCAAATTTTTGATCCACTTGAAAAAAAATACATGCTTGGCAGTCTTTGGGGACTGCCGATAGAAGTGAAAACTATGTATGTATGTATCTTATGTGGGGGCCTGTCAGTGCAGACCGGCGACACTTCGACCCAGTGGGATCTTTTGTGTCGACACTCTCCCAATAACGACTGCCATAGATGTTCATAGCAGCCGTGACCGACGGCTTAACGTGCTCTCCGAGGCACGGAGCAGGCGATAGTTGTCAATCAATACGCACATAATTTCGAAAAGTCATATAACTTCCGATAGTCAGAGGTGCGCGACGTGGGTTCCAACCCGAGACCCTCTGCATTGCAGTCTGTTGGTCTCCCCACTGAGCTATCGCTGCTGAAAACTAAATAACTTGTGAATTGTATCGTCGAGCTATTAGATTATTATTTTTGAACTTTGAATGCGTTCGGTGACGATGACGCGAGTCCCATGATTTTTGTTCACCCAAAAAGTGCTCAACGCGCCTAAAAAAGTTTTCACTTTAAAAATTGCAAGAATTTGTATGTCTAGAGGATTGACCAGTCAATACTCGGCGCAGTGGCATTAGCTGACCACTGAAACTCCTACCATATCCGTACAGTTATATTATTATTAGTATACTAGCTGACCTGCGCAACTTCGTCTGCTTCACATAAGAGAATTTTCCCCGTTTTTGCAACATTTTTATTGCTGCTCCGCCCCTATTGGTCGCAGCGTGATATTATATAACCTATAGCCTTCCTCGATAAATGGGCTATCCAACAATAAAATATTTTTTCAATTCGGGCCAGTATTTCTTGAGATTAGCGCGTTCAAACAAACAAACAAACTCTTCAGCTTTATAATATTAGTATACATTAGTATATTAGATTTCCTAGATATACAACATGTAACATAATAAACACACATCCTAAAAGTAGTTTGTTCAAAATCGGCTATTGAATCAATTCCAGCAATTTTTAATATAGGTAATTTTTTATCCCTAAAATAATTAAAACGAATTAAATGATAGTCACCCATTTATTAAACAGCTGAAATAAACGAAAATGTATCATAATTCGAGGCAATAAGGTTTTTGATGCAATAAAGGCAATAATGTTAGATTTATTGTAATATACCCATACTACCAGCGCACAATAAAAACTAACACGTTAAATTAAAATACTTAAGTACATAAAAGTAACATTTTAATGATTATATTATTATAACGAATTAATAATCTAATTGGGGTGTTTGAGGTTGTGCGTTATATCTGTGACATGTTGTATATAATAACTATGGCTGGTATATTATATTTGATGTTTCAGTAGACCCACGTGGTATTGTTTTGGTGTTTATAACAATACTAGATGTGACCACGGTTCACCCGCGTTTATCATTAGGTACAGCGCCGCCCCCGTGGGCCGCCAGCGTGATGTTTTATAGCCTATAGCCTTCCTCGATAAATGAGCTATCCAAAACAAAAAGAATTTTCCAATTCCATGTCCAATAGTTCCTGGGATTAGCGACGTTTCGCGTGATCAGAAGGCTGGTCTTTTCTTAGCCCAAAGAATGGCAATGCTGTGCCATTCAACGTGGCAATGCTGCCAGTCTTCTGGGCACGTTACCAGTTGACAGCGAAGCTGAAGAATTCTACGATGCCTAAACCATTTTTGTAAATATTTAGTATTATAATTATTTGTGTTTTTGTAATTATGTTATCTTTTTTAATACGTTTGTAAATATAGGTTGATAAGAAGTCAATAATTAAGAACATGTCAAATTAAATTAGATCCTGATAAATGATTAATAAAATAGAAAAAAAGAAGATTATCACATAGGATATCATTAATATTATAGTAGCATTTATGCAATAAAATATTTCTTAAATCACATTTAAATACGTTAACATTAATGTCCTTAAATTTATTTGGTACTTTATTGTATATTTTGGGTGCTATGCAGAAAATGCGCTTGCCCAAAAGCGCTGTTTTTGCCGCAGAAAATCTTTTATTACTTAATAAACTTATACAACATCTAGCATCATGTCTGCGGCTATTCTCCGCAACGTCGAAGCCTTACTACAAACACAATCTCCGTATTGGGGCATTATTCAAAGTATTTTGGCAGAGCTCACTGCCGCAGTGAACTTGCATATTCAAACACGACGATAATATCTTTCGCTTAGCTGATTTCAAACCGCGGAATATATAGAAGCCAAGTTACCAGGCAGTTATATTTTCATGTCATGCTACTGTTTAGTATAAATAAGTAGGTGATATGTAATAATATTCACGGCAGACGCCGCTGTTCATCCATAGTTACCATTATAACAAGAGCAGCGATAGCTCAGTTGGGAGACCAACAGACTGCAATGCAGAGGGTCTCGGGTTCGAACCCACGTCGCGCACCTCTGATTTTCGGAAGTTATATGACTTTTCCAAATTATGTGCGTATTGATTAACAATTATCGCCTGCTCCGTGCCTCGAAGAGCACGTTAAGCCGTCGGTCCCGGCTGCCATGAACATCTATGGCAGTTGTTATTGGGAAGTCAGTACGCTCTAATATCCTGACACTGGTCTAGCCTTAGGGTATCGTTAGCCTTCGGTTTGCGGAGGTCAGGTGGCAGCCGCTCCGTGTAAAAACTGATATCCAGTCAAATCCGGTTAGACCAGAAAAAAGCCGACCCCAAGTGACTTGGGAATAATAAAGGCTAAGAGAGAAGATCTAACATTTATATAGATAATGTAATGGTAATAGGTAAATTTAGCAGCGATAGCCTAGTGGGAAACCGTTGGACTGCCACGCAGAGGTCTCGAGTTCAAACACAAGGCGCGCATCTCTGACTTTTCAAAGTTATATGCGTATTAAATAGTTGATTATCGCTTGCTTTAACGGCGAAGGAAAACATTGTAAGGAAACCTGCACGTCTGAGAGTTCTCCATAATGTTCTCGAAATATGTGAAGTCTGCCAACCCGCACTGGGCCAGCGTGGTGGACTATGGCCTAACCCGTCTCACAGTGAGAAGAGGCCAGTGCCCGGCAGTGGGACAGTTTAATACAGGGCTGATATTAATAGGTAAATTGCCTTGTATTTATGTAAAATGAAAAATAATATAAAATAGCGATCCTTCGAGGATGAAATATAGTAAAAGCCAAAACAAAAACACTCAATTTACGTTTCTCTTATTTTTTTTAATTTGATGATCTTGGTTTTTTTAGCTCAACATGTTCTATAATTATGAAAGTATATATTTTACAGTTTTTGTGGCGAAAGTATTATAGTTAACATCATTATTTTAAAAGTAAAAGTTTTATGCTTCGGCAGTCTTTGGGTAGGAAACCATTTTTTTTGCAAACCTTTTTTTTTTTTCGTATGTCGTTATTTTAAATACACTAGTTGAAGCAGATCGAATAACTGAATAAATTTTACCAAAATGGCATTCACAACATTTTATCCTCGAAGGATTGATATAAAATTCTTAAATTACGTCCCTAATCAATTATCACACTTGGCAATATCTCCGGTCGCCATATTGAGGTAAAACCATCGGCAGGCTGCCCACACCGCGGTTTTATCGATCACCCTACAACGAAAACAGAGATGGTGGTTAACATGTTACAGCGCCATCTGTTGACGAGTAGACGCACTAATAGTTAGATTTTTATTATGGCCGCTTTTTTCTAGTGTGTAAGAAAATTGTGGTTATATGTGTATTATTTATATTTTACCTCTTGGGCAACACTTGGCCCCTATAGCCTAGAATGCTTTTTTAATATACCCAGTTTATGGCAAATTGATAAATGCTTTCAATTCGACGCAAAATTAGAAATACACCATTTTTTTATATTCTTTGGTAATGCGGTGTCCTTCTAAATTACAATAAAATGATAATCTTTTGGAATCTGCAGTTGTATGTCAACAAGGTACCCTCTTAGCCTGGTCATTTTCGGTTTGGCAATACACGCTATTATTCTGCAGATAAATGAAAATTTAACGTCTGGTATCAAATCTATGGGATTCTATGGGATTTGGCCCTTATATATGTAAATGAAATATAAATAAAAATCAATTGCCACATACATGACGAAGCATCATTTAAGAACGGCTCGACAGATATGGCTATTTTTTTGTTGTATTTGTAATTTTCAGGACAATATGACCGAAAGTTTGCTCAGTGGGGAGACCAACAGACTGCAATGCAGAGGGTCTCGGGTTCGAACCACGTCACGCACCTCTGACTTTCGGAAGTTATATGACTTCTCGAAATTATGTGCGTTTTGATTGACAATAATCACCTGCTCCGTGCCTCGGAGAGCATGTTAAGCCGTCGGTCCCGGCTGCCATGAACATCTATGGCAGTCGTTATTGGGAAAGTGTCGACACAAAAGATCCCACTGGGTCGAAGTGTCGCCGGTCTGCACTGACTGGCCCCCACATAAGATAAGATAAGATAACCGACTGCCACGCCTGAGGTCGCGGGTTCGATTCCCGCACAAGTCAAACATTTGTGTGCACGAACATCGATGTTTGTCTTGGTCTGGGTGTTTATATGTATAATATGTATGTATTTACAAAAAAAGTATAAATGTATGTTTATTCATTGTCTAGTACCCATAGTACAAGCTCTGCTTAGTTTGGGCTAGAGGGTGTTGTGTGTATGTGGTAGAATATTATTATTATTATATAACAACGATTAGAAAAGTAAAACTTAATGACATTATGCCCCGGCGTGCAGTTAACACAAGCATAATTAAATGGCTGCCATTATCGGACGCCCGAACGTTTAAACTTTGTCAATTATAAGATGTTTTATAAGTATTGTGGCATGTACGCTCGCATACAACAATCTATACGAATATAATAAATAAAAGAAGTTCGATTTGGAAAATTCTATTAGTGTTGGATAGCCTATTTATCGAGGTAGGCTATAAGCTATACAACATCACGCTACGACCAATACGAGCGGAGCATCAATGAAAAATGTTGCAAAATCGGCGATAATTCTTTTATGTGAAGCAGACGAAGTTGCGCGATTTTGCTAGTGTTTTATTTAACTCTACTTAACAAAAGCTTGCCACAAAATTGTACTAGTATTAATTCCTGTGAGCTGTATTACGAGGGTCTTCACAAATATTTAACAAACGCATCCGGGATTGAACCCACAACACTCGGCGCAGTGGCAGCGGCGAAATTATAGATACTACTAGCTCTTGCACGCGGTTCCGCCAATGTGGTACCTACCTACGTCAGTAAAAAGTAGCTCATGTCCTTCCCCAGGTCTTAAACTATCTTTATATCAAATTTCATCCAAATCGATTGAGTGGTTTTGCCGTGAAAAGGTAACAGACAGACAGAGTTACTTACGAATTTATAATCTATATATATAAAACTCTTCCGTTACTGAGTGACTGACAGACAACGCACAGCCGAAACTACTGAACGCAAGAAGCTGAAATTTGGCATGTATGTTCCTTGGAAAGTGTAGGGGAGCACTAAGAGAGGATTTTTGGAAATTCCACCCTGAAGGGGGTGAAAGGGGTGAAACCCGATATTCACACGGGAACGGGACTTACGCGGGTGAAACCGCGGGAAAACTACTAGTATTATATAAAATGTATAAAAATATAATGTTATGAAGTAAGGATTTAACACAATAACCACAAAATATAAGACTTGAATTTATTTATTATTAAGTAAATATTGGGTCGTTTTATTAAGCCTTTATTCTCGACATAAGTTTCCATAAATAATCTTCCAATATATAATATTGTCTTCTATTTACGCGAATATTATTCATTGAAATTAAACTGCTATATACGGATTTTATCGCGTTGTTTATTTGACACTTTATTACAACATTTTGAACTTACAATATAGATAATTTTTATAGCATAAATATTTTTGTACTATACAATTAATTATTTAGCAATGTAATTAGGTGAGTTTGTATATATCCGTTGTTTGGTGTCGGTGTGCCTTTGTGACACGAACTCTTTCAGCTCTTCCCAGTCTATTCCTTTTTGATTAGCCTGTGCCATAGTGGACCCTCAATCTTTTTGATGTCATCAGACCAGCGTTTTGTCTTCCTCTTTTTCTCTTTGCTTTGAATCTAGGGGTTCTGTTATATCTTTTGTCCATTTATTATTATTCTCTTTCATCATGTGGCCTACACACCTCTATTTGAGTTTTTTGGTTTGGACTACAACATTTAAATTTTTTTTATACATCTATCTTGGCAATCAAGCATACGATGGTAAGTGGTCACCGTAGCCTATGGACGCTTGCAACGCCAGAGTCATCACTTGCGCGTTGCCGACTCTGTAAAAACTTTTTAACACCCTTTTTGAAGAACCCCATAGTGTAGTCTTGTGTAAACTTCGGCAGGGAGTTCATTTCACGACCTGAGCGTCCGTGGGAGAAAATGTGAAGTTTATCGATATTCGATTTATTCTTCACTGTTAAGGCGAGCGATAGTTAAATATACGCACATGACTTCGAAAAGCTCCGCGTGGCAGTTCTATAGTTTGCCACTAAGCTATTACTGCCTTTTTTCAAAGTATACATATAAAAAATAATATATTATACGGATGTGGCACTGTGCGCGACTGTACCATCAGTAAACTTATTGCTAAACTACTCTCGCCACCCTAACTCGCTACAATAAAAATATTCATCACGCATCCCTTTCTCTCTTAAACAAGAATACTTAAGTGCAAGTGAGACATGTATATCAATTTATGAAATGCAGAGATTGAGATATTTATCTATATTAGTGTTCAGTTGTGCCTTCATCCTTGTCGTTAAGAGGGTGAGCAGTATTGTTATTTTTGGTGAAATGTTTAGTAGGATGGAACGAAACAGGGTTCTGATGTTGTTGAGACATTTTTGGTCTAATGGTTTGAAGATTTGTTTGGAAAACAAAAAGACTTCAATAAATCTATCAATTCTTAGAATATACAAGGAGGCCCAAATGTTATCACATTAAATTATATACTACCTTAAGCTGGTTGATATAAGACTGTTAAAATAAATAAAAAACCTATTTTCGCAGAAATTAAGAAATTCATTTTTTTTATCAAAATAAATAAATGTAAAATTAGACACAAATTGGAACACCATTGTAACCAATCGTGCACTGTAGCCTGCTCGATAACGGTCATAGGTTCCGAGAAATCGTCTTTGTCAACTCGCTAGGTTCCGGAAATTAACAGACCCGATAATACATTATTACAATACGACAGTTTTTTAATATCGCTGCTTAAGGTCTTTGACACCTAAGTACAGTTATCTCTGAATTACATGATGGTCTAAAATTTTAATTATGTAAAAAAAATGTCCTGTGTCTAAACTATTCAATACATTTGGTTCATAATTTGTAAACCGTCAAATAATACCATGTAGTACCTATATGTGGTATCAATTAATGTGATAACATTTGCGCCACTTTGTAATACTAGCCCTGTATTAAACTGTCCCACTGCTGGGCACGGACCTATTCTCGATGTTAGTAGAGTTAGGCCATGACTCATCACGCTAGTGAGGCCATGGTGTGCGAGGGAGCGTTACAAACAAACTGATATTCGCATTTATAATATTAGGACAGACAAACACAGAAAGAGGTGCAATAAAATCAAAACGATACGAGATAAATAACAATTTGACAGTTCAAGATAAATGCAATAAAATAAGATAGTCATCTACACAAGTTGTTATCATATATTTCATCTGTGGTAATGTAGATATACGCCCTCCTTGGAGGGAAGAGAAACGAGGCCCTCCCGTCGAGAAACTATTTCAATTTTGGAAATACTTGGAGAAGCTTTTCTGGGAAGAAAAATCATAGAAAAAATAATTTATTCTCGATGAGCGAATTAAATTCAATAACATACCCGCGCGATTTGAATTTGACATTACATTTATGTACATAATCTACATACATGTATAATTATACATATATTTGATAGCTCAGTGGGGAGACCAGCAGACTGAAATGCAGAGGGTCTCGGGTTCGAACCCACGTCACGCACCTCTGACTTTCGGAAGTTATATGACTTTTCGAAATTATGTGCGTATTGATTGACAATTATCGCCTGCTCTGTGCCTCGGAGAGCACGTTAAGCCGTCGGTCCCGGCTGCCATGAACATCTATGGCAGTCGTTATTAGGAGAGTGTTGACACAAAAGATCCCACTGGGTCGAAGTGTCGCCGGTCTGCACTGACTGGCCCCCACATAAGATACATACATTATATATTTTATATCATTGAAATTAAACAACTTTATACGAATATCGTCGCGTTGTTTATTAAAAAAATCTTTTATTATATAATTTTGACAAGTGTTTTAAAATAAACAACGCGACAAAATCCGTATTCAGTAGTTTCATTTTAATGTACAACATTCGCGTAAACATAAGACAATGTTATACTTTATATCAGTAAATAGTAGATATAACGTGTAAATGCAGATGCACCTCTTGTAAAGAAAAAAAGTAATCCTGGCGGCGCCTATGAATATGATCATAAGGTACTAGAACTTAGTGTGGCCAAATACTTCGTATCAATGTTCAAAGAATCTAATTCTCAAAAACGACAAAGTTACTTACCTTTAAATAACAATTTTACATATTGTTTTACTTATAAGTAGTTAAGTTTTATTAATATTAGATAAGTTGTCAATTATGATTGCTGTGGGCTCAAATCCCACACGCGACTAAAATTTGTGATCCTCAAATGGTTGTGCCAAGTCTGGGTGATCCTTGTGTCCATTGTTTGAATGCTTGTAAAATTCGCCGTGACACAGGAATTATTCCTAGAGCAGGAGTTGGCATTTAAAAATAAATATTATAATAAAACAAATGAGCTCGCAATCTGTAAGCTGGAGGGTAATTTATAGTAAAGTTGCATTCTCTCAAAGGTAAAACTTCATTTAGGTACTGTGATTTGTTAATACTCTCGGCGAAACAAGTAAACTAGCTCATCCAGTACTGCGTTTACTAAACTGTGCGATCTCTTTAAACGACACACCTTACACATAAACACCTTAAAATAACCTGCCATTCTTCCATTTACTATATCAGAAAATTCTTCATAGATTTTTAGATGTTTGAAGAAATATAAAATATCTCTAGTTTCTGTTGATGTGTGTCTGTCTAACCAAGGAATACAGAACATGTTTTGACATAATAATCCTACCTAATATTATAGATGCGAATGTGAGTTTGTTTGTTACGCTTTCACGCCTTAATTATTCGACCAATCATCATAAAATTTCACATACACATTGTCAGGGGTACCGTTAAGTAAGTTAAGGGGTACTGTTAAGTAGTACTGTTACTCTTACGTGTACCGAGGTATAGGAATTTTTTGACATAACCTACATCAGAGGTTCCCGGACTTTTTTCTCATAGACGACTTTCAAAATTTAGCATGTTCCGGTGGACCCCCTGCAGCTACATTTCTACCATATTCCTTGGCATTCGTATTTCTATTTGATCAAATCTCTACGGGATGACCGTTATTTTTATTTTTTAGAATGGTATTTTTTTTTGTTTTGGTCTACTGGTACTGAATATGGAATATGCAAGTTTTAATAAGTAACAGTCGCTGAGCTTCTTAAAATATTATCTGCCTACAGTGATAGGTGAAGTCAAGCTAACATTTTCGTTCTTCACTATCGAAAGCAAATAAATTTTTCTTACGAATTGTGGACCACATTTTTTGTCACGCTAACGTAGACCTCCGTCGAATCTCCCGTGGACCCCTGGGTGTCCACCTGGACCATTTTGGGAAGTAACGAACCTTTTTTTTTTTTTTTTGACCCAGGAAAATCCTTTATGGATACCCCCTCCCCCGGGGGGAAGGGTGGTTATGTGAGACTCTCCGCCCCTATCGGGTCGGTATACACACTAAAAACTACTAGAACTAATGACCTACATTATCGCAAGCGAAGCCGCGGTCAATATCTAGTTAATAATATTAGTTCGGATTGAGTAAAAAGAAAAAGTTATTTCTTGTTTATCCTCCTCTCCTCTATGCTGTTTATTTGTCCGTAACACTGCTATTTTTCTGGACCTTATCTTATTTTATCTTATGTGGAGGCCAGTCGGTGCAGACCAGCGACACTTCGACCCAGTGCGATCTTTTGTGTCGACATTCTCCCAATAACGACTGCCATAGATGTCCATGGCAGCCGGGACCGACGGTATAACGTGCTCTCCAAGGCACGGAGCATGCGATAATTGTTAATCAATACACACATCATTTCGAAAAGTCATATAACTACCGAAAGTCAGAGGTGCGCGACGTGGGTTCGAACCCGAGACCCTCTACATTGCACTCTGTTGGTCTCCCCACTGAGCTATCGCTGCTCTTTTTCTGGATAAAAAGGTACCCTATGTCCTTTTCTGTTTTCCTGAAAACGAGTATGCGAAAGGAGAATGCCCATTTTTGTATCCCGTACCAAGTTGCGTCAAACCAAATTTACTCTCAAGACTCTAGTTTTTATTTAACTGTTCACTACCAACAAGATTTTGTCAATATATAATAATGTCCTCCAGACCGAATTTCGGCCACGGCGGCCAGTCTTAACAGAGACTGGCCATCTGCGCAGGAGATATTATAGTGCACAAGTGTGTGCGCAAACATAAGTGCACTCTCTGTTCCCTAACTCTCATGACCCGATGGGACGGCAATCCGACACGACCGGAGAGAGATCAGGCGCAGGACCAACGGCTTTACGTGCTTTCCGAGGCACGGGGGTGTCTAACACCGCCAACTTCCTAACTCCGGGCTGCTATTGAGATTTCTTTACAGAAAAACCCAATAGCTTTTTGTTGGACCGACCCGGGATTCGAACCCGAGACCTCATGCACAGCAGTCGCATTCACTACCGCTGCGCCACGGAGTATATATATATAGAGTATAACCACAACTTCAAGATATTAAAAAAAAAACGCCTTATTATATTAATTGAAATTAAACTACTATATACGGATTTTATCGCGTTGTTTATTTGACACTTTTATTACACAATTTTGAAAATTGTTTACTACTACTATTAAACTTTACTAATTTTTAAGCTAATGAAATTAAAATTAAACCTATTGAGATTTAATTTAATTTTACACTTTCCCCGACGTTTCGGTTGCTTTCCAGCAGCCATGGTCACGGGGAGACTAAGATGGTAGTTGTCTCAATGTACCAGTGTAGTTATTTCAAAGTACCCGAACATAATTTAATCATTGGTGTTTCTATTTACGCAGAATGAGCTCAAAGTATCATGAAGTCTAGCTGTGGTTTGCTTCTTCTTGGGTTTGACTATTTGTATTACTGGATCCCAAGCTGGTGGTATATTCCAACCATCTTCTCTATTATATATCTCTATTATATAGTTGTTTAATTTCAATGAATAATATTCGCGTAAACAGAAGACAATATTATGTAAATCAGTACGCCTTATTATATTCTTCAGTAATTTTTAATCGTCGTTATTTATTATTTATATATAAGAATGCGTTTTAGGCCGCAATGCGGAGAAGTGCATTGCATATTATAGATATACTGCACTTGTGCAATAAGTTGGGATCCGCTCTCGTTCGCTTGTTCCTCCGCACGCGTGCCGTTCTCGCCTATATTGTGCCGTTTTGCGCTCAAGTTTCAATTTATACGCACGGGTAATGTTTTCACACTCTACCTAGGCCTACGATAATGACTAACACTGTATTGGGAACAAACACTTATTCGGAAAAGAACTTTAGTTTTACGGATATGCCATTTTTCCGGAAGTAAGTAATTGTTATTATTTATCTATCTCTTTAATGTATTTTTTTTATTGTGGGTAATAAACACTGTCAAAATTCAGTATTACACACACAAATAAAATATTATTTTCAGTGTAAATGTACTTGTGACGCAACATGGTACAGGGTATTGGCATTCTCCTTTCACGATAATCAACCGAAAAGTTAAGACTGCGCCGAGCGTAAGACAGATAATGACAGAGCTCGTGCGGCGCATATTCAAATCGGCGCGCGGCCGCCATAGTGAAATTGTATGGAGGATTTAAAGTGCTTTTTTGATAAATATTTATCTTTATTGTCAACCAATAACTTAAATAATTGGGACGGACAAATTGTAATATAACTATTTATGTTTCGTTTAAGCTGTAAAATAGGATAGATTTCTACTGGTATAATCTTAAAATCACGTAACACGAGCTTAGGTTTTTGCATTTTTCGTAATTTTGTAAGCAAAAATATTAATTATTTTAAGTTTTTTACACGGAGTAATTGTAAACACATTCATTGTTATGGTAAATGTATATTTTATATTTGTATTAAACAAAAAGTGTTGATTTTATTCACTTAACTGTGACCGCCTGTTGTCGCTCATTTCGCTCGGCGCAGTCATTTATAATATTAAGTTAGATTGAGTAGAAAGATAAATTAATTTTCTTTTTGTTTGCTTGTTTTAACATATCGAATTTGTGAAACTATACCGTGTATTTTAACAAATGTATTTGTAGTAGAATTGACGGTAGCATAAGACTATTATAACAACGACTAAGTAACGTTGAATATTAGCAAATGAACCGTGGCGCGGCACAAATCTCTGCTAACCATTGACAAATCTTTTAACGCGAGGGGTGAATACATTGTGTTAATACTTTACTAGATATGGTATATTCTTACAATATTTATTTTATTTACACCTAGTCGCTCGAAAGTAAAAATGCAAAATCGGTAGGGCTACCAAGTAAAATCGGTATATTTAGACCAAAAATCACTGTCTGTTCGCGATGAACACAAAAACTACTGAAAGGATTTTCAAGCGGTTTTCATCAATACATAGATTCATTCATGAAGAAGGTTTAGTTGTATTATTTGTTGACATGTTGTACTACTCTCGTTAGTAACAGTAAAATAAAAATTACAAATGCGGATGTGAGTTTGTTTGTTACACTTTCACGCCTTAACTACTCGACCGATCATCATGAAGTTTCGTATACAAGTTGACAGAGGTACAGAATAGGACATAGGGTACCTTTCGTCCAAAAAGAGTACTTTTTAGTTTTTTTTTTTACGTGGGGTAATGCTTCGACGCATACCCCTCCGCGGGTCCGGGCGGAGGGGTTATGTTGGACTCACCGGGGTAAAGAATGATGTTGAAATAATGATATTAGACCTCCCGGAATACCGACTAAACCTACCACGGTGTTCCTCGACAAAACTGTAATCGACGGGGCCGCGCGAATCACTTGCACATGCGGTCGCGACCCTGCCGAGGTTTCGACCCGCCGAATGAAACGGCAGGCCTCTAGACAAATAGACCTACCCTTTGGGTTCCACTACTTTAATCCCTACTGTCCTCCTAACACAGAGGCGCGTGGGAACTGTTACTAACCTAATCTATATTTAAGCAAGCGAAGCCGCGGACAAATTCTAGTATAATTACATCCTTCAATCTAAGCTTTTTAACTGCACGGATGTTGTAGTGGTTTAAGTGGTCGCCACACCACTGCCACCACACCGAGGGTCTTCTTCTTTTTTTTCTTTTCGTGTGGTTGGTGGCCAGCCTGTTGTCAAGAGTTGTTCAAGCCGCCCGTAGGCTTCTGACATGGCTTAACGACTGCTGTCAATTTGACAACAACCGGGACCAACTTTTTACGTGCCCTCCGAAGCACGGAGACGCTCAGATGAAATACCATTAAGCGGTCACCCGTCTATAGACTGACCGCACCCAACGTTGCTTAACCTCGCTTATCGTTTACCGATCAGTGAGTGCAACTGGCTATGAGCGTCACACCGAGTGTAGTGGGTTCGAATCCCACACGACACAAAAATTTGTGTGATCCATAAATGGTTGTTCCGAGTCTGGGTGTTCTTTGTGTCCGTTGTTTGAATGTTTGTAAAGTCCACCGCGATACAGGAATTATTCCTAAATTGTCTTTTTTTAATAAAAATTAAATAGATTATATTCCTTGCAATCCATTACGTATACGGTATCAAATTTTAATGGAAAGCGGTTTATGCCACATCTAGTTATAAACAGATACGACCAGTAACAGTTCAATAAGCTAATGTATTAAGTTGTGCGTCAATATTTGTCGTCGCTCGTCGAACTCAGGGGACCCGCGCTTGTATTTTGACCTCTACACTCGCTACTTAAGTATACAATATTTGTACAATAACTTGTAGTATTGGATTTGTGATATATATTCATAAATTTTGGATTAGGCCGCCGCAACCTCTTGATTATTGAATTATAGATTCCGCCCGCGGTTTCGTTTGCGTAAATATACATATATTAGGTTAGTAAGAGCACTTTTTTCTGGATGTAAGTCTGTAGTCTGTACCCCTGACAAATTGTATGCGAAATTATATGATTATCGGTCGGGTAGTTAAGGCGTGAAAGCGTAACAAACGAAAAATTATTTTATTTTACATTTTAAGACTGCGCCGAGCGTAAGACAGATAGTGACAGAGCTCGTGCGGCGCATATTCAAATCAGCGCGCGGCCGCCATAGTAAAGTTGTATGGAGGATTTGAAGTGCTTTTTTGATAAATATGTATCTTTATTGTCAACCAATAACTTAAATATTTGGGACGGACAAATTGTAATATAGTTATTTATGTTTCATTTAAGCTGTAAAGTAGGATAGATTTCTACTGTTATAATCTAAAAATCACGTAACTTCTTTGTCGAATTGGGATAGCTTGTAAGCACTAAAGTTAGTTTTGATTTCATAAAATACGTAACTATAGCGATAGACTTGTGTGCCATGAAGAGGTCTCAACTTCGATACCAAAGCGTGCATCTCTGACATTTCGAATTTATGTGCGTATTAAATAGTTAATTATCGCTCAGTTTAACGGTGAAGGACAATATCGTGACATCTTCATAATGTTCTCGAAGACATGTGAAGTCTGCCAACCCGCACAGAGCCAGCGTGATGGACTATGGCCTAACCCGTCTCACGCTGAGAAGAGGCCCGTGCCCAGCAGTTGAACAGTTTAATACAGGACTGATATTTATATAATCTATACTAATATTATAAAGCTGAAGAGTTTGTTTGTTTGTTTGTTTGCTTGAACGCGCTAATCTCAGAAACTACTGGTCCGAATTGAAAAATCTTTTTAGTGTTGGATAGCCCATTTATCGAGGAAGGCTATAGGCTATATAACATCACGCTACGACCAATAGGAGCGGAGCAGCAATGAAAAATGTTGCAAAAAATTCTCTTATGTGAAGCAGAAACTTGCGCGGATCACCTAGTATTATATATAAATAAATAAATATATATATGGCTCTTTATTAAGGTGACGAGTTTTCAGTCGTCTAACACAGTTCGAGACTCAATAAAATTTCATAACCAAAGCAGACAACAAATTTTACTTGAATTCAACTCAAGACTTCATTGAAAGCAATATCTAGCATTACTACTGCGCTACCAAAACAGTATTAGTAAATAAAGGCATTCAGTCATTTAATCAAGCGAAGTGGCCGCCGCCCCTGTTATGACGTTTATAACTAATGCCTTTAGCGATGTAACTATTTATCACCGGGGGATAATCCCTGCCCGAGCAAAATGTACACAAATAACATTTCTTAAATTACAATGCATTGAGTGAGTCGCACTTTCGTTAAGATACCGAGGGGAAGCTCAATATTGTTTCTATAAAATTCTACATCATATTTATCGCTAGGTCTAGCCCGCGGCTTTGGTCGCCTAAAAGTAGGTTAGGGTATGTTAGTAACTGTTAGGCGTCGGAGAGCGCGAGTTGACCTCCAGCCGCCCTAAGGATTGACCTGGGGGTAGTGGGCTTTGTGGGCCTGCCTGCCATCCGTTCATCACCAGGTCCGAGAGGCGGCGTGCGTGTTCCCACGCGCGCCTCTGTTTCGAGTCCGTCTCCCCTCTAGGGGGGGGACAGTAGATTTTGTGGAGAGGGGGAGGGGTTTGCCTAAAAGGTAGGCCTCTTCGTGTAGGGGCCTGACGTTTCATACGGCGGGTCGAAATCTCGGCGGGGTCGCGACCGCATGTGCAAGTGATTCGCGCGGCCCCGTCGATAGTGGTTTTGTCGAGGAACACCGTGGTAGGTTTAGTCGGTAGGTATTCCGGGAGGTACATTATTCTTATTCCATCTTTCTTTTACCCCGGCGAATGCGACATGGCCCGTCCGCTCGCCCCCGCGGAGGAGAAAGCGCCATGCATTGCCACATGTTAAAAAAAAAATTTTTGTAACTGTACTTTTTAAAATTAAATATTACCTACTAATATATGATGACATGCGTGCCAACAACCTCACACCACATGATGCTGAAGATCGTGCGAAATGGAAGTGACTTAGCGGGAAAGCGGACTCTGGGTTCCAACGCCAACGCCGCGGATGCAACCGGGATAAATGCTAAGATGAAGAAGAAGATGACCTACTAGATTTTACGTGCGGCTTCGCCCGCGTGGTAGCTGTATCAATAAAAAGTACTTGCCTTGTCCTTCCCCAAGTTCTTTGTACTAAATTTCATCCAAATCGATTGAGATTCGGTTTAGTTGTGAAAAGGTAACAGACAGACAGAGCTACTTTCGAATTTATAATATTAGTATTATTTTTACTCGGAGATAACATAGCTTTCTAATGGTGAAAGGTTTTTTAAATCGTTTGAGTAGTTTTTGAGTTAAATTCTTACAAACTTCTTCTCCTTTAGTCTATATTATTCCTAAGTCACTTGGGGTCGGCTTTTCTAATCTAACCGCATTTGTCTGGATATCAGTTTTTATACGGAGCGGCTGCCAACTGACCTCCGCAACCCGAAGGCTAACGATACCCTAAGGCTAGACCAGTGTCAGGTTATTATAGGATACTATCTTTCCCAATAACGACTGCCATAGATGTTCATGGCAGCCGGGACCGACGGCTTAACGTGCTCTCCAAGGCACGGAGCAGGCGATAATTGTCAATCAATACGCACATAATTTCGAAAAGTCATATAACTTTCGAAAGTCAGAGGTGCGCGACGTGGGTTCGAACCCGAGACCCTCTGTATTGCAGTCTGTTGGTCTCCCCACTGAGCTACAAACAAACAAAAAATCTATTCTTTTCTCTTTATTATTTTAGTATAGACTAGCTTGTAGCCGCGACTTTGAATGAGAACGCGAATATTTTGTGTTAACCCAACATTGTATATTGGTGTAAAATCTAAATATATTAATCGAGGTCACAAAGTAACACTTATGAACGTCAAGGTTACACTAACTAAACTATATTATGAATTTACATTTACCTGTTGTCACGTTCAGTAAAGCAAGGGCGTAGAACCCATTGGTTCTTTGGTTAAAAAGTGGCCGTGAGTTTCTTGCCCGTTCTTCTCATTCGAAGAACGGGTATCTCATATTAATCGCCAATTTTACAATGCTGCTTTTACAAATTATATTTGTAGGGTGCTGCAATCATTATACCATTAGCCTGCTACTGAATTGAATACACTTAAAATTTTAAAAGGAAAAGAATGTAGCAAATTAAATCTTAGCCTCCAACATCCGGCATTAATCTTAATTACTAACTTAATAATAATAATAATAATTTATTTATTTGCTTAAACATGAGTGTACATGAGTGCATGCAAGTTGTTACATAAAAATAACTGGCTAAGCGAATGAAAGTGGATCTCGATGGCGGATGGGTCGTCCGAGATATGCCCTTTTGGGCAGCTCGATCCTCTCCCATTCTTTCCACATGTCCGAGCCAGCGAAATCGGGCAGGTTTTATTTAAGATTAGATATATTTATAGTTATATTTAAGATATGGTATCATAATATTGTCTTCTGTTTACGCGAATATTATTCATTGAAATTAAACTACTATATACGGATTTTATCGCGTTGTTTATTTCACACTTTATTACATAATTTTGAAAATTGTTACACTACAACTACAATTAAACTTTACTAATTTTTAAGCTAATTAAATTATTATTAAAACTATTTAGATTTAATTTTATGGTATCATCTTTTGGAGCAATTCTATAGACAAACTAGTGTTTAAAGCCCAGAAAAGATGTGTGAGGGCGATTTGTAATTTAAAACCAACAGACTGTTGCAAAGATGTTTTTATTAATTTCAGACTACTAACTTTGCCTTGCATTTATATTTATGAATTAGCCATCTTTGTAATCACTCATATTTCCATGTTTGAGCATTTGAAAAGCAAACGTCATAATCAGAAAGTAAATGTTCCGTTTAATAAAACAGGCCAATTAAATAATAGCATATATTGTATGGCACCACGTTTCTATAATCATTTACCATTGAACATATTACACAGCTCCAACATAGATTTGTTAAAACATAAATTGAAGCAATTACTTATCAATAAGGCATACTATAGCATAAATGAGTATTTTGATGACAAATTTAATTAATCTATTATATAAAACTCTTCCGTTATTGAGTGACTGACAGACAACGCACAGCCGAAACTACTGAACGCAAGAAGCTGAAATTTGGCATGTATGTTCCTTGGAGAGTGTAGGGGAGCCCTAAGAGAGAATTTTTGGAAATGCTACCCTTAAGGGTGTGAAAGGGGTGAAACCCGATATTCACACGGGAACGAGACTTACGCGGGTGAAACCGCGGGAAAACTACTAGTGATATTATAAAGCTAGGACATAAAAAAATGGAAATTGATTGTATATATTTTGAAAGCTAATTATGTTATTATTGTTATTACTTTTTATTCAATCAGACATAACTTTATTTAAATTATAATATAATCCTATAAATATATGCCAAACAGTGGAATACAGCTGTACGAAATGTTTGTTACTACCAAATATTATGTAAACACCTATTGAACCTATATTCGCAATAAGCCGATTGAATTGAATTGAATTGAATTGAATTGAATTTTCCCGGAGAAATTTGACTTAATCTGATTCAAGATATAAATGCGTGATTTCCCCGGTTTCTAAATTGAGAATTACACGTTGAGAACGTCTCAAGCTCAACTTAAGTATTATTTACATAATATTGTCTTCTGTTCACGCGAATATTATTCATTGAAATTAAACTACTATATACGGATTTTATCGCGTTATTTATTTGACACTTTATTACATAATTTTGAAAACAAAACGTCGGTGAAAGTGTTAAATTAAATTAAATCTAAATAGTTTTAAAAGTTTTAATAGTAATTTAATTAGCTTAAAAATTAGTAAAGTTCAAAGGTAAAAGTAGTGTAACAGTTTTCAAAATTATGTAATAAAGTGTCAAATAAACAACGCGATAAAATCCGTATATAGTAGTTTAATTTCAATTAAGTATTTTTTTATTTCTTTATCAAGTTTCCTTAAACTGTTTTAAAATTTGAGTATGTATTTGAACATCAGACTCAGAGTAGTAGAGCCTCGCTGATTTCAGCATGAATGGGCCGCCGGCTCGACCGGGGAAGGACATAAATCTCTTAAAATTACATAATTAGATATGAAACGTATCATTACAACAAACACATAACATTAAAATGCCATGACCACTAAAACATTATTCGTGATATATCTGATTCATTTAAAATATATATCTATAAATATATATCTGATTCATGTAAAGAGGGTCTTTATGTACTTTGATTAGCTACTATAACAACATTTAGGCTGTATAAGCATTTCCCTTGCCTACCTCGCCGGTGGGTGTATCCGAGCGCGGTGTTCCAACCAATCGCTGCGCGGGAAACAGGTGGGCGCGTGCCGCCATTTTGTAAAATGTCAGAGGGAAAATGTTTTTCTTTTGTAAAATTGATGTTCTGCAGGGAGGGAATTACATTGTTTACGAGAAAGCATGGCGCAGAAAAATAATTTTAATACCGAATTGTTTTTCTGAGAATGAAACAAGAAAGTACCATGCTGTACGAAAGAAATACTGTTAACCGCGGCTTTAGTTGTGTTTTTAGAGTTCCAAAAATCTCTTATACAACAGCTTTGTCCGTCCGTCTGTCTGTTATACAACTTTCAACTCAAGAACCGTAAGAGCTAGAGACTCGCGGTTAACGCCATTCGACTCAGCATATTCCTTGATCCCATGACCTGTGACCTTTGACCACGTGGTATCACGTGACCTTTGTATATTAATTGAACCATTTTTTCGATTTCATAGGTGATCTTTAAGTTAATATGTACATACATACAACATCATTGATTTATTAAGGAAAAGTTTTTGCCCGCGGCTTCGCTCGCGTAATTGTAGATTAAGTTTGCAACAACTACACAATCCTATTCTATACCGCCGACAACCTGTATGCAAAATTTCATGTTCATCGGTTGAGTAGTTAAGGCGCGAAAGCGTAACAAACAAACTCACTTTCGCATTTATAATATTAGTTAGGGTTAGGATTAGAACCACGTACTCAGACATCTCAAGATTTTTCCACCCACTCCACACCCGGCTTTGTGTCTAACTCGTAATCCAAAATAAGTTTTCTTAGTTTTTGATACAACACAATTTGTTTCATTATCGTCGTTTATCAGTAGGTGCATACATTTTCTAAAACTGCCTTTAGAGGCAACGTCTCTGAACTAATCAAATGTAAGACAAGCCCACGAGTTACGCTAAAAATGTACGTTAAAATATTTATAATTCTCTTGTAGTGACGGTAACTTATAATAAATTAACCCAATGTGCTATGTTATATTATTATTGATTATTATCATATTATATTATTATTATTGATACTATTAGATTATACATAATTGATTTAATTTTACATTAGGTACACAGTAATCTATTTTAATTATCTGCTACCCGAATTACATGAGATGTTTCTAGCTGATTTATTGTTGAGTCATACGCCGCGCCTGTAAGATTGTATTTGTTCCTCGAGTTGGCTAATTAGCCGATTCAACCGATACAATCTATAAATACTATCAATAATATAACCAATACTAATTATTAGGTGATAGAAGGACTGCCTTCTAAGCAGGCGAGCTATTCCTCTTTCGGTGGAAAAATCGATCACACCTTGCTTAAAACTTTTGTACGAAGGAGGACTTTTGGTTGAGGGGTGTGGTGTTACGTCGCTTCCGCGTAGAAGTGCTACATGAACGCTCAACAATATAGTGTATGTAAAGCATTACTAACATATTTAATAAGTTATATAAATACTTATACAAATTGTATGTATGTTAGTCCTTAAGTTCTATGGTCTATGCGTCTATGCCACGCAAAATAAAATGATTATTATTATAAAACACTCCGTACTGAAAGAGACAGAATCATTACCTTAGTGCGTCCGTCTTGTTGGCGTTCTTTTTTATCTTCAAAATGATGATCAGCTTTTCTATTATCGTATATAGCGACATCTCGAAAATAGGATTTTTATTTTCGAGCATATTTGAATTTTAGTAGCATAGTATTGAGGTTTAATTAAAAATTAGGCTTCGTTGTATCTTATCATATTTAGCAGTACTGGGGATACGCATATCCTTACTAATATTATAAATGCGGATGTTGTGTTGTATGTTACGCATTGACGCCTTAAATACTTGACCGATTACCATAAAATTTCACATACACGTTGTCAGGAGTACAGAAAAGGGCATAGGGTACCTGTCATCCACAGAAAAAGTACTGTTAATATGAGCGAAGCCGTGGGCAAAATAGTTGTTTATTAGGGTATTAATTTTGAAAATAAAGTAATTTTGTATAAATATTTTTATTTTATATAATTTTACTCTGGAGCAAACTTAGCAAACTTATTTTATTCAAGTATGTACCTACTAGGTATTTATCACAGCTACCCTCACTGGTGATACAAATATCCCCCACCAATAAATCACCGCAATAGTACAATTTTATTGACGGTTATCATCCCGCGCCATCTTAACACAACGTCGTTCGATGTGCGTATCCGAACGAAATTGTTAGATCTACAGATAAAAATATTTAAGATCCCACCATTTCTGTTTTATTGGTCTGCTCGCTGGAGTAAGGACCTGTTTGGAATTGTGTATGACTCACTGATATTCGTAACTGTTGATAATACAATTCTGAACTATTTTTCCGCGGATAGATGTATTTTTTTGAGACATTCTGTTTAGCTGCAGTGTTGGCTCGTGCCCAATTATATAAGACAAAACTGGCGTGGATGTAAGGCTGCGCTATGTCTGCAATATCTGGCAACTGTATGTAATTAAGACACAGAATAAAATTTCCTTTTGTGTTTTGGAACTATTAAATTTAAAAAGATTTATATATTGAAATTAAACTACTATATACGGATTTTATCGCGTTGTTTATTTGACACTTTATTACATAATTTTGAAAAACTGTTACACTACTACGACTATTAATCTTTACTAATTTAACATAGAGTAACAGTTTTTCAAAATTATGTAATAAAGTGTCATATAAACTACGCGATAAAATCCGTATATAGTAGTTTAATTTCAATGAATAATATTCGCGTAAACAGAAGACAATATTAAGATTTATATAATTTGATGTACCTATACTTCAGTTGACAAACTTTAGCCAATTAACCAGCTGTGTTGCCGCCAAGACTATAAATATTATATTATTACGTAAGTTAAAAAAAAGAAATCTGGAATCATTACTTTGATTTATTAAGTAACTGCTACGTACCAGTGTGAGACCGTTGAACTGCCACGCAGAGGTCTCGAGTTCGATCTCAAGGCGCGCATCTCTGACTTCTCGAAGTTATGTGCGTATTAAATACATAGTTAATTATAGCTCGCTTTAACGGTGAAGGAAAACATCTTGAGGAAACCTGCATATCCGAGTGTTCTCCATAATGTTCTCGAAGATACATATGTGAAGTCTGCTAACCCGCACTGGGCCAGCGTGGTGGATTATGGCCTAACCCTTCTCACACTGAGAAGAGGCCCGTGTACAGCAGTGGGTCAGTTGAATACAAGGCTGATATTAGATATAGTTTTTTTTTAAATCTTTATTTATTTAGAGGCTTTTATTATAGAGTAATATGTTAGCCCCATCGTGGCTTATTCTAAGATACTAACTTACTATTTCATAATAGGCAACAGAGGAAGTCGTTGTACATATATCTCAAATAGGTCTAACGCCGCATTTGAAGTAGGGTCACTTAGGATATTAATGAAAAGTCCTACATCGTACACGTTAAGGTTATATTTGAACATCAACGAGTTCCTTTGGCGCTGATATATAGATAATTATGTTTTATATTTAAATTATAAATGCTTTCCTTTTTTAGCAAGAAACAAAATACAGCTTTGTGTTGCGTTAACTATCAATAAATAAGTAAGCATGCCCGCCCTATCTTCGGCACAGGAAGTTGCAGCAGATAAATTATATTACGTCACTTCCTAAATGCAGTAGTCATTTATTTCACCTGGTAACATTTATACACCAACCTATTTGGTGCGAGGCCAAAAACTAACGAGCTAGTCTATGTCGTACTATAACAAAAATGCAGTATTCCAAAACGTTGCATGTAATTATCTATTCACAAATTTTTTTCTACCGCTTCGTTCGCGATGATGTAGGTTATGTTAATAAATTTATATCCCTCGGGAACCGTACTTTTTAGAGTTCGAAAACTCTTATACAACAGCTTTGTCCGTCCGTCCGTCTGTCTGTTACACAACTTTCAACTCAAGAACCGTAAGAGCTAAGACTCGCGATCAACGCCATTCGACTCAGCATAGTCGGTATACCCCGAAATGACTATGACCTTTAACCTTTAACCTCAAAGTCACGTCGTATCATGTGACCTTTGCATATTACTTAAACCATATTTTCGAACTCTAAGATTTACGGCAATTCATTGCTGATTCTCACTTGCTCCTTGAGGGAAGGTACCCTATGTCCTTTTCTGTTGGCCTGACAACGTGTATGCGAAATTTCGGGTTGTTCCGTATTCATCCTATGACGTCTCATCCTATTTCTTTACCCATCCTAAATTAGTATGCCTAACTGATCCGATTACATTATTTTAATAGTTTCTTTATTCAACCGAAATGCGTTCCTTACTCTACCCGTGGCAAATATTACCAAAAAAAGTATGGATAGTAAAACAACTCCTGGCTTTGTAAAAGTAGGTTAGGTTAGTAACAGAACCTACTTTAAAAAAATTTATAGCCTATGTTAGGTGATAACAAAGACATCAAATGGAGATTTTTTTAAATCTATTGATCATGTCTTTTCTATTTATAATATTAATATAGATATAGATTACGTAAACAGTAATTTTTGTTCAGACCGTCACCCAAACCTTAGAGTTTTTGGGTAATTTCGTAATCGATTGAGCTAGGAATACTTACAGGATCCCGCCTGGGTATCGCAGCGCCGTGACTTGATTGCGGCAGTCGGACTGATTGCCCTCTCACTTCCGGCCGTGGTTCAGTCTATGGTCCGCAGTGAAAGATCGTGAAACGCCGTCGCCTCCTTTTGTGAGCAAGTCATTTTCATCAAGGAGGTGGCGGAGCGGTAGAGGGAGCGCTTAAACTCTCTCCCCAATCGCAGAACCGGGCGCCGGAGGGCGCGAGATGACCTCCAGCCACCCTGAGGTTTGACCTGGGGGTGGTGGGCTGCGTAGGCCTGCTGGCCACCCGATCAGCACCAGGTCCGAGAGGCGGCGTGCGTGTTCCCACGCGCGCCTCTGAGTCGTGTTTTTGTTCTTCCACAATGGGGACAGTAGAGGAAGTGTCTCATGTAGTGGCCTGCCATTTCACACGGCGGGCTGAAACCTCGGCGGGATCGCGACTGCATGTGAAAGCGATTCGCTTGGGAGTGTTTTGACGCATACTTCTCCGCAAGGGCGGCGGAGTGGTTATGTCGGGCTCACCCGGGGAAAGATGTCGACATACCGGTCCTACCGACTAAACCTACCATGGTGTTCCTTCTCGCAATCTGTGGCTGGGGCGCAGGGATCACTCGCGCATTCATCCTGCAGCCCCAGCAGATTTGGTCCGCCACTTGGTCGTGGCGATCTTGTCACATTTTTGGTTAGACTTCGTTAAGAGGTGCGCGCGGAACACTAACGCGCCGCCGTCTCGGGCCTACTTCTGCACGGATGTCAAACTGTCCTACTCTGTCGCCCCAGGCCCCAGCGTTCATTGGGGCCGGAGATCGGAGATCACCCACCCCTAGAGGGGAGACGGACTCGACACAGAGGCGCGCGCGAGAACATGCACGCCGCCTCTCGGACCTGGTGCTGAACGGATGGCGGGCAGAACCACAAAGCCCACCACCTCCAGGGTCTTACCGCGGCGTGTACTAACCTTACATAACCTACATCTACGCTAGCATACCGCAGGCAAATACTAGTCAATACTTAATATTTTATTGCCTCGTACCGTGCCTCGGAGAGCACGTTAAGTCGCCGATCCCGGCTGCCATGAACATCTATGGCAGTCGTTATCGGGCAAGTCAGTACCCTCTAATATCCTGACACTGGTCTAGCCTTAGGGTATCGTTAGCCTTCGGGTTGCGGAGGTCAGGTGGCAGCCGCTCCGTGTAAAAACTGATATCCAGTCAAATCCGGTTAGACCAGAAAAGCCGACCACAAGTGACTTGGGAATAATTAAGGCTAAGGGAGAAAGAAGGATTATGCACATATCTATGACTAGACTTATCTTTAAATACAATTCTTTACTAATATTTGTGACAATAATCGCCTAGACGCCCGGCGAACGCGGGCGCACGTCACTAGCCATCAATTACATATTATAAAGCTGAAGAGTTTGTTTGGTTGGTTGAACGCGCTAAACTCAGTAACAACTAGTTCCAATTGAAACTGCAAAATTTTTTTTTTTTTGGTATTTCAGTCGATAGTCACGGATCGCCTGATGGTAAGCGATTATCTCCACCCATAGACACCCGCAACACCAGACAAGTCACAAATGCACAACCAGCCTTTTAAAATTGCTTTCCCCCCAGGAGGGGGACGGAGGGTTGGGCCTCCGGTACCCTCACTCACTCGACGAAACACAACGCAAGCGCTATTTCACGCCGGTTTTTTGTGGGGCCGTGGTATCACTTCGGTCGAGCTGAGTGGCCCCACGTGGTCCCACGGTAAAAATTTTAGCCTATTTATCGAGGAAGGCTATAGGATATATAAATCACGCTACGACCCATGGGGGCGGCGCAGTAACCATAAACGCAGTTGAAACCGTTGGCACAGCTAGTCTTGTAATATAACAACGCAGAATTGAACCCCTCGTCATAAAACCATGATCGTTAAAAACTTCGACATTTGTCGCCGCAATTTGTTTAACAATTAACTGCTTGTAACGACTCAAATAAATGGGGTGAAGTTAATAATATTGTTGTTATAATTACTGGCGAATTTAAGATGGCTGCCGTGGCCATCGGAGTGTAACAACTCTTATTAATTTTATTGTTCCGTAGGCATTAAGAACTTTTGGAATGCTTTTTATTATTTGCTAGCTTTTAGCCACGGTTTCGCTCGCAAATTAGTAGAATAGATTAAATGTAACAGTACGGTTTTAAATCAAATGTAGCCTATGTTACTCGGTGACAATATAGCTTACCAATAATGAAAGAATTTTTAAAATTGGTTAATCAGATTTTGAGTTAGAACCTTACAAACAAACAAAAAATCGAATCTTTCATCTTTATAATATTAGTATAGACAAGCTTTTCGCCGCGGTTTCACCCGCGTTTATGATTACTACGCTTACGTGGTTCTAGTGTGATGTTATATATGCCCATGTAACGTCTGGATAAAGCAGTTTTCTAATGATTAAAATCGGCTAAGTAGTTTTAAAGCTTACGGATTAAAAACAAAAAAATATATTATCTTTATAAAGTAAAGACTAATCTTGGCCTGCGGTCTCTTCTATGTGAATTACACCTACCTACATATACCGGAATAAAAAGTATCCTATCCTAATATCAAGGACATAGTCTATCTGTGTTTCTCAAGTGAAGAGTGGCTCAGCTTAGCCAGTATTTTAAAAATAATAATAATACCTCTAGCCGCCCACACCGGTGTTGCCTTCTGCTGCTGGCTTGCATGCCTATAGTGGCTATTCAGGAGTTCCATCTAATGAGTTGGCGAGTCAAAGTCCATGCCATTGATGCTATTAGAGTATTCAGGGCATACGCCGTTTTTCATCCACAGTTACATTAGCATTGCCATTCAACGTGGCAATGCTGCCAGTCTTCTAGAAACTGTCCTGGTCGACAGCGATGCTAAGGAATTTTACGAAGCTGCCTAATCCAGCCATTTCTTTTTATTAAAATTTACATTCACTTACTTTGTTACTTTTCATTTTGTTTTATTTGTGCTTAGGTTTATATTAGTTAAGTTGAAAATTATGATTGTTGCTTTCTTTATGTAAATATAATATTGTAACTAATAATTGTAATATCTTGAATTAAATTATATATAAGATAAGATAAGATAAGATAAGCTTTATGTGCATAAACATGTGTGTGTACATACAAAGAAACATAATTTAAGTGTAGACATGTTTGTCACAGTATGACATGCAAAATAATTTGATTATAAAATTATTAAAAAAAAAAAGATACATGTAACAATATATTATTGTCTTGTCCAAATTATTTAAATTTAATTAATTTATATTTAAATTATAAGATTAATCAGCATTATTATACAGGTCTAAATAAATTTAATTATGTCAATACAAATTCTTTTTCATTAAGTAACTCAGTCGTGCTACAATATGCTCTGGCGGTCAAAAAAGTACGAAGTTTATTTTTAAACATAGATTGAGGCAGTATATAAATCAATAATGATAGAAGCAGCGCTATCCGGGTGTGGATGCCTTGGACTTTAATGCAGAGTTCACGAGTTCGATCCCAAGGTGTGAAATCGTGACCAAAGGTAAATGGCAGAGTCGCGCGACCTTTGATTTGTAACCTGCATTTCTGAGAGTTATATATAATACTCTCGATATTTTGAGTTTTACTATATTCATCATTCATCCTCGATGGATCGACATACTTAACAAATAATAAAAACTAGTTAATTCCCCAAGAAGAAGCCACGGTATCAAACTATCCTTCACCCCATCCAGCGATGAATCGTCCCCCAGCGACTAATAAAATTTGCGCGCGTTGTCGCGACCATTAACAATCTTTTAATTGTCTATGCTTGACATACAGCATTGTTTATGGTTTTATAGACCATAATGCAGTGACTTGTGGAATTTAAAGGATTATAGTCTTTTTTATTTAATTTAATGAATTATAGCTTTTTGTTAGAATTTATTCTTGATACTACGTCGGTTGTGTCGGTGGAAGTTTATGTGACTGCTGTGGATGATGTCTCTTGTTCGATTCCTGGGTTGGGCAAATTGTTATTGGGTGATTTCAGTCAAATGAAAGGTAAACCGCTTTAGGTAGGTACAGACAGACAAACCTATAAATACTTTACCTAATCTGAGAACCGCGGCTTGCCGACCACTGCGTTAAAGCAAACCTATTACCCTTATAATAAATAATAATAATAAATTTTATTAGCCAAGAAAGTACATAGAATATGACATTATAAAGTTGTTACATATTAGTTAAACTACATACTAATGTGAATAGTGACCCCGATGCTAGGAAAATCCTGTGTTATCGGGGCTACCCATTCGTCCGGGATAAGGTTTATAGGTATTACAATTTTCGTGCGACTATGGGACTAATTGGCTTAACAATATCAAAGGAGTAAGGAGTAGTGTGTGTGTGTGTGCGCGTGTGTGTGTGTGTGCGTGTGCGTGTGCGTGTGCGTGTGCGTGTGCGTGTGCGTTTGCGTGTGCGTATGCGTGTGCGTGTGCGTGTGCGTGTGCGTGTGCGTGTGCGTGTGCGTGTGCGTGTGCGTGTGCGTGTGCGTGTGCGTGTGCGTGTGCGTGTGCGTGTGCGTGTGCGTGTGCGTGTGCGTGTGCGTGTGCGTGTGCGTGTGCGTGTGCGTGTGCGTGTGCGTGTGCGTGTGCGTGTGCGTGTGCGTGTGCGTGTGCGTGTGCGTGTGCGTGTGCGTGTGCGTGTGCGTGTGCGTGTGCGTGTGCGTGTGCGTGTGCGTGTGCGTGTGCGTGTGCGTGTGCGTGTGCGTGTGCGTGTGCGTGTGCGTGTGCGTGTGCGTGTGCGTGTGCGTGTGCGTGTGCGTGTGCGTGCGTGCGCGCGCGTGTGTGTGTGTGTGTGTGTGTGTGTGTGTGTGTGTGTTTGTGTTTGTGTGTGTGTGTATGTGTGTCGTTTATATAGTGTATTAAATTACAGGTTTTAATATTAATATTATAGTATAATGTAAATATAATATGTACATAAATTTAGTTATATTTATGCATAAGGGGGCTTTATCAATGTTTCTGTCTCGTCATAATTTAAGTTGAGGAGAAACGCTTTAGTTTTTACTTTACAATTATGTGTATTTAGAGAGTGTATGTTATCTGTTTGGTTAATTTTATTGTAAATGAGTGCGCTTAAGTATGGGAAGTGTCGTGTGGCAAATGTGGTGTTTGTACATATTTTTGGACAAGCAGGTTTAGGTCTTCTTCGTGTTATTGGGCTCTTATTTGCACTATATGGAAGACTTGAATGCTTTTTTAAAACAGTGCGGTAAATGTATAGCTGTCGGACTGTGAGAGCTTTGAATTCTGTATATAGTTGTTTTGTTGGGAATCTAAAAGGTTTTTTGAGTATAACTTTGATAACTGCTCTTTGTGCCCGTTCTACCTGAATTATGTCGGTTTTGGCTGCTAAACTAAACTAGTTATCTAAACACAGTTACAGACTCCGTGCTATAACTGAGAATTTCTCGACAAGAAGCTTTGAGTGGTACGGCCACGCTGGTTACAGCATGAATGGGCCGGCTCGACCGGGGAAGTACCACCCTCTCACAGAAGATCGACGTAAAATAACAGTATCTGTAATGTTTCGTTCGGTGAGTGAGAGCGCCGGAGGCCCAATCACCCTTGCCTTCCCAAACGCCATCCTGCTTCATTCCCCTTTTTCTTCCGGTAGGCAGCGACTTGGTTGTGTTTTTTTGACAGTGCTTCTGTAATGCTAAGAAAACACAGCCATGTGTATGAGCCACGGTTCTCGCTTACTATCAGGTGGGTTGCTGGCACGTCGGTCACCGATGAACGCAATAAAAAAAAACTATATCGCTTTGTCCGACATGGAAATCAAATCCAAGACTTCATGCACTGCAGTCGCTTATAATAGCGCTGTGCCATCTGTGCTATTCTAACTAACCCTACTAATAGTATAAATGTGAAAGTTTGTGAAGATGGATGTATGTATGTTTGTTACTCTTTCACGCATAAACTACTGAACGGATTTTGATGAATCTTTACAGTATTATTGTTTATACATAACAATAACATATAGGCTATTAAAAATCGAGCGTAGCCGTGGGCAAAATCTAGTATTATAAATGCCAATGTAAGTTTGTTTGTTACGCTTTCACTCCTTAACTACTCAACCGATCATCATGAAATTTCGCGCACACGTTGTCAGGGTTACAGAATAGGACATGGACCACCTTTTATCCAGAAAAAGTACTGGTACTAAGCTAACCTAACCTACATTTACTTGAGGAAAACCGCAGGGAAAAACTAGTACTTAAAAATATATCGTAGTGTCTGTCGATAAACAAAAACACTTATAAGACATTTTTTTTTATACTACTAAGTTGGTAAACTAACATACGGCCCACCTGATGGTAAGTGGTCACCGGAGCCTATAGACGCCTGCAACACTAGAGGCATCACTTGCGCGTTGCCGACCCTTTAGGAAAGGATGTGGGAAGGAGAAGAAGCGGGAAGGGGGAACAGGGGAAGATTGGGCCTCCAAGACTAACATTTAAAATCACAATTCCATTGTCAGAAATATCAAACCGTATTAGTGTTCTTGAGTGGAAACCGCGACTCGGCAAACGTAGTGTAGGACGCCCTCCGACCAGGTGGGATGAAAGAAAAAAGAAAGAAAGAAATCATTCTTTATTGCCACAAAGAAACATGACTACTTACATATTTTTCTCACAAAATAAAGACAAAATAAAAAAAGACAATTAAATAAATAGTTCGTAAGTAAAAAAATGCATACATAGCATGCTATTGTGGCAACAAATGGTCTCCATTCAGCATTGATGTTGCGATAAAACTGACGTGATATCGCAACGCTGATTTTCAATGGAGACCACCGTTACGCATGGACGTCAAGCTAGCTGCATACAATTTTACAAAAAACAAAAAATGAGAAAAATAAACTGTTACTTAACTTATTATTTCAAAAAACAAATACACGACAAAAATAAATAAAAACCCATACAGTATACATGTATTGTCTCATGCGGAGATCCAACCCACAACACTCCCGACCGGCAGAGACGAGGCACACACAAACGCGCTATCAATGCCGTCAGGACAAGAATAATAATCTGTGAAAGACTGCAGGCTGATGCTGGATGCGGCAAGCTCAAGACAGGGCGCTATGGCGCTCATTAGGGGAGGGCTATGTCCAGCAGTGGACTGTTATAGCCTGATGATGATGATGATGATTCAACTGTTTCCTCTAGCCGCTTGAATGATACTAAGGTCCAAACAGATCAATCAGAATACAATAGCGAATGACTCGCTCCCCATACAGACAGACGGAATATATGTACATATAAATATTAATATACAGCCAACTATAAAAGTTTATGAGCGAAAACTTTGCTTTGGTGGAGAGTTACAAATTGATTCTGAGGAAAAGGGTAACCATGTTTCATATTATTTTAACATTAAAGATTTAAGCCAAAGATGTATTATATTTTCGAGATCATTATGGAGGATTATTATACATACAGGTTACCTCATGATGGATTCTTTTATCTTTGAAGCGAGCGTGAAATGCGCACATCACTTAGCCTGGGATCTAAAATATAACTATGAGTAAAGTATAAAGAAAAGAAAATTGCAAAGAAAAGTTAAACTATTTTATACGGATTTTATCGTGTTGTTTATTTAACACTTTTATTACATAACTAGATGCTCCCGCGGTTTCACTCGCGTTTATGATTACTGCGCCGCCCCGTGGGTCGTAGCGTGATGTTATATACCCTATAGCCTTCCGCAACAAATGAGCTATCCATCACTAAAATAATTTTTCAATTCGGGCCCGTAGTTTCTGAGATTAGCGCGTTCAAACAAACAAACAAACTCTTCAGCTTTGTAATATTAGTACCTATAGATATAAACGAGCGTGATCCTAACTAATATTATAAATGGGAATGTGAGTTTGTTTGTTACGCTTGCACGCCGTAACTAAGTGTTCATCATGAAATTTCGTATACACGTTGTCAGGGAAAAAGAAAAGAACATAGATTAAACACCTTTCATTCGAAAAAATACCGATACTAATCTAATCTAACATTCCCCACAAGGGACGAATGGAGACAAGGTCTACAATCCCCTAACAAGGGTTGTCTCGTCTGGTACACCGATGGCTCCAAAATGAAAACAGGATCACGCGCTGGTATGTATGCCAACGACTGTAAAGTGAGCCAAAGCATGGGCAAATACGCAACGGTCTTCCAGGCGGAAACCTATGCTATAATTGCCTGTGCGCAGGAGAATATCAACAAAATGTCACTGATAAGACTGTTTATATTCTCAGTGACAGTCAAGCTGCTCTTAAGGCTCTGAACTCCTGTAAGGTGGACTCCGGACTGCTCCTGAACTGTGTTAAAGCCCTTAACAAACTTGGCAGGGAAAACACAGTCAGGCTGGTGTGGGATCCGGGCCATGCAGGTGTGCAGGGTAATGAGGAGGCTGATGAATTAGCCAGGAGGGGCTCGGAGCAACTATTTGCTTCTCCCTCTGAAGTGTACGCTGGAACTGATGCAGTACATTCATAGGGAGATAGCTCAGGGATAGATCTCGAGGTCGACACAAAAGATCCCACTGGGTCGAAGTGTCACCGGTCTACACTGATTGGCCCCCGAAATAAGATAAGATAATCTAACCTACATTTACGCGACCGAAACCGCGGGCAATACCTAGTGTAATATCCTTAACTTTTTTTAAATGTTGTTTTCGCTAACTATATGGATTCAGGATTAAATGTATAACCATAAGATACCAAAAAGACAATATTGTAACTGAAAACTACTGAAAACGGCATTCAGCGCGATTTATTATGTTTAGAACTAACTGAAAAATGAACTCTGTCCCACACGGGAATCGAGAGTAAGCTTGTCGTAGTACCAATTTTGATCCCTACGATCTCAACCAACCACAAATTTATACCGCAGGATCAACAAGACAGTCCAATAATAATAACATTTTACTATGGTCACCCTACAAGCGCCGTCTTGCCATCATCCCTCCCGGCAGTGACGTCACACCGGAAGTATCTAACCGGAAGCAGAGCGATTTGCTCATAGCACTTGTTTTTGTGAGCTTGCACTTTTATTATTAACTATTAGTTGCTATTTTTTTATTTTCTTTCGTTGGCATGTGACTTTGCACTGTAGACTATATTGTTCGATTGTCTATGGTTTTCTATAGTTTATGATAGGTTTGATAGTGATTATGAAAATTGTTCGTCATCTTTCTAGCAACATTGACGCAATATTTATATTGTTAACTAGATTTTGTCTGCGGATTCACGCATGTTAATGTAGTAAGTAATAGAACATCTTTCTGGATGAATCCTTTTCTGTTACCCTGACAACGTGTATGCGAAATTTCATGATGGTCGGTCGAGTAGTTAAAAGAGCGTAACAAAGAAATTCAAATTCGCATTTATAATATTAGTTAGGAGTCAGTATCATTCAGTTACTGTTACAAAACCTAACAAATATATTCTGAATATATTATTTTCTAACAGAAATTATAAAAAGAAGAATACTTACATAAATATATAAATAGTTTCTATGTATTGTCTTTATCTTCCTCAACGCCATTTTCGTATTAGTAATTATTTTTGTTATTATTAGTTTTTATAGTCAAAGTGAAAGTCAAAAATAATTTATTCATTTAGGTCACAAAGTAACACTTATGAACGTCAAAGGGGTCAGTGAGTTTATTACATTTACTGAATTTATATTTATGTTAGTTGCAAAGTTCAGGCAAAAGGTTGAGCCTATGAGAAGATACCTGCAAGAAACTCAAGGCCACTCTTAAATAATAATAATAATATTCTACCACATACTCACAACACCATCTAGCCCAAACTAAGCAGAGCTTGTACTATGGGTACTAGACAATGGATAAACATACATAGACTTTTTTTGTTGTTGTAAATATATATATTTTATACATAGAAACACCCAGACCAAGACAAACAGCCATTTTCATGCACACAAATGTTTGACTTGTGCGGGAATCGAACCCGCGACCTCAGGCGTGGCAGTCGGTTACACTAACCACTACGCCATCGAGGCCGACATCGCCATCAACTTATAATTTCAGTAATTTACAACTCTTTTATGAACCAGTTGTTGCAGTCATTATGCCATATGTCACTGTCCATATAAAACTAAATACTAAAAATAAAGAAAACGTTTATAATATTATGTAAGTAGCAAAATATATAGTCAGTAATATGGTATAATGGCAGCAACACCTTGATGATATGAGTTGTAAAATACTGAAATTATATTTAATTTGCGTTTTAGAAGGCTGGCCATGAGTTTCTTGTAGGTTTCTTCTCATAGGCTTATCTCATAGGCCCTTTGCCTGAACCTAGTTACTGTCATAAATGTAGCTTCAATAACTTAGTAAATTAACAAACCTTTATATTTTGACGTTCATAAGTATTACTTTGTGACCTAAATGAATAAATAACTTTTGTCTTTTGACTTATGTTGCGTGGCAAAAATGTTTTACAACGTATTGTTATAAATTGTAATCTTGCATTATCAAATTCATATCCGAAAAACACGAGTATTACGAAGACGAAGATAGTGTTGAAGTTTTTATTTGCGAGCCACCCTCCGTCTGTGCGTCATAAATCAGACCCACCCCCGCGATCATGTCTGAGCGCCTCATTGACTCGCGTCCAACTGACACATGCCCTCGAGAATGCGCCGCGAACTAGACGTACTCTTGAATATGCTTCAGTGAACATAATCTTGTTTATATCATTTAATTTTGGTATATACATACATACATACATAGATTCACGCCTGTTTCCCAGAGGGATAGGCAGAGACTACGGATTTCCATTTGCTACGATCCTGACAGTCTCCTCTGGCTTCATTCACTTTCATCACATTCCTCATACACGCCCGTCGGTTCAAGGTGCTCTTAACCTGGCCTTTATCCAGAACGCCTCCGATCTGATCAAGAAACGTTCGCCTAGGTCTTCCTCTTGCGACTGTTCCATTGTGTTGTTCTGTTGTGGTATATATATCTTGTATATATTGTAAGATATTCAAACAAACCAAATATTCTGAAATGCTTTATTCATAATACTTTCCTACATTAAATTTTCCTTTATTTTAGTTTTATATGTCATAATGACTGCCCACACTTGGTAAATAAATGAGTTGTGAAATACTGAAATTATATTTTAACGGCGATTTATAAGAGTGGCCGTGAGTTTCTTGCAGGTATCTAGTAATAGGCTCAACCGTTTACCTGAAACTAGCGACTAAACTAAATGTCATAAATAAAATAAATTTAGTAACTTCACAGCTTACTATTTCATAAAATTTTGACGATTAAAAGTGTCACTCGTGACCTAAATTAACTAACTTTGATTAACAAAGAAATGGCTCTATTACTCTAAACCCAAAGAATATTGTTTTTTTTTGTTTTAATCCTAACTGATATTATAAATGTGAATGTGAGTTTGTTTGTTTGTTAGAAAGAAAGAAAGAAATCATACTTTATTGCCAAAAAGACTAACTACATAATCTATACGAATATTATAAAGCTGAAGAGCTTGTTTGTTTGTTGTTTGTTGAACGCGCTAATCTCAGGAACTACTGGTTCGAATTGAAAAATTATTTTAGTGTTGGATAGCCTACTTATCGAGGAAGGTTATAGGCTATATAACATCACGCTACGACTCACGAGGACGGCGCAGTAAGTATAAACGCGGGTGAAACCTGCACATCTAGTCTTATATATTATGGTATCTTTAGCCTGTATATATTGCCCCTAACCGAAGAGTCCAATTACTTTTACATGAATCTGGAATAGAAATTTGAACACATAAACAAACTTACCCCACTAAACCATGAGGTATATCTATATCCATTAAACCCAAATCATTTTAAGTGTTGACTTTTAACTTTATGTTCGTGAACCATTAGCAGTCGTAATCGAATTGAATGGAACATAAATATCAGTTAGCTTTAACCGGGTTAGAACCCCGGACCGCTCGGACGAAAGCGATATATCTCAAAGGTTACGAGGGGTTCCGAGTATTCACGTTTTTCATTCATTAGTCATGTTGAGGATTCAAGTTATAAGTTAAAATAAATGGTTGAAACATTATAATTAAACTATTGTATAATAAATATCCTCCAGATTTTCAGCGCTCTAATTTCTACAGCATTTATTCAGCTATTTTAAAAATAAATCTCTCATACTGCGGTATTTTCTGGCCAGTAAAGCCATTGTTTCGCGAATATCGTCATTTTAAATACACAGGTCGATGCAGCTCGAAAAACTGAATAAGGTTACATCAATAACAAAATTTCGTCAAAATGGCTTTTACAACAATTCATCCTCGTAGGGTGGGTCGCATTTAACAGTGTTAAGTAGCTGTATGGGACCCTTAAGGTCAGTGTACTGTGTCCCTCTCTGCCAGATAATTGGCAGTGTCCAGTTTAATGGCACATTAGTGCACCGCGTATGGCATATATTGCCATTTTAATTTAGTGCAGATGGGAAATGTGATGCTTTTAAATTGTAACTTAATTAACAGAATTGTCGAGGTTACCTAACTGCGATAGCCCAGTGGGAGACCGCTGGACTGCCACGCAGATGTCTCGAGTTCGATCCGAAGGCGCGCATCTCTGGCTTTTCGTAGTTATGTGCGTATTAAAAAGTTAATTATATAATATTAAATACTTATTTTCTGTTTACGCGAATATTATTCATTGAAATTAAACTACTATATACGGATTTTATCGCGTTGTTTATTTGACACTTTATTACATAATTTTGAAAATTGTTACACTACTACTACTATTAAAATTTACTAATTATTAAGCTAATTGAATTATTATTAAAACTAAACACAACTGCACTCTCTGTTCCCTAACTCACCGCTGCGCCACGGAGGCAGTTAAAAACAAACAACCACCGAGTGTTGTGGGTTCAAATCCCACACGCGACAATTATTTGTGTGATCCACAAATGGTCGTACCGAGTCTGGGTGTTCTTTGTGTCCGTTGTTTGAATGTTTGTCAAGTCCCCGCGATACAGGAATTATTCCTAACAAAGAATAAGAAAAACAAGTGAGAATCGGCAATGAATTGCCGTAAATCTTAGAGTTCCACAAAATGGTTCAAGAAATATGCAAAGGTCACATGATACCACGTGACCTTGAGGTCAGAGTCATACTCATTTCGAGGGTATATCGACTATGCTGAGTCGAATGGCGTTGACCGCGAGTCTCTAGCTCTTACAGTTCTTGAGTTGAAAGTTGTATAACAGACAGACGGACGGACGGACAAAGCTGTTGTATAAGAGCTTTTTCGAACTCTAAAAAGGTAAATATTATTGGTATCCTGTGATTGAACGATCGATCCTAAGCCCGATATATGTATCTGCGGATTGTAAAACAAGTGTAACCCTTTGTGTGAGCACATCACAAATATGTACACAAGTTGTTGGCTTGTGTTCAAGTTACCCGAAACACTTAGCTAATAATTTCGTTAACGTAGAGAGAAAACTACTTTTGATTTCTGCAAAGTCAAAGTCAAAAATCATTTATTCATTTAGGTCACAAAGTAACACTTATGAACGTTAAGGGCTTAGTGAGTTTACAAAATTTACATTTATGCTAGTTGCAAGGTGAACCGACGACCTGGTAGGGGCCGTGGGAAGCGGTTGGATACGGGTGGCTCAACCAGCCTGTGTGGAAAACCTTGTGGGAAACCTATGTTCAGCAGTGGACGTCTTTCGGCTGAGATGATGAAGGTTCAGGCAAAAGGTTGAGTCTATGAGAAGATAACTGCAAGAAACTCACGGCCACTCTTTTAAATCACCATTAATTTATATCTAATTTCGCTATATAACAACTCATTTGTGTACCAGGTGTTGTAGTTATTATGCATTCATGGAATTATATTTTTTATGCTTACTTACTTCTCTGGCTTAGCGACTCAAAGTGGATCTTGGCTTTCGATATAAAGACTGCGCCGAGCGAAATGTGTTAAAACAGGCGGTCACAGTTAAGTGAATAAAATCAACACTTTTTGTTTGATACAAATATAAAATATACATTTACCATAACAATGAGTGTGTTTACAATTACTCCGTGTAAAAAACTTAAAATAATTAATATTTTCGTCTACAAAATTACGTAAATTTGCAAAATGCATTTTTTGAAAAATGCATTATAACAGTAGAAATTTATCCTATGTTACAGCTTAAACGAAACATAAATAGTTATATTGTGGCGACTCCGTACAGACGAAGAAGATCTGCCTACATCTAACAGATGGCGCTAAATACGCTCAAAATGACGTCACAATCCTGCATCGCGCAAGCAGAGTTTACACAGCGACTAACTATATATACAAGCTCCCAACATCAACCGTAGGGCCGTGGCCCGCCAGGCACGATCAACCAGCCTGGTCCGAGGATCCTCCCTTTGGGTTGGAGGGACATCACACCTTGTTCCTCCACAATATTACGATTTGTCCGTCCCAAATATTCAAGTTATTGGCTGACAATAGACATACATAGCTATCAAAAAAGCACTTCAAATCTGCCATACAATTTTACTATGGCGGCCGCGCGCCGATTTGAATATGCGCCGTACGAGCTCTGTCATTATCTATCTTACGCTCGGCGCAGTCTTAAAGTACGCCATTCCTTCCTACTTGTGCCAAGTCAGACCAGTCGGGCACATTCATCTCTTTCAGGTCTTTAGCTAGTTTATCTCTCCAGCGGTATATAGTGTGACCCTCGGTGTGTCGCCCGAGATATGATCTGTTGGCAGCTCGATCCTCTCCCATTCTTTCCACATGTCCGAGCCAACGAAGTCAAGCAGCTTTTATTTCCCCAATGATATTCGGTTCTGACACTAGTCTGCTGTGAGTGAACATGTGCGACAGGGGACCATCGACCTGCGATTTGACAAACCAAACCAGAGATACTCGCTAAAGAACACCGATTCCTACCAAGGATGCTTCGCAAGGCTATTGAAATGAATAAACATCCTAATTTTAATAGAGAAGATGGTCAGATCCAGTAATTCAAATAGTCAATTCCAAGAAGAAGCAAACCACAGCTAGACTTCATGATACTTTGAGCTCATTCTGCGTAAATAGAAACACCAATGATTAAATTATGTTCGGGTACTTTGAAATAACTACACTTTAGGATATTGAGACTACTAACTTCATAGTCTCCGCGTGAACATGGCTGCTGAAAATCAACCGCAACGTCGATCAAGTCTAAATTTAAATATAAACAGTTTTAATTAATTTAAATATCTTACATTGTAGAAAAGTTCAATAATAGTTGTGTTATAGTTCATAGGCAGTTGCACTCACTGATCGGTAAACGATTAGCGAGGTTAAGCAACTTTGGGTGCGGTCAGCCTATAGATGGGTGACAGCTTAGTAAAGTAAAGTGGTATTTCATCTGAGCTTCTCCGTGCTTCGGAGGGCACGTAAAAAGTCGGTCCCGGTTGTTGCCAAATAGAAAGCAGTCGTTAAGCCATGTCAGAGGCCTACGGGCGGCTTGAACAACTCTTGACAACAGGTTGGCCACCAACCACACGAAAAGAAGATAGTTCATAATTAGGTCATAAACGTATTTTAAAATAAACAACGCTGCAAATTCCGTAAGTATAAAGTAGTTTAATTTTAATAAGCTAATACTTTTTACAAGTAAAACTGACTTCGAAATCGAAAGTCGCATTCACTAAGGGCGCGTTCCCACTAGGTCGTGACGATAGATTATCGTGTCGTTTAAAGCGTCGTGGCTTGTGTATTTAACTAGAGGTGTTCACATACAGGACGACACGATTAACTGTCGTCGACGACTTTTTTTTGCAGTGACGACAGATTGTCAAGTCAATGGGAACTGCTGGCACGACAGTCGTAAAACGATAAAAAAACGTCACGGCTAATCATGACGGCAAATCGTGTGTCGTTGTTGCAACTATCCATAGTAGACACGATAAAAATATCGTCTCGTCGTTTACACGTTCAACGATAAAATATTGCGACGATACAGTGACGATAAACAGTCGATATAATGGGAACAGCTAGAGACGACAGTCGTCCAACGATAAATTAATCGTGACGACATAGTGGGAACGCGCCCTTACTCCGCAGTCAGGCATCCATAGACAAAATATTTCTTTTTAATCAATCTACCACGCGTTATAAACTCATCTCCTTGTATGAACCCTCGTTATCACGAAACACAAGTGAAACTCAACCGTATACCAAAAGGATAAAGTTAAAATTACCTTAATCTTTAGTATATCAACTGTTCAATCAAAAATTAAACCGAAATGCAAATGATATAAGGTTTAAAATGCAATGACACTGAGCAGTAGTGAAATTAGTCCCGGTATACAAATGACCCATGAATTAAAATGTAATAAATTCATTGTGAGTCGATTCTTAACGCTGTTTTATTATGTACTTAGTAATCCTAACTAATATTATAAATGCGAATGTGAGTTTGTTTGTTACACTTCCATGCCTAAACTACTCGATCGATCATCATAAAATTTCGTATACACGTTGTCAGAGACACAGAAAAGGACATAGGATACCTTTTACGGCTAAACGCAGCCAGCACTGCCTGTTCCACAATATAAATGTCATATCAGCTGTATCTATGTATGTAATAATAATGTCCTCCAGACCGACGTTCGGTCACGGCGGCCAAGCTTAACGGAGACTGGCCATCTGCGCAGGAGATATTGTAATGCACAAGTGTGTGCGCTAACACAAGTGTACTCTCTGTTCCCTAACTCTCATGATCCGATGGGACGTCACCAACACGACCGAAAAGAGATCAGGCGCAGGACCAACGGTGACACGTGTTTTCCAAGGCAGCAAGGGTGTTCAACGCCGCCAATTTCTTAACTTCTTGAGATTACTAAACAGAAAATCCAATATGTTGTTGTTGGCCCGACCGAAATCGAACCCGAGACCTCATGCCAGAGTCGCATTCACTACCGCTACGTCACGGAGGTAGTAAAATGTATGTACATAGAATTAACCAAGCAGGTTATTTCTAGTAGCTTGTTAGGGAACGTACTCATACTACGTGACCCATTTGTACACGTTTTAGCCCCATTCCATTCTTTTGCGACCACTTTATGCCTAGACTCGTTACAATTCATAAATATGGTTTCAAATCATTTATGAGCAAAGGAAATTTAAAAATATTTCTTTGCCTTATATTTGTCTAAATCAAGACAAATATAAGCCAAATATACGACGTATTCATCAATACGTCGCTTGCCGCGTGTTGTCACCTATGATCTTAAAAAAATATTAATCTCTGCGCGTCATATATCAAAAAAGAGCTGGTTTTTTTTTAAAAAGCAACACACGCTCTAGGTATAAATCCTGTGTTGCGGTGGACTTTACAAACATTCTAACAACAGACACATATAACACCCAGACTCGGAACAACCATTAGCGGATTACACAAATTTTTGTTACGTGTGGGATTCGGACCCACAACACCAAGCGCAGCGCAAACGGCGAGGCGACCACTTAAACCACTTCGCGACAAAAACCTAAGGTTCTGCTCCTGTGACCAAGCATGGTATTTTGAAGAACTCCCTCCCTCCCCTGAACCGGGTCACATAGTATGGGTATGTTCCCTTGGCATGTTGTTCTGTGGTAATATATCGTTCCAGCAACAAATCTATGATGTACAGATTGAATTAAAAGCTACGTCCACATTTAGGTCAGAGACAAGAAAACGCGACGAAACAAGTCACGACAGTTTTACAATTATTTCTTTGACACGATCAAAATTCTTTCAAAAATCTTATTTATTGAAAATACATTTTATATATAATAATGAAAGCAGCATGTCTTATACTCTCTGTCACCATATTCTTGGCAATCATGGCGGTGTGCGTTATGGTGAAATTCGCCACAGATATTACAGTGGAGGAAAGAAAACGAGAGTTTGGAGCCCTCGGCGGAGGAGTCTATCATTATGCGAAGGCGATGGGAGTGATAACTCTGAGTGAAAACACTTCTCTGCCAATAGCAGAGAGGTTCCCTTACGTGGCTGCTGTAGCGAGGAATTCGTCAACACTTTGGTCATTTGCGTGCTTTGCCAGCGTGGTTCTCATTAAGTGGGTTGTGACTTCAGCTCATTGCAGGTAAAGTCCCATATTTATGTTACCTATTATGTAAAATAAAATAAGACAAAGGCGCGATTTTACGAAGTTATGTGCTTATTAAATAGTTAATTATCGCTCGCTATAACGGTGAAGGAAAAAATGGTGATGAAACCTACATGTCTGAGAGTTTTATATAATGTTCTTGAAGATATGTGAAGTCTACCAACCCGCACTGGACCAGCGCGGTGGACTATGGTCTAACCTTTCTTACACTGAGAAAAGATCGTGCCCAGCACTAGGACGGTTTAATACAGGGTCGATATTATTATTATTAAGAAAGAAACATCAAACAGACACACTACATAACCAAATCAACAGAATCACTTAAGGGGACACCGCGAAATTATCGTTTAGAATAGCTCCACCCAATGACACTCATTGTGTATCAATCCTTAAATAGCGGTCATAAGGTCTAAAATTGCGATGTGCCTGCAATGATCGAGAACGCTTAGAAATTGTTAAAAAAACTTAAAATATTATTTAAAAATGATTGGTTTTAGTTATGGAAATAATGAGCTAGCAAATCACTAATATTGATGTTACGAATATATTTGAGTAATTCCTAAGCATAATGATAGTGTAACTTCCTTGTAATTTCAAAAATAGTAATTTTTCAGAGGTGTTTTCGAAAATAATTATGATCGAGCCAAAATCACAATATCGTGTTTTTGAGCTAGGAAATTCTAGATAAAGACATCAATTTACCTATATCAAAATTCTAGATTAATTGGTCTTCTCATAGTCCTATACTATTCGATGAAAGTTAGTGCATTTTTTCAGTGTGTCCTCTTAATACTAGGTAGTAATGTAGTCCACAGCGATCTTCACAGGTTACCGTAAGTTTAAAACTATAAGACGCTAGGAAAGCAAACATACATGTATGACAATTCAGTAAAATATACGAAAAATTACAAAACCTTAAAGAATAAAAAAGCATTGAAATTAAACTGCTATATACGGATTTTATCGCGTTGTTTATTTTACACATTATTACAAAATTTTGAAAACTGTTACACTACTACTACTATTAAACTTTACAATTTTTTAAGCTAATTAATTATTAAAACTATTAAAACTATTTATTTATTATGTAGAAAGAATGGACGAGGAAAGACTGACTAAGAAAGTTTATAAGGCTAGTGTGAATGGAACAGTCGCAAGAGGAAGACCTAGGCGAACGTTTCTTGATCAGATCGGAGACGTTCTGGACAAAGGCCAGATTAAGAGCACCTTGAACCGACGGGCGTGTATGGGGAATGTGATGAAAGTGAATGAAGCCAGAGAAGTGTGTCAGGATCGTAGCAAATGGAAATCCGTAGTCTCTGCCTACCCCTCTGGGAAACAGGTGTGAATCTATGTAATGTAATGTAATGTAAAACTATTTATATTTAAGTTTACACTTTCCCCGACGTTTCGGATGCTTTTCAGCAGCCATGTTCACGGGAAGACTTCCCAACAATATTAAAGCATACAATACAACATTACGTAGAAAAGAGCAATACAGTAAAATTAAATTATGTGTAAGTTCGAAGAAGTAGGTACACTAGTTATGAATTCAGCGTCTCATATACAAATTTACGCATACAAGCATACAAATAATATGTCAATATGTTCAAAAGTGTCATTGTGTGTATTAGCCATTCGACGGATCGGTGAAGGTAGATTTATCTATGTCAGTTCTACAAGTACCTACTGCAAACAGTTTTCCTGCACGTACCAACCGTCTATGAACAGTTCTGGATACTGCAAACGACAAAATATTATTTAAATCAATGCAGTCAAATTAGTTACTTAACATTAAGGGTAGACTGACATGTATTGCTGCAACATCTCGCTAGCTGATGTTTTAGATCACACTTAACGGGGCCTATTGCCGACCAGCGGGCACAAGGCCCAAACTCTGTACGCCTACTGAGAATTTTTAGAAACACAAACCCAAGAACTATCACTGTAGGCAAGGAATCAAATACTTTGTCTATATACAAGCATGTTAGGTAATGGCAGCTCCATGAATAAAGCAATCCGCCATTACGAGCTTGTGACGTTACGGTGAAGCTGGTTCGCCTGTGGAAGAATCTAGAACTGGCGTTAGAGTAGTAAGACTGTTTCTACGTTTCGTCTAGTATGTAAGAATTTTGGAGATTTATACACTATTTAAGGTCTTTCTTTTACTCTCGTCTTTGATTCCTTTTTTTGAGGTCAGCGAAGCGCAAGTGATGCTTCTTCGCGCTGCAAGCAATCCTTAGCTGCGGTAGCGTTATCAATCAGGATATTCGTCTCAAGAAATTATCATATCAATAGCAGCCCGCAGTTAGGAAGTTGGCGGTGTTAGACACCCACGTGCTTCGTTAAGCGCGTAAAACACGTTAGTCCTGCGCGTGATGTCTCTCCGAACATGTTGGATTGCCGTGCCGTCGGATCATGATAGTTAGGGAACAGAGAGTGCACTTGTGTTTGCGCACATACATATGCACTATAATATCACCTGTGCAGATGAGTCTCCGCTATGATTGGCCGCCGTGACCGAAATTTTGGTCTCGAGGACATTATTATTATTTCTTTGTCACCATAATATAGAAAAGTAGAATCTGTTGCCTAGAAATTGGTAGGACAAAAATGGAGACGTGACAGTACATATTCACTCACACTTGTGCAACTAACGCAGAGGACAAAATATTGGTTGTTTTAAAGGAAATTTTGAATGGATCACTTCTAACACACACCGCAAAAATCACAGCCCGTGGCGTATCAAGAGATCTCCCCTATGATCAGCACAGAAAGTCCACTGCTTGTGAAAACTTCCTGAACTAACACATTCCTTACCTTTCAGGCGTTCAGGAGCAACACATCGCGTCCTTCTCTACCAGGACTTCGCACGAAACTACACGCACACATACCCCGTGCTATTTTGGCGTCTGCACGAAAAATTCAACATCAGCAACCCGACTCCAAAATATGACATAGCTGTTGCCAAATTGAACGTAGAAGCTTACCCTTTCACCATCAAACCATCAGTGTTTGACGAGAAAGAAGTTAGTTATGTAGAGGCCGCTGTGTGGAAAACGGTATCTACTATGAAGAAGAAATTGTATCTGACGAACGATTTTGAGCAGTTCGAAGTAATAGTCGCTCCTTTCAGCAAATGTTACGAGGGCTACGGGATCGATCTAGACGATAGCTTAATATGCATTGATCTATCTGATTACGATGACTGTTTCATCCACGAGTTTGGTCCGATATATTACGGTGATAAAATAGTTGGTATATTAGCCGTAAAGCCACGAGATTGTGACATAAAGTTGGCTATATTCACCAATATCTCGTACTACACGAATTGGATTTTGAAGTCCACACATACAACTTATTATGGATGATTTTTGTTATTGGTTTTGTTTTATTTGCCCTTTTTTCTAACTACGATAATTCCCTTCCCTTTTCCATACGGAATGCATACCGCCGTATTTTTTACTAAAGACGACAGTAATAATGACGTATTTAACACCGTCGGCACAATACAAGTGTCATATTAGTATCGCGTGTGTAGTTATAAGAAACTAGCTGACCCGACAGTCGTCGTCCTGTCAATCTATACAAAAATACATTTCACGTAATTAAATTCAATATCAAAACTTCAATCAATGTTTTCCATATAAAATACCATTTAAATTCATTCAACTCCTTCTCTCTTAGCCTTTATTATTCCCAAGTCACTTGGGATCGACTTTTCTGGTCTAACCGGATTTGACTGGATATCAGTTTTTACACGGAGCGGCTGCCACCTGACCTGCGCAACCCGAAGGCTAACGAAACCCTAAGGCTAGACCAGTGTCAGGATATTAGAGGGTACTGACTTTCCCAATAACGACTGCCATAGATGTTCATGGCAGCCGGGACCGACGGCTTAACGTGCTCTCCGAGGCACGGAGCAGGCGATAATTGTCAATCAATACGCACATAATTTCGAAAAGTCATATAACTTCCGAAACTCAGAGGTGCGCGACGTGGGTTCGAACCCGAGACCCTCTGCATTGCAGTCTGTTGGTCTCCCACTGAGCTATCGCTGCTCATATAAATTAAAAAAAAATTAAATTCAATTTACCGCGAATTTTCCCAAATTTTTCTTTATACAAACCTTGTCCTAACAATTACTGCAAACACAACAAAAAATAGCCAAATCGGTCGAGCCGTTCTTAATGATGCTCCGTCATACATGTGGCAATTGATTTTTATTTATATAGAAAATAATAAAAAAGTATTGACAAAAGAAACACTTACCTATATTATATTAGTTTATTACAGCCAAGTTCTCAGTCACAAGCACTTTTAATAACTCTTAAATATATTTAACAACAACTCTGAACATACTGTAAGTGCCACAAATGAGCGCTAGCACCTAAACTAGGCCGAGCCTGCATTTTAAATGCTAGTTTCTTCCCTTGACACAGATTACAAATTAAAATTTTTCTATATTGGCAGGTAGATAGATACATCAAAATACATACTTATTGGATTACAGACTAACATGATTATTGGTTACAAAGTGCCCTCATGTGCCACACTCATACCAAGTTGCAGTTGTTCTATCTCACGACGGCGGGCTGGTCTTAGTCGTGTGTGAAGATGCACATGCATATTGTTTCTGTGTGCGTAAGCTTGGAAGCGCTCAGTATCGCCTGAGCTGCCGCACGGGCACTAGTGCAAATTGTTACGCAAGAAAAATTTACGTCGCGTACCGTCAATATGGAAAGTAAACGGAGAAAAGTTGTTCACAGTGAGATAAGTAAATCAGTTTTAAATATTCAATTGTAACATGTATCTAATAAGTGTTTCTAAATTATGAATTGCTTGTTTTAGGGACGTCAAATGATTGCAAATGTGTATCATTTTCTCAAGACAGAATATGAATTCACGATATGTCATCAAGTACCAAACGGTGGTTTGTCCCATTTGCGTAATGTAACACAACGCACTGCAGAAGCGACGGGTGTTAGTGTACGAACCGTACAGAGAATATTAATCTGCAAAATTTAAGGTCGTCTGCATACATGTAACAGTCTGAGTATTTAAGTCTATAAAGAGTATCATTAACAAAATAGTTAAATAAAATTGGACCAATATGAGAGCTTTGGGGCACACCAGATGTAACGTTGCACAATTTAGACTGAAAGCCTTTAATGGTTATAAAAAAGGAACGGATACTGAGGTACGATTCTAAGCAGTTATGTAAGGAACCAATGATTCCGTATGCGGTAATCTTCTGTAAAAGGATATGATGAGGGACGCGGTCAAACACTCTACTAAAATTGGTATAATAACATCGACTTGTTTTCCAAAGTCTATAGCACTCGCTAATGTCTCAGTAAAAGTCACCAAATTTGTGCAAGTAGACCTGAAAGCCACAAAGCTATGCTGGGAACTGCTGAGGTAAAGCTTAAGGTGCGACTGCAGGTAAGGACAAATAAATGACGCGAAGACTTTGGCAAAAGTAGACAGGATAGAAATTGGTCTGTAGTTACCTACATGGTTGATGTTACTACATTTGTGTACAGACACGACTTTAGCTTCTTTCCAAATGTTGGGAAATATTCCTGTACTAAGCGAACGATTATATATTAGTAGTAAAGGAGCTGTTAAAGGACGAGCACATATGGATACAAAAAAGGGAGGAATCCCGTCAGAACCAGCACCTTTTTTACGATCTAGAGACTTCAGTTTGGTTAGGAGAGCATCATATTAGATAGTGGGGGCTGACAAAGACAAAGTATAAGCAAGTATGCTCTGAAAATATTCTGAAGCTGCAGGTTGATATGAGCTCTTTGGAGTGCTGTACATGCAAGAAAAGTGCACATCGAATATTTCTGAAATGTCAATACCGTTTGAGACGTTATACCATTGGACATTGTGAGGGGATAAGGACTTGTGCCTACCCTTTCAACTTTGATATAAGCCCAGAAGCGCTTCGGGTTATTAACTATATCATTTTCTAAGTCTCTAATATATTTATTGTAGCAAAAAGTGGTCAAAACATTGTATCGCTTGCTCAATAGCTTAAGTTCAGGTTCATCCATAGGATTGCCATACATTTCGTGCCGCGTTCTCAGCTTTCTTTTTCTCTTAGCGTTCTTATTAAGTTTTTATCAAACCAGAGAGGGCATGACTTTCGTTTGCGTGTATTATTAGCATCATACTTTTTTATAAGAGTATTAAGTTTGTCGTAGAAGAAACTAAAATATTATTTACGTCGAGAGCTCCATCAAACAAAGAACTCCAGTCCGTCTAATCTAGATGTCTACAAATACTGTCATAGTCTAATTTAAAGTAATTAATCCTGTCGCTACTCTTGTATGGAAGTCTGGGGGTCTACCGTGAAACGCGTTATACGCAATTGCGTACGTTCGTTCGTGCTTATTCTTACCATGAAACATCATTCGCGCCGACATTCGCCACGAATATCGTCGTATAACATTTGTACGTCCTAAAAAATCCGAAGTGTTTTCATGGTAGGTATATGCTTATTATTTCGTTCGTAATTTGTTTCGGCACGTCATTGCGTAAAAACATTTTCACGGTAGACCCGCTCGTGTTCTTGTAAGATGTAAAGGAAATTTCAATTGGGGGATGAAAATTATCGATAACTCAGTGGGTTAATTGACTCAGCCCTTGATGCGGAGTTACTCGAGAGAAATATTAATGTGTTAGCTAAGTGGTGCGATGAGAATGATATGAGTTTGAACAATAAAAAGTGCTATCACGTAAAGTTTTCCCGGAAGATGAAGTTACTTTCTTCCAATTACCACATTGGTCATTAACAAATCCAAGATGTAGACTCAAGATTTTAAAAAAATATTGTCTGACAGAACCCAATGCGTAAAAGTTGATAATTTTGTCAGTGATTCCCTCCATCTTGTTTTTGGTGTTCCCCAGGGTTCTGTACTAGGTTCAACTCTCATTCTCATCTACGTAAACTCTCTATGTACCCTTTCCCTCCCAAATTGTTCCATATTTACCTATGCCGATGACACTTCATTGCTCAGCCGAGGTGAAAACTGGCCTGAAGTATTTAATTGTGCAGAACAAGCCCTTAGGCGAGTAATGAAGTGGTTATCGGCTAACCCTTAACCTTATAAAAACCACCTACCTGATCTTCTCTTTGACATCAGCTACCCAACCATCACCTACCTTTACTCCTAAAGCTTATACGTGTACAGAAAATGCAGCAGTTACATCGTGTGATTGTTTTCCATTAAATAGATCTACCCAAATAAATAACTTTGGTGTGTGTATTGATAACCTTCTCAGTTGGAAATATCATTTGACTACACTTACCGTTTGTAGACGTAAAATGATTTTAATTTTCAAGAAGTCGCGTCATTCAGCTGAGTTCAACACTTTAACACTAATTTACCTTGCTTTATGTCAGTCTATTCTGTCATATTGCATCTCTGTATGGAGCGGAGCTAAGTCACACTTATTGCCCTTAGAACGTGCACAAAGAGCTGTACTTAAAGTAATGATGATGATGATGATCAATGATGAAAATGATGTGTAAAACCTACAGATACCCCACAAGTCAACTTTTTAGTGACTGCCAATATGCATGCCATAATATTTAAAATACACAATAGCTTAAAATAGACCAAGGAAACGCACACGCATGCGCACGCGCACACGCTCACGCTCACGCTCACGCTCACGCTCACGCTCACGCTCACGCACACGCACACGCACACGCACACGCACACGCACACGCAGACGCACACGCACACGCACACGCACACGCACACGCACACGCACACGCACACGCACACGCACACGCACACGCACACGCACACGCACACGCACACGCACACGCACACGCACACGCACACGCACACGCACACGCACACGCACACGCACACGCACACGCACACTCACACGCACACGCATACGCACACGCACACGCACACTCACACGCACACGCATACGCACACGCACACGAACACGCACACGCTCACGCACACGCTCACGCACACGCACACGCTCACGCCACGCTCAAGCACACGCACGCGCACACGCACACGCACACGCACTAATCCTCACAGTCGCATACGCACAATGACCCACAGCTGTCATCTATCCATGTTGCCAATATAAGATACACTACTATATTGATAAATAAAATGTATAAAGTACGAGAGCCCTGGTACCCATACCACAAGTTCAATCTTAGCTTGGGTACCAGTGTTTAACAAGTGTACTGTAAAAATAATTGTATACTTTTTATGTGTAGTATGACTATATCTTTTAATGCGAATAAAAGATAAAAAAATAGTAATTGGCATTAAAAGATAGTCATAATTTTAGTTAAAATTATTATTATTATATTATTATCACCTTTATTCATCATTAATCAATAAAAATTACATTTTTAAACATATTTATAAAAAAAAAACACATTTAAAAATATAAAAATTATGGAAACCTACAGGCACTGAGACAAGGTCCAAGCTGTCGGTGGTTAGGGGTCCAGAGAGAGGAACCTCCTCACTATGCGTGCCGTATTTAGGAGGACCGCCTTCTGCATCTGACCCTTGACCCACGCACCTAACGCGAGCCTCTTAAGATGTTGGTCGAGGCTCTTGGCTATTAGACCATTCGACTCCCGACTCGTAGTCACACCACATTATCACACCAGTATGACAAACGGTAATTTTTTCTTGTTTGTCACACTACTGATTATCACACACCATGTATACCGTAATTGCTAGTACAGTGCCAACATAATGTAGTCGGTTTATCGACAAGTAATGCAATTGACCTATAACCTGGCATGTCTTCAGCTGTGAATAATCCGTGATTCATAATATGGTACTGCAACCTTATCTATAGTACTGGCCAGTTAGAAATGTATTGAGATAATGATAATGACTGACAAACGTCAACATATGAACAAAAACGATTGTCTATTAGTTTCACATTGGCTTTGTATCATGGATTTTTGTATTATTAACAGAAAACGTGGACAAGTGTTGTTATTTAAGCAACATCAATACTATAAACAGAAAGTTTACAAAAATTTGAATCAGATATGGTTTTGTCGTAACCGTCGTAACAGTATAAAGTGCTCCGGTTCAGTCACAATAAACGTAAGTGCTAGTGTATTCTTATCTAAATATAGGTACATACCGTGATCTGGTCTGCCTATCTATCTTCACGTTATGTCTCTAACGGGGCAGGTAGAGAGAAGGGAATGTAGTGCTTCGCGATCCTCGAATGACTACTCTTTTTGTGTTTTAATGATTCATCAAACGCTTTATGAACGAGTCTCTAGAAGTTATATTATCGCCTCAATATCCGTAATTTAATCGTTCTTTAAAATTCACAGGGACAAAATATTGTAAAAACAGTTGAGCACAAGAATACATGTCAACCAGATGAGAGCGATAATGAAATAGCGCTTTCGATACACAAAATACATGAAGTTGCTTGTACTTCTGCGAGGCCAATGACTAAAATCTTCGAGAAACATATTAGACCCTTAAAAGAAAAAGGGTTGAAAGTACCACAATTTGATAGCGTAAAATGCAGCCTGTATAATGCACGCAAACGAAAACTAAACGTGAATAAGACCGTTTTCAAACAAATTGAAGACGTAGAAGTACCTATTACATTTGAAAAATGTCTGATTGCTGATTATCAATATGAGAATACCAGACTATTAATATTTTGTGATGAAGACGCAAAGTTATTATTAAAAAGTGTACAAGAATATTTTATTGATGCGACTTTTAAGAGTTGTCCACAACCATTTCCACAATTGCTTTCGATCCTCGGTGATTTGGGAAGCACATCTCAAAAAACTTCAGTTGTACCACTAATTCATGTGCTCATGAGTGACAAAAAAGAGTCAACATACGCTGCATTGTTCGACATCTTGAAAACTAAATTCCCCGATTGGTGTCCCACTGTATTTCACGCAGATTTCGAGATTGCTGTAGCAAATGCCTTAAGAATATTGTTTCCACTTATATCGATTAAAAAGTGTTACTATCACTATTGTCAGAGCTTATGGCGGAAAGCGAAATCAATTGGTTTGAAAAGTAAAATACATAAAAGAATTGTGGGATTATGTTCGGTACTGCCGCTAACTCCGTTAGAACTTGTTAAACACGGATGGGAGTACATAAAAACTGAAGCTAATGAATTGAGCGGGGAAAAGATTAAACAGTTCATAGCATACATGGGTCGTCAATGGCTAAATGATGAACAATATATTGCTGACTGGAATGTAGTTGGTCAAAGACACAGAACCAACAACGTTTGTGAAAGTTGGCACTCCCAATTAAACAAAAAGATAAATAAAAACTACGTAACCATACTAAAGTTATTAACAGTATTATTAAATGTAAAGGATATTAATATACAAAAAAAACGAAGGATCGACCAAACTGATAAAGATAATTTTATAATTTCGTCCCAATTAAAACTATTAAATGGCGAAATAACATTGGGACATTTCCTTGAAATATTGCGTTAAATAGTTCAAAATAATTTAATATAATACACACACCGGCAGAATTAGCGGAACACAAAAAACAAGAAATTAATGTATTTTTATGTTAGGTCTAATTTAAAAATGGAACATTAGTCGTCATTCATTTTTATTAATGAATAAATAATAAATAATAATAAATTAAATAAATAAATAAAATTAATATTAATAATAAATTTATAATTTTTATTTTTTATTAATGAATTTTAATTTACATATCGATAAAACAGCACTAGTTGATAATGACAAGTGACGATAAAAGGTGTTGTATTAGTGGCGGTGTGACTAACAAGAAAAAAACTCCTGATAGTCACACTGGTGTGATAACCTGGTGTGACCACGAGTCTGCAGCGGACCATTCACCGTAACGACTATCGGTACAATGATTGCCGAGTCCACATCCCACATATCGACAACCTCGTGTGCTAAGTTCAAGTATTTTAACTGTTTTTCCTTCTCAGCTTTCACGAGGTTGCCATCATGAGGGATGGTCATATCGACAATCATTGCACGGCGCTCTGATCGATCTATTACCACAATATCAGGCTTGTTGGCAACACTGTCCGTGATAATAGATCGATCCCAGTACAGCGTGATATGGTCCTTTTCGAGAACTGGTTCTGCTACATACCTGTAGTAAGGCACCTCGACCTCTACAAGTTTGTATTTCAGAGCAAGTTGCTGATGGATAATTCTGGCTACTTGGTTATGCCTGTGCAAGTACTCGCCGTTAGCAAGACGAGAACAGCCGGTAACTATATGCCTAAGGGATTCATCGGGTTGGTGGCACGCCCGACGTATGTCAGTCGTTCCATCCCTCAGGATATATTTATATATTATTATTATTATTACTGCGGCGAGTGCTGTGGGTTTGATACAGGCGATGTTGAGATCCGTTGTTTCCCTCACGACACAGGATTTATTCCAAGAGCTGAAGATTCTTTTTAAAGAGGGCAAGTAATGTACTATGGTTCTAGTATCGAGGGTATCCGGTTGCAGATCATTTTCAAAAGGCCAATATTTTGTCCTTTTAGAGTTCGGAAAATCTTTTAAACAACAGCTTTGTCCGTCCGTCCATCCGTCCGTCCGTCTATCTGTTATACAACTTTCAACTCAAGAACCGTAAGTTAGAGCTAGAGACTCGCGGTGGACGCCATTCGACTCAGCATAGTCGATATATCCCCGTTAAGACCTTTGATCTCTGACCGTCACTGAAGGTCACGTGACCTTTGCATATTTCTTGAACCAATCTTTCAAACTCTAAGATTTACGGCAATTCATTGCCGATTCTCACTTGTTATCATGTCACTTAACGGATGGCGTAATTGTTTAAATCACGTCGTTGTTGTCATTGCGCCGAGTATTGTGGTTGCTATCGCACACGGGACAAAGAATTGTGTGATCCAAAAATGATTGCTTCAAGTCTAGATGTTCTTTGTCCGTTATTTGAATGTTTGTAAAGCTCCCTGTGATACAGTAATTAATGATCATGAAGGAAAAAAAGAAAAAATAAAACCTAATGATGATGGTCATGATCGCGATTTCAGCAGCTGAAAAGCAACCGAAAGGCCAAAAACAGTATAATAATAATATAATATTCTATCACATACACACAACACCATCTAGCCCAAACTAAGCAGAGCTTGTACTATAATGCGTGTTTGTAAAAAAACCGCTAACGTCATTTAAGGAAGAGTGATAAAATCCGCTATTCTAACTTGAGGTCAGCTTGTAGGAATTAGGGTGACAGACAGGTTAACAATATATTTTATAACACAATACAAAAATTACAACAAACACAATTTAAAATATCCCACATATTCAGATTTTTTTGTAAAATTTTCAACTGTATGTATAGAACCAAATAGGTAGCAATATGTTCGCTATCCATGGCTCGTTTTGTATGGATCGGTTGCACCAGGCGCCGGTACACACGCACGCGTGGAACCGCGCATACAGCGACACGCCTCGGGACAGAGGCAGCAGAGTCGCCATTGGACTTATTATGCAGCCGTTGTCTAAGTGCTGAAACAAATTGAACATAATCATCAGGCTTAGTTTGAAGTCAAAAGCCTGAGGTTCTCGGTTTATATTACAGTCAGGTCAATACTGCTTAAAAACTCATCTAAAATATGATCGTTGCTTAACAAGGAACTGTAGTAACCAACTAAATGTTCTCGAAGATATAGGAAGTCTGCCAACCCACACTGGGCCAGCGTGGTGAAATATGGCCGAACCTTTCTCATACTGAAAAGAGACCCGTGCCCAGCAGTGGGACAGCTAAATACAGGGATGATGATATTATTATTATTCTTAAATCAATTAAATCCATTTCCGACAAATCGCATATGATACAAACAAAACAATTGAAAATCTTATCTCCTGCTGCTATTAAATAAATAATTATTGCATCAATAACTGTCGACGAGGTTAACTATTAAAATATGACTCTACATATTATTTCTGTTAGACGTTGTGCATCGGTGAGTAATCTTACATTAAGTGCCATCTCGAGTTTGGCCATCCTCTTGCTCGCGAAGTGCTTGCCCAGCACGGCTCTGCGCTTGTTCCTGCACGTCCTCTGCGTGTACACCCCCGAGAGGTCCGTCCACCGCACGGAACAGCCGCCCGTGAACCGCCCGTACACCGCCCGCGGCTCGTCCGCGTTCAGCTCGTATTGACGCCTGCAGACACACCGGCAGCAAACATTATCATCATCTTAACCATATTTGTGTGTCGATTTACTTCATTGTTGTTGTCTGTTTCAAAATCAAAATCAAAAAATCAAAATCAAAATAAATTTATTCAGATTAGGTTACAAGGTAATACTTATGAATGTCAAATTTACACTATTTTTTTCTGCGAATTTACATTTACTGCTACGTTCAGCAAAGCAAGGGTGTAGGGCTCATGAGAAGAACGGGCAAGAAACTTATGGTCACTCTTTTTAATCGTCAAGTTTTAGTTTACAAATCATAAGAGCTGTAAGGTGCTGCAACCATTTCTCCATGAACTATTACTGAACATACTCAAGCATTTAATAAAATTTGATGGTAGCCTCTAAAGCAGCAGAATGGTAAATAGGAGCATCCACTTACATGTACATTAATAATCAAGACAAGGCATGATTGTAGTCCGTAGTTTAATCTAACTGTTTAAATAAAAATGTAGTTAGTAAATCATCGAATTCCACGATACCAAGGTCGACCAGTCACCACAAGTAGCACCCGTTCACGAGTAAGACGCATGGGCCAGCCATCGTCCCCTTCGCCATATTGCAGGGAAGGGATCGACCCGACCCATGACGACACCACAAGTAATGACATTTGAGTGAGAATGACGGTCCTTGGCATGCGAACTCAGAATAAGATCTCATATCATCATCTTAACCATATTTGTGTGCCGATTTACTTCATTGTTGTTGTCTGTTTCAATAGAAATACAGCAGTCAACGTATATGTGATAGGCACAGTCAATTATTTGGATAGAGTAAGAAAAAATAGCACTGGGCAAAGAATACCGTCCTGTGAGACTCCAATGTAAAGCATATAGCCTATTTTAATACTTACACGTCGAGGAACCGGCAGTATTTCCTATACCTGGCGATTTGTCCTCTCGCGCGAGGGTCTACGGGAACCAGCGGCAGGAAGTCTCCAGCAAACGCGTCAGCGCAGTACGCATCCTGCGGGATCTCCTCTTTTTCCAGGCCGCACACAAAGCACTGGAATATCAGAATGAATTGACAGCCTTAGCACATTGAAATTATACTGCCAAATATTCTTCTCTTGTTGTCTATTTTATCATACTTTCCTAATTTACCATAAGTAACATTTATCTAAGAGCCTATAATTCCGACTCCAAAAAGTAAAATTAAGCCTTAAATATTTGTTTTAGGTCTAAGTGTTTTTGTGGCTGTAGTATCAATGTTTGTAAAGTCACCCGTCACATATATATTGTTCAGAAAAAGACTACTTCTCACAAAAAAATGTTTACGAATAGAATTGAGTTCAGGCGGCTCACATGACTACCTTTTCCATGCCGTTTTTTATCCTATCTTTAAATCATTCTTATTTGATGCCTACTCACATACACCAGTAGTACCACCCAACCAGTAACAGCAAGCCGGGGACGAGGCCCTAACTGACTTTCTGAGGCATTCAGGGTCGCAGTGTCGCTACTCACATTCCGCTCGCCACAAGCTCCCCTGCGGTCTGTGCGCTTTTATTTAACCTGGTGATACATTTTTTGTTTATATCACAAGGAGAAGTGGTATTTCTAAACCTAGTGTACTGTCCCCTCCGGTATCGCGTTAGTCTCATGATGAGATAACGACTGTCCCGGAGGTTATTATTATTATTTGGTTCTCTTTCACGAGTATTTCCCTAATAAGTTAGGAGTTACCCGGCCCTTTTGGAGGCTTACACGGGAACATGGGTCCAACATACAGACGCACTTCGCGAGTTTTAGTTTAGAGTGAGATGAAACAGTTACCGAGGCTCTAGCCGCGGCAGGTATAGGAGACTATTGCTACATATGGAATCTAATTATTCTGGTCTAAACTACTGCAAATTATAGTTAAAATCGGCGTCTGCCTGATATACTGTCTCATCCTGATGGCCAGTCTTCGTTAAGATTGGCCGTGACCGAAACTCGATCTTGAGGACATAAGGATGGGAATAGGAAGGGATTTATAAACTGGAGTAATAACTACACCAATGACTATGATACCTTGCCGACGATTGTGGTATTGGCAAAGTCGTAAACGGGCGTGGTGGGTGAGGGCGTGACGGTGGTGGTGGGCGTGGGGCACGTGGGCACCGAATACTTGATCAGCGTCTCGTTGAACCGCTCCACCAGGTTCATGTCGTACTCGTACCTTCACAAAAACTCTTTATTATACTACAAATGATATACAAACTTCCAAGCCTCCTGATGGTAAGCGTACTCTCTTGCAATACCAGAGGTCTCACTCGCGCTTTGTCGTCTCGGGGGAAAGGAAATCTACTCTAGTAACGCCACATTTTTTTAAAGTCGTTTATACGATGGTTCGTCATCGACACGTTGTGCGTGCGTGTCGCATCACTAAACTGCACTGACGCGTTAACTCTGACCGTTGTGTGACCGTCGGATAAGCGGCGGTAACGCTTCTTACACTTCAATTATAAGTGTTATGTCAGTTAATGGCCGCCTTGTAACGCCTCACTTGTGAAAATACGTCATTTGACTAATATTTTAATTACTGTTTTTACTGTCACTAGCAGAGCCACACAACTTCGTATGCGTCACATAAGAGAATTTTACCCGTTTTAGCAACATTTTTCATCGATGCTCCGTTCCTATTGGTTGTAGCGTTACTCCTTATAATATCAGATCCGGAACGAAGAAACAGACAGACATAATATTTAAAATAATAGGCCGGCTTGACTGGGGAAGAACTACCCTCTCACAGAATATCGACGTGAAATAGCAGTATTGCTACTGTTGTGTTTCGTTCGGTGAGTGAGAGTGCCGGAAGCCCGATTACCCTCTTTCCCCCTTCCCGCTCCTTATCCTTCCCACTTCCTTTCCTAAAAGGTCGGCAACGCGCAAGTGATGCCTCTGGTGATGCAGGCGTCTATAGGCCACGGTGACCACTTACAATCAGGTGGGCGTATGCTTGTTTGCCAACTTAGATATATAAAAAGAAAAAAATATACTTCCTTAAGCATTTAGTAAATAGCTTATTTTATAACCTTTTTAATTTATTTTATCTGTGCACACACGACACACAATACTTGATCGTTAATACTAGATTTCAATTACCTTCGCTGCTGACTAACACTCTCTGTTACACAAACACTCCGTGCTGTTCGTTAACATTATTTGTTGTACTAACACAAAGTATTTGTTACATCTTTGCTGGTGAACACTCTTAGATACGCCACAACACCCTGTATTACACGCTAACACATCAACAACCTTTGCTACACATTAACGCTCTCCTTTACAGATCACCGCCCTTTATAACACTGCAACACTCTTTTTTACACATCAATATCAAATAGAACGACTTGCGTCAATTATACTATTAATAATAATATCAGCCCTGTATTAAACAGTCCCACTGCTGGGCACAGGCCTCTTCTCAGTGTGAGAAGGGTTAAGCCATAGTCCGTCACGCTGGCCCAGTGCGGGTTGGCAGACTTCACATATTATCTTCGACAACTATTAGACCTGCAGGTTTCCTCACGATGTTTTCCTTCACCATTTAAGCAAGCGATAATTTTCTATTTAATACGTACATAACTTTCAAAAGTAAGAGATGCGCGCCTTGGGATCGAACTCAAGACCTCTGCGTGGCAGTCCAACAGTTTCCCAATTGGCTATCGCTACTGATTTCTACTATTTATTTACAATAATATAACATAAATTTGAAATTTATCATTCACGCGTTCTGCACACAATACCAAGTCCAAGAGAGCGTTAAGCAGCTTTAGTGAGGGATGTATGACTGAGTTAAAGCGCGCGACGGTACGGCACGCTGGAACCGCCAGCAATCGGTGCTTTCTGCCGCGACAATTTGTTACGCACAAAGAATCTGCCGTATTTGTCGTGAAGACTCGGTGCCTCGATCATCCCCTAAATTACATAGTAACCGGGCTTAAGAGATCCATTGACACTGGGGACAGAGTACAAGGTACCAAAGGTTAGGGCTCCGGTGAGATGAGCAAGCTTTAAAGCTCTAACCACCGGTAGCTTGGACCCTGGTTAGGGCTCCAAAGCAAGGTAAAGCAAATAAAAAATTAAGTGGTCGCCTCGCCGCTGCCACTGTGCCGAGTGTTGTGTGTTTGAATCTCACACGGGACAAAACTTTGTGTGATCCACAAATGGTTGTTCCGAGTCTGGGTGTTCTTCTTGTCCGTTGTTTGAATGCTTGTAAAGTGATGCCCCAGCAACGCAGTAATTATACCTAGAGCAAGAGATGCCTATCAAAAAAAAAAGCTAATTATTCGATCGCCTTTCCAAGGTGTTCTTACGTGAGGTTCGCAATTAGTTCCAAGAGTCCCACTACGTCTAGGCGGAGTGTCGGTCTAGGGGTAGTCGTTGTAGGCTTTTTTGTCGTTACAGTAGGCATTTTGCAAGTGTGGGCCGGCTTAAAAGGAAGAAACATACATGTATGTACACTGACGGACTGATAAACTGCATCAAAGTTCAGGATTACTTTCTAATTAATATTTTTGATAAGTATGCAAACTTTTTAGATTAAACTAAATGAAACTGACTGTCTATTAGTCATAAAAAAAACGAAATAATAATTAAAAATAAAACTGTTGTAAAAGATAAAATTATAGCCGGATAAATAAAATGTATGCATAGTCTCAATTTGTGTGTTAATAAAGTTTCAAATTAATTCTTCTTGTTTTTTTTTTCATTTGCAATTTAAATTATTCCTACCAATAGTATTGATTATTAGTCTTTTAAACTCAACAGAAGTTTCGTAATGGATCGGATCAACGAACGATTGCTAGAAATTTAAATTTAAACCAGTCTACGGTTTCTAGAGTATACCGAAGGTTTGTAGAGACAGTTTCTTACAAAAGGAGACCCGGTACCGGCAGAACTCGAGCAACCACCCGTCGCGCGTCGTGACGACCGATTTATTGTTTCAACTTCCCTACGAAATCGTTTCCTCACATCAGTAAACATTAAAATAGAGCTGAATGAAGTGCGTGGAGTAAAAGTAAGGGCACGATCAATAAGAAGGACGTTTAAGGAAGCGGCAATCACCCCTTTTATACAAGCAAACGGTCCTAAGCTGTCTGCAGCTCACAGACAAGCTCGTTTAAGATTTGTGCGTGAACATCTTAATTGGACTGAAGAGCAATGGGCCTCCATATTGTTCACCGACGAGTGTAGGATATGTTTAAATGGTGCAGACGGTCGCAGAAGAGTCTATCGCCGACGCGGCGACGTGGGAAGAGATATACTCAAAGTTGCATTGAGGAGCGTGTTCCTTTTGGAGGCGATTCGTGTATGGTGCGGGGTAGCATTTCGATGATCGGGCGAACGGAATTCGTGTTCATCAACATAGTTCGTCAAAACCGGAGAAGAGGTGGTTTGACGGCACAAAGCTATATAATAAAGGTTTTAGCTCACGCGGTACCTTACATGGGATTAATAGGCGAAAATTTTACTCTAATGCAAGATAATGGCCGACCCCACGCCGCTGCACAAGTTCGACAATATTGCGAAGAGGTTGGGATACGTACCATGAATTTGCCAGCACGCAGCCCGGATCTTAATCCCATTGAGCATGTTTGGAACAGTTAAAAAAAAGCTGTATATGCGAGAAATCCTGTGCCCACAACAGTGGCAGCATAAGAACAGTGATTTCACAAGAATGGGACAATATTCCGCAAGACCGTTTAATAATCCTAATCAGATCTATGCGGAACCGATTACAATCTGTAATAAGGGCACGTGGAGGCAATACACCATATTAAAAGAAAAAAAAAACCGTGTTTCATCTTTTTTTAATTGTAAAAACCAATATTGTCTTCTATTTACGCGAATATTATTAATTGAAATTAAACTGCTATATACGGATTTTATCGCGTTGTTTATTTGACACTTTATTACAAAATTTTGAAATTAAACTGCTATAATATAACTGCTATATATGCAATAACACAGGCTAGGATACCGTATGAGGCCATTATTTGCAACGTCGAGGACTGCCTAGTCAAGAATAATATAAGAAAGGAAGATTTGGAGGCTATACGTCAGGACATTTCATCGGTCTTGCGTCGAAGTAAAGTGCCCAGACCGAATCTTCCCAAAGATGAATTCGTCGCACTGAAGAACTTGCGGGCTAGGCCAGATATTACAGTACTCCGTGCAGATAAAGGAAACGCTACGGTCATAATGGATACGTCAGATTATAAACATAAAATTGAAAATTTTCTTTCGGATGAAACAACATACAAACAGGTTAAAACAGACCCTACAAACAAAATATTGAACAAAACCAAAGACATCATACATAAATACTGCGAAAAACTAGATCTAGACGTTAGACAATTAATACCAGCTTGCGTAAAACCTCCAAAACTGTATGGGTTACCAAAAATACACAAGGAAAACGCTCCCCTACGTCCTATTGTGAGTCAGATCGACACACCAACTTACAGACTGGCTCAGCACGTAGCGAAGATACTCTCACCACTCAGAGGCAACTCGAGAGCACATGTTAAGGATTCATACCATTTTGTAAGTGAAATTAAACACCTACGTCTCACTAACAATGAAACAATGGTTAGTTTTGATGTACAGTCATTATTTACATGCATACCTGCACATGACTGTATTGAAATAACTAAAAGGAAGCTAATACAGTACAATATGCCTGAGGAATATGCAGAACTACTTAAGCATTGCTTAACAACTGGCTATCTGTTGTGGGACAATAAATTCTACATACAAGTCGATGGTGTCGCAATGGCCTCCCCCGTATCGCCTGTTGTTGCCGACATATATATGGAGGACTTCGAGGCTCGAGCTTTACATACTGCCCCCATCACTCCCAGGATTTATAAGAGGTTTGTAGATGATACTTTTACAATATTACTAATAGATAGTGCAAATGTATTCCTAGAACATCTTAATTCCATTAATAACAACATCCAATTTACTATGGAATTAGAGGCAAATAATTCATTAGCTTTCTTAGATGTACTTGTCATCAGGAATCCTGATCATACTTTGAGCCACACTGTGTATAGAAAAAAGACCCATACAAATAGGTACTTAAACGGTGAATCTCGCCGCCATCCTAAACAGTTAGCTACCGTGGGAATGTCTTTGTTTCAGAGAGCCCATGAGATCTGTGACAAGAAACACCTGGACGCCGAGCTTCAACATGTTAAGCAAGTATTGCAGGACAACAAGCTCCAACAGTCGCGCCGCTGTCACAGATCCCGAGAAAAGCCAGCCACAGTCGAGCGCCAGCCTGCTATACTGCCTTATGTAAGGGGTGTCACTGACAAGATTGGCTACATCTTGAAGCGAGCTTCAATCAACACATACTTCAAGCCGCCAACGAAGATAAGTCAATTTTTACCATCCGTCAAGTGCCAACTACCTTTACAAGATGCAGGGGTCTATAAAATAGATTGTGACTGCGGACTCTCATACATTGGTCATACCAAGAGAAACATAGGCACCCGCATAAAAGAACACATAGCTGATGTAAAACACCAACGCTCGTTGAAATCTGCTGTGTGTGAACATGTGCAACAGGGGACCAACCACTACCTGAGATTTGACAAACCACAGATTCTCGCTAAAGAACACCGATTCCTACCAAGGATGCTTCGCGAGGCTATTGAAATCAAAAAACATCCTAATTTTAATAGAGAAGATGGTTGGAATGTACCACCAGCTTGGGATCTAGTAGTACAAATAGTCAAACCCAAGAAGAAGCAAACCACATTCTCCACACAACCTCATTCTGCGTAAATAGAAACACCAATGATTAAATTATGTTCGGGTACTTTGAAATAACTACACTGGAACATTGAGACAACTACCATCTTAGTCTCCCCGTGACCATGGCTGCTGAAAAGCAACCGAAACGTCAGGGAAAGTGTAAAAATAAATTAAATCTAAATAGTTTTAATAATAATTTAATTAGCTTAAAAATTAGTAAAGTTTAATAGTAGTAGTAGTAGTAGTGTAACAATTTTCAAAATTTTGTAATAAAGTGTCAAATAAACAACGCGATAAAATCCGTATATAGCAGTTTAATTTCAATGTAAAAACCAATTTTCCAATAAACCAACCAAAACCAATTTTTGTTACAGTTATCGATTTGTTCAAAAAAATTGAATGGTACTTTCCAGTATACAAACATACACTTAAGAATGTGATACCACGTTGTTATGAAGTTAACGAACCAAACTATAGATTTCAATTTAAATTTATATAAAAAGTTTGAATACTTGGTTAAAATGTTTATATCAAAGGCGTCTTGAACATTGATGCAGTTTATGAGTCCGTCAGTGTATATGTCTTGTGACAACACGTTATTCCACTTAAGATTGCGCCGAGTGAAATGTACCAAAATAGGCGGTCACAGTTAAGTAAATAAAATCAACACTTTTCGTTTAATACAAATATAAAATATACATTTACCATAACAATGAATGTGTTTACAATTACTCCGTGTAAAAAACTTAAAATAATTCATATTTTCGCCTACACAATTACGTAAATTTGCACGAAAAATGCAAAAACGTACACTCGTGTTACGTGATTTTTAGATTATAACAGTAGAAATCTATCCTATTTTTCCGTTTAAACGAAACATAAAGAGTTATACTACAATTTATACGTCCCAAATATTTAAGTTATTGGTTGACAATAAAGATACATATTTATCAAAAAAGCACTTCAAATCCTCCATACAATTTTACTATGGCGGCCGTGCGCCGAATTGAATATGCGCCGCACGAACTCTGTCAATATCTGTCTTACGCTCGGCGCAGTCTTAAGTAATATACTAGCTACCTGCCCCGGCTTCGCACGCATAGTAAAAAAAACAACAAATTATACACCTAACCTTCCTCATACATCACTCTGTCTATTAGTGAAAACCGCGTGAAAATCCGTTTAGTAGTTTTTGTGTTTATCGCGAACAGATAGACGAACGCGGCGGGGAGTTTGTTTTATAATGAAGCGGGGCAGCTCGCTACTTATGATTTATAAAGATGTTTCTTACCACTGTATCGAACGGCCAGTCGTATGGCAACATGTGCCACGTCCCATTGATGAACAGTTTATTTGGGTACGTATGGGGCATATTGTTGGCCCAGTACGTGCGTACTCCTGGCGGGTAAAACGTCATCCCTGTTGTAGTAGAACCTTCAGTAATAGTTGAAGAGCCTGTCGACTTCGTAGTGTCTGCATTAGTTGTGGAGTAAGTTGTGGAGTAAGTTGTGGAGTAAGTTGTGGAGTAAGTTGTGGTGTAAGTTGTGGTAAATGTTGACAAAGTTGTGGTGGTAGGAGCTGACGTTGTGACTTTCGGAGACTTCGGTGTTGTGGGTGAAGGATAGGTACGAGTAGTTCTCGGTGGGGTGGTCCTGTTGGGATTATCAGGTATTTTTCCATATTCGTGTCCCGTGAAGTTAAGACGCGTAGCAGTTGATCCGAATGTTATCGTAATATTGCTGGGTCCAAAGACATAGTACGTAGATTTTTTTGTGCTTTTCTTTGGCCAGAACTTGCGGATAATAGCTGGAAAAAAATTATTGCATTGCATTATGCATTATTATTATTTAAAAAAAAAAAAAAAAAAAAAAAAAAAACTCCATGCCTTAATAAACTACAATGGAACAGCAATTTATCAGAATCATTGGGACCAGACTTTTACTTATACGATATTACATATTTCAAAGAAATGAAGCTTACATTTGGCACTGTTTGCATTTTCATTTGAAATTAAATTAAATTGAAAGAAGGAAAAGGAAAGATATCTTTATTGCTTTACAGCTTTCAGGTGGACACAACGTGTTCGAGAATAAAAAATAAAAATTACAGGAAAAGTAAATAAAAAACAAACAAAAACAGAGTAAAGAATAACAAACATCTAGCGACACATGCGACCCAAAGCTGCAGCAATCAGGACCCCAGTTCGCCATTTGCCTGGTCTCAAGACCCAGGCACTGGTCTGCCACTGGAGCCTGTCATAGTGACGTACGGAAGCCAACAAGTATAAAGATACATACATTTTAGTTATATATAATATATAATTATGTATTATTATTGTGAGTAGGTTGAGTAGGCAAGTACATAATATATATATAAAACTCTTCCGTTACTGAGTGACTGACAGACCACGCACAGCCGAAACTACTGAACGCAAGAAGCTGAAATTTGGCATGTATGTTCCTTGGAGAGTGTAGGGGAGCATAAATAGACGATTTTTGGAAATTCCACCCCGAAGGGGGTGAAAGGGGTGAAACCCGATATTCACACGGGAACGGGACTTACGCGGGTGAAACCGCGGGAAAACTACTAGTTACATATAAAATAAATACAACAGTAAGTTCATATAGCCCAAAAGCCCACGACGGCCAGACCTTCGTTATTTTTTAATAGGTAAAAGTTTCTCTGTGCATGTCCCCAACACAGGTAAGAACGATCAGCGAGTATGGAGTTTAGATTGTGATTACTTGGGCAGGTAACAGGTACTAAAGGTTTATAAAATAGTACCTCAAATTTGTTTCAGTATAAAGCTCAATAACTTCAGAGTTCACGTCATCTATTGCCGGGTACTTAATATAGTTGCAACCCCCTGCCAGACATCCTAAACTTTGATAAATTATAATTATATTTTCGTTGTAGTATAAAAGCTGAATTTTATATACCTATGTTACTTGGATACCTATAAAAAAATGATACCTAATAGCCGGACAGTTTTAATGGTTTTTACATCTTGCCAGACACATTGAAAATCCGCAGTAGGTGCGAGCGCGAGGCAACAACTGTCATACATAATATTGTCTTCTGTTTACGCGAATATTATTCATTGAAATTAACACTTTTCATTGAATTAAACTACTATATACGGATTTTATCGCGTTATTTATTTTACACTTTATTACAAAATTTTGATACTGTCACACTACTACTAGATACTATTAAACTTTACTAATTTTTAAGCTAATTAAATTATTTAAACTATTAAAACTATTTATATTTAAGTTTACACTTTCCCCGACGTTTCGGTTGCTTTTCAGCAGCCATGGTCACGGGGAGACTAAGATGGTAGTTGTCTCAAAGTTCCAGTGTCGTTATATAAGATTCTAACCACAGCTAGACTTCATGATACTCTGAGCTCATTCTGCGTAAATAGAAACTCCAATGGTTAATTTATGTTCGGGTACTTTGAAATAACGCAACATGCAACAGAAAAGAACACAGGGTAACTTTTATCCAGAAGAAAGTACTGTTAATAATGTTTTTTTTTTTACTTGGCTGAATGCGTTGACGTTTGCCTCTCCGTGGGGCGACGCAGAAGCTATGTCGGACTCACCGGGCGAAAGGCATCCTGGCAATACCGACCAAACCTAACCAAACCCGCCGAGGTTACGGCCCGCTGTCAAATGTACTGTAACTTTTTTTTACGTGGGGGAATGCATTCACCCGTACATTTCCGCGGGGGCGCAACTGACACTAGCCTTACCTCACCTAACGTGCTTTTACGAAAGCGAAACCGCGGTCAAAAAGTTATATATTATATCAGCCTGATTGCCTCTTGCTTCCTTGCCCTGAAAAGATTGCGGTTCACATTCTCCGAGCTTATTACCGCCGAAACATCTCGTTCTACCCACCTGTCATTTACATTATGTTGGGGATGCGTTCGCAAATGTTTAAAATACAGGATGTTACAATAAGAAATATTCGTTCATTGATATATAAAAAGTTCACATTAAAAGTTTGGTTGTGCAGACTTTGATATTTTCCTTAATTGACTATGGTGACGTGTGTTACTATGACCTGAATGCAGATCGACTCAATAAATATGACTGACTTCTAAATAACTGCATTTAATTTATTTTTAATCTTCGCAAATATCCCTTACAATATTATTTTCTATTCTAACCTCACCAAATGTACCCACTTATTTAACCTGCCGTTTCCAAAATCGAAGTGCAAATCATGATAGAAATCTTCGTTCTTCCAATAACCTCCTTTTACTTTGTCCCTCCCATACGTCTGGTTTACGATACACTTTCAAGGTGAAAATAAGTGCTCTCCTCCTTGACAGTTTATCAGATTCATCAATAATATAATATGTATGTACGTATCTATCTATATCTCTTCTTCTTCTTCAATTTAAGAGCCAAGCTCTTGTCGGTGGAGTCTCTCATTTCATACTCCTTACATGGGGAACTTAGTGTGGTGGTTTCTCCATTGGCCTTCCCCACCGCAGCTCTACAGCCGACGTATCGTCTGCTGATTTCTGGTCAGGATCCCTTCCAGATCCCATTTCTTCGGCCTTCTTCTAGAACTGATCTATCTATATATATTTGTATATATTTTATTTAGATTATATGTATAATATGTTTATTATGAATGTTTGTAAAGACCCCGCGACACAGGAATTATTACTAGCAACTCTCTTTTAGAAAAATAAATTGAGTTCGGCTTTTACGTTGTCGAGTTTAGCTATTTCCATGGCAAGTAGGTATATACTAATATAATAAAGATAAAAGATTTAATATTTTCTATTTTTGTAAGGATTCAACTCAATGACTAATCAACTGATTTTAAAAATTCTACTCCTTGAAAGCTATCTGTTACTAACGTATCGTAATCTACTTTTACGCAAGCGAAGCCGCGGACAATAACTGGTATATTATTAGTACTGACCTTCCATAGATTTCCATTCTTCTGCGAACGGGGTGGTGGAAGACAGCCAGGTCACATCCACCGTCTCGTTGCGGTAACGGAGCACCTTCTGCCGTGGCATTCCTTTTAAATCTAAGTACATTTCGTTGGACAGTATCGAGGACGTCCACCGATCTGACTGCATACTGGTGTCTGATAATGGCGTTGACTCTTCATCTGTAATAATACCAGCCCTGTATTAAACTGTCCCACTGCTGGGCACGGGCCTGTGTGAGAAGGGCTCAACCATGGCCCACCACAACAGCCTAGTGCGAGTTGGCAGGCTTCACATATCTTCGAGAACATTGCGTAGAACTCTTGTAGGGACACACACATACATATTTAGGTGCATTGTACGTCTCTGGTTATGTATGTGTATCGCGTCACTTACATCGTTTTCCCACAATTCAATTTATTACCCAGAGTGTGCTTGAAACTACAGAAATTGTAATACGTGTTGAGACTATTTTTGACTATTTTTGACGTTGTATTATTGTAGACAATTATAGACTTATAGACCTTGAAGTTATGTGTATGTGCGGCCTAAACCCTTTGTATATTTGTGGTGCCAAACATTGTGAAGAAATAACATACTAACATTAGTGACATTCCGACCTTTTATTTATGTTCCATATAGAGAACCTTAAACTCTCAGATATGTAAGTTGCCTCACGATATTTTCCTCCACCGTTAAAGCGAGCGATAATTAACACATTCTCGGACAGTACGTCGAGAGACGTGAATTATGACCCTCATAATATGGCACTACGGCTGTAGGCGGCGATTTAAAATACACTAAAAGTAAAACTCCGTCCACGGCCGACTATTTCCCATAGAATTTATAGGGAGGATATGACTCTGTGTCGTTTTAGGCTAAAATACAGACCGCTAGAGCCACAGCAAGCACTCCTGCCGTAACACACGACTTAGAACTCACTTGGTATGAATGCCCGCCTACAGGCGGTTACGTCTCTGACCGTTACTGCCGCAACACAAACTTTTAAAACCGCGTAGTGTGGCAATACGTCCCCAGACGTAATGTCATCTTGTATGGAAAGTTTGTGTGCCATATCACAAATTATTAAGAGTGGTTTTGTGTCAGTGAATGTGTTAACTATTTCAATTCGCACATAACTAAGTCAGAGATGAGCGCATTGGCATCGAACTCGCGACCTTTGCATAGCAGTCAATCAGTCTCCTACGCTGCTATTCATCTGCTTCATCTGTACAAATCATAAAAAGATTCTGAAAAACAATGACCGATGTCGCCGCTTTTCACGTAATTCAACTAATATTATAAATGCGAATGTGATTTGGTTTGTATGTTACGCTTTTACGTCTTAGTTACTCGACCGATCATCATGAAATTTCGCATGTATACCTATGTACGTAATCAGGGTACGATAGGCTGCCACCCAGAGGTCCCCAGTTCAAAGTGCGCTTCTCTGACTTTTCGACGTTATGTGCGTATTAAATAGTCAATTATCACCCGCTTTAACGGCAAAGGTAGACATCGTGAGGAAACCTGCATGTCAGAGAGTTCTCTATAATGATCTTCAAGATATATGAAGTCTATCAACCCGCACTGGGCCAACGTGGTGGACTGTGACCTAAATCTTTTCACAATGAGAAGAGGCCCGTGCCGTAGAACAGTTTAGTACAGGGCTAATATTTTTATATTTTGTATTATTCAGTCATGAGTAAAGGAAAAATCAGCAGCCGTAGCTCAGTGGGGAGACCAATAGATTGCAATGCAGAGGGTCTCGGGTTCGAATCAACGTCGCGCACCCCCGACTTTTGGACTGACTGACTTTCGAAATTATGTGCATATTGATTGACAATTATCGCCTGCTCCGTGCCTCGGAGAGCACGTTAAGCCGTCGGTCCCGGCTGCCATGAACATCTATGGCAGTCGTTATTGGGAAGTCAGTGCCCTATAATATCCTGACACTGGTCTAGCTTTAGGGTATCGTTAGCCTTCGGGTTGCGGAGGTCAGATAGCAGTCGTATGTAAAAACTGATATCCAATCAAATCCGGTTAGACTAGAAAGCTGACCTCAAGTGACTTGGGAATAATAAAGGCTAGGGAGAAGAAGGGTAAAGAAAAAAACTATTCTTGAGCGAAGGCGCTTGCCATAGCTAATCAATTGCTGTAGAAAATTAGCATTTAAAGATAGAGGCAATCGAAATTTTGCACCTGAAGTCTGGTTCCCAATATCTACTAGAGTTTCATATAAGAACAGGTAACTTACCACCGGCATAATTATAGTAGAGTTCAGTGTAGTAGTCGTCGTCGTCGTCCTGATCATCTTCCTTGTAAGAGTCAAAGTCCAGGCAGACGTACTCAGACAAATACAATACGAACAAGGCGCGGTTCCACATTTTGATTCAAAGAGGGGGGACGAAAAATTTTAAAACCCAATTCTATTCCAAACTTAATTCTTTATGACGAGCCATGCAGAGGCAAACACTGCCAGCGAATATAATAGTAATCTGTAACTGCCATAGGTATATTGCGTCTTATTTATGAACACTGCGACGCCATGACATAAGTAAAAACCATAGATAAAACAACTTTAGTGTCAGAGAAATAGACAATTCCAAAAACAAAAACAAAATTTCAACCTGCATAGCGTACCAATAAGTTTGGTTTTACTAAGCAGCGATAGCTTAGTGGGGAGACCAATAAACTGCAATGCAGAGGGTCTCGGATTCGAACCCACATCGCGCACCTCTGACTTTCGGAAGTTATATGACTTTCGAAATTGTGTGTATGAGTGTACCTACATCACCGTACCTCAAAACCACATACCTTACAGATACCTCAAAACCACATACCTTACAGATACCTCAAAACCACATACCTCACAGATACCTAAAAAAACCATTACCAAGAAAACAGCAACTACACACCAACATTTATTCGTTCAAGACTTTTGCAATGTTTCAAGAAACACATGCGGCAACGGCCGCGAACATTGCCGTGATAACGGCAGTTGGACTTCATACGTTCATCATAGAAACATACGGCTACACAGCCAAGACGTCGCCGTGAAAACGACGGTTGGTGACTTTCGTTCATCTACATAGAAACAAGAAGCGCAGCAAGTCTAAGAATCTTCGCGACGGACTTCACGATTCACGACGGCACAAGTTTTCTCCACGACGCCGACGTGTTGTTGCTGCGCGCCTCGACGAAATAAACGAGCCACACGACGCGCCCTATATTTATAAGTTCGGTGGTACTTGCGATCGGACGATGGCGTGACGTCAACGCGAGACTTACACGTGCCACGGTCAGGCGCTCGCCGATTGGCTAAAGCCGAGTTAGTGCGCTGTAGGCACCATACTACATCTGTAAATATTATTTGTATATAGCATGTGACTTTTTTAAGTAAACCATGACACTGTTGTACTTCGTCTTATTTGAGAAGCCCAAGAAGTAAACTACAAGACCTCACCCCACTACATCTGGTGACCCCGAAGAAAGAACACATCATGACGGAAGATAACCACGGCGAAGAACTCTGCAAGTCTGTGAAGAATGAAGTCGATTTGGCTGCGGTTTCCATACAATCAAGATTGCTACCTTTTTGGCGCGAGATTCCACGAGCGTGGTTCATACAATTTGAAGCCGTCGTAGACCCCTTGAAGACAGCGGACGATACGAAGTTTCGTTACTTGCTACAACAACTGCAAGCGACTGACTTACAACATATCACTGATATATTGTACAATCCGCCAGCTACGGACAAGTATGCGGCAGTGAAGAACCGGTTGTTGACAGTATACGACAAATCCGACGTCAAGAACTTTCAAAAGCTGATCAGCGGTCTAGAATTGGGTGACCAGAAGCCGTCACAGCTGTTACGGAAGATGAGAGAACTCGGAAGCGGCATGATCACAGACGAAGGACTGAAGATCGAGTGGTTGAATCACCTGCCCGCACAGGTACGTGTCGTATTGTCGGTGAACACTGAGTCATCATTGGACACACTTGCTGCGATGGCGGACAAGATGGTTGAGTACTCCGAGCCCCCCACGGTCGCTGCTATAGCTACATCGAACCCGTCAACATCAACAGAACCGGTGATGAGTGCCCAACTACAAGTCATATCGAAGCAATTGGAGAAACTGTCCCTTGAAGTAGCCGAATTACGCGGACGGTCAAGACAAAGATACCGAAGCCCGTACAACTCACATTCACATTCCAGGTCGCGGCAAAAATCCACGACGTCTGTCAAACCTGGCGATCCTACGTGGCAATGCAAATATCATTTTCGGTACGGCGACAAGGCTAGGCGCTGTGAATCACCGTGTTGTCGCAGGCAGAAGAATCAACATTCGGGAAACTAGCTACGACATCGACGGCGGCGGACGTCGATGTCCTAAGCGCCACCAACCGCCTTTTTGTCGTCGATCGCGACTCACGAGAACGTTTCCTCGTCGACACGGGCGCAGAGATATCTGTACTGGCTGCTACGAACAAAGAAAAAGCGAGGAATACTACAAGCGCCTACAACTTATATGCTGCGAATAACACTGCAATTCACACGTACGGAGAGAAAACAATCAGGCTCAATCTCGGACTACGGCGCAGCTTTTCATGGAGGTTTATAATCGCTGACGTGAAAACTTCGATCCTCGGCGCTGATTTCCTGAAGCATTACAAATTGATGGTCGATCTACACAATAAGAAACTTATAGACAAGATTACTGAACTGTCTATCAACGCCGTAGAAATATCATCAACACAGGAACCCGTATACGTTCTCAGCAGCAATCAAGTCTCCCAAGATATCCTGAAACAGTACCCAGATGTTTTACGCCCGATGTCCTTGAAGTCACCAGCGAAACATGACGTCGTGCATCACATAGAAACTAGCGGTGCACCCCTCTACGCACGTGCACGCCCGCTAGCGCCTGACAAATACAAAGCGGCAAAAGATGAGTTCGAGAGAATGATGGAAATGGGCATTTGTCAACCTTCTAAGAGCCCATGGGCCAGCCCACTTCACGTCGTCAAGAAGAAAGACGGCAGTCTGCGAATCTGTGGTGACTACAGGCGTCTGAATGCAGCAACATTACCAGACAAATATCCGATACCGCGAATACAAGACTTTACGTACCAACTAAATAATAAGAAGATATACTCGAAATTAGACGTAAGAATGGCCTACTACAGAATCCCCATACATAAAGAAGATGCCGAGAAGACTGCCATCATCACGCCGTTTGGCTTATTTCAGTTCAATTGTATGACGTTTGGCCTACGTAATGCAAGCCAGACGTTTCAACGCTTCATGCACGAGGTTCTACGAGGCATTGAAGGATGTTTCACATACATAGACGACATTCTTCTGATGACTGAGGATGAATGCAGCCATAAAGAGCTTCTTCATCAAGTTCTCCAGCGCCTGAACGATTACGGTCTCACGCTCAACGTCGACAAATGCGAGTTTGGGAAGGCGCAAATTAATTTTCTTGGGTACGAAGTCTCACAGAACGGAATCAAACCCACAGAAGAACACATGAACGTTATCGCAAATTACCCGAAACCAAAGACAGTCATGGAACTACGTCGTTTTCTCGGCATGATAAATTTCTACCGAGATTGTTTACCTAATCAAGCCGACATGCAGAGAAGTCTCAACGAATATCTACATAATGTGAAGAAGAATGACAAGACACCGATAGTATGGACCCCAGTTGCAGAAGAAGCATTTCAGAACTGCCGCCAAAGCATTCTGAACGCTACGACGCTTACACATCCCATCGCCGGCGCCCCCCTGTCCATCATGTGTGACGCTTCAGACCACAGTCTCGGTGCAGTACTCCAACAGCGTGATAAGGAAGCCTGGAAGCCACTTGCATTCTTCTCGAAAGCAATGAGTGCAACACAAAAAAGATACAGCGTGTATGATCGCGAGCTACTAGCGATCTACACGGCTGTGAAACACTTTCGACGACTCATCGAAGGCTGTGACGTCACCATATACACCGATCACAAGCCTCTGTCTTACGCATTGACACGACCTCCGAGTGACAGCGACACGCCACGGCGGGAACGCCAATTGCATTTCATTAGCCAGTTCTGCACAAATATCGTGTACATGAAAGGTGAAAACAACCCGGTTGCTGACGCACTATCTCGCATCGAAGAAATTGAGTGCCCTTCAAACATTGACTACAACAAGCTAGCCAAAGATCAACAGCAAGACGAAGAATTGAAGCAATTGAAACTTCAGCCGAATTTGAAATTTGTCGATGTTAATATGCCAGACACGCAACAACCAATCACATGCGAGTATTCGACAACAACACTTCGCCCATACCTACCAGTGGCACATCGTTATGCAGCATACAAAGCGCAACACGACCTCTGCCATCCCGGAATCAAGGCTACTAGAAAGCTAATTACATCGAAGTTTTTCTGGGCATCAATGAACAAGGACGTCACACATTGGGCTAGAAGCTGCATCAACTGTCAACGTTCGAAAATATATCGACATGTTATTACTCCGTTAGGAAGTTTCCCGCCATCGCAACGATTCGAACACGTACACATCGATATAGTCGGACCATTGAAAATATCGAATGACTATCGATACTGTATAACTATGATAGACAGATGTACGAAGTGGCCAGAAGCCGTACCTGTGAGAGAAATAACAGCTGAGATCGTCGCGAAGGCAATGTATGAAAACTGGATTGCAAGGTTTGGCTGCCCGCTTCGCATATCAACCGATCAAGGCAGACAATTTGAATCATCATTGTTCAACGCTCTAATGAAAAGGCTCGGTATCACGCGACTGCGCACAACTGCATATCACCCGCAGTCAAACGGTCAAGTCGAACGCTGGCATCGCACATTAAAGGCTGCACTAATGGCAAGAGGCGCGACGAACAATTGGAGTGACGAGCTACCTACAGTACTGCTAGGCCTCCGGACAGCGCTGCGTGAAGAAAACAATATAAGTCCAGCGCTTATGACATACGGCGCTACATTGCGTGTGCCATCTGATTTCTTTATGTCAACGCCCGCAACGAGTAACATCACTGACGAAGAATACGTTCGACGCCTCACACACACAATGGCGACGCTTGCACCGACACGCCGCGAGTACAAAACATCTGTCCGGCCTTTCATTCATGAAGATCTCGCCAAATGCGCGCACGTCTTTGTGCGGAATGATACCGTGCGAGCGCCGCTCACACCGCCGTATGACGGACCGTACCCAGTGTTGCAGAGATATGACAAGTACTTCAAAATACAACTGCCAAATCGCGTTACAGTTGTATCATTGGACAGACTCAAGCCCGCTTACATCTGTACAGATAACGACAGTTCTACAAACTCATCAAGCAACGAGGCGAAGAGGACATCGCGCAGTATGGACACCGCACCTACTCCTCTCGCTCAGCCACAGCCTTATGTGACGCGCACCGGCAGAGTATGCAAGCCAAATGTACGCTTCGCTAGAGGGGGAGTACTATGAGTGTACCTACATCACCGTACCTCAAAACCACATACCTTACAGATACCTCAAAACCACATACCTTACAGATACCTCAAAACCACATACCTCACAGATACCTAAAAAAACCATTACCAAGAAAACAGCAACTACACACCAACATTTATTCGTTCAAGACTTTTGCAATGTTTCAAGAAACACATGCGGCAACGGCCGCGAACATTGCCGTGATAACGGCAGTTGGACTTCATACGTTCATCATAGAAACATACGGCTACACAGCCAAGACGTCGCCGTGAAAACGACGGTTGGTGACTTTCGTTCATCTACATAGAAACAAGAAGCGCAGCAAGTCTAAGAATCTTCGCGACGGACTTCACGATTCACGACGGCACAAGTTTTCTCCACGACGCCGACGTGTTGTTGCTGCGCGCCTCGACGAAATAAACGAGCCACACGACGCGCCCTATATTTATAAGTTCGGTGGTACTTGCGATCGGACGATGGCGTGACGTCAACGCGAGACTTACATGTGCCACGGTCAGGCGCTCGCCGATTGGCTAAAGCCGAGTTAGTGCGCTGTAGGCACCATACTACATCTGTAAATATTATTTGTATATAGCATGTGACTTTTTTAAGTAAACCATGACACTGTTGTACTTCGTCTTATTTGAGAAGCCCAAGAAGTAAACTACAAGACCTCACCCCACTACATGTGTATTGATTGACAATTATCGCCTGCTCCGTGCCTCGGAGAGCACGTTAAGCCGTCGGTCCCGGCTTCCATGAACATCCATGGCAGTCGTTATTGGGAGAGTGTCGACACAAAAGATCCCACTGGGTCGAAGTGTCGCCGGTCTGCACTGACTGGCCCCCACATATGATACATACATATTTATCTTTGCTGAATATTAAAACTTGAATTATTTTAAGTCTTAAACCTTACGCGTATGTTATACGTTGAATTTAAATTACTTTATATGCATTTTGTCGCGCTTTTATGAACAGTCGAAATGTATCCGAAAAGGCACGTTTGCCTGTACAAAGAGCACTACTAATAGGTACCCACACTTATGTATGGAAGTGAAAGTTGGGTATGGCAAAAGAAGCATGAGAGCAGAATAAATGCTGTAGAAATGAGACCGCTGAGAAATATATGTGGTGTGACTCTGAAAGATAGAATAAGGAATAGTGTGATTAGAGAGAGATGCGGCATGAAAGTGGATATAGGGACAAGAATAGAAAAGGGTATGTTAAGCTGGTTTAGGCATCTAGAAAGAATGGACGAGAAAAGACTGACTAAGAAAATTTATAAGGCTAGTGTGCATGGAACAGTCGCAAGAGGAAGACCTAGACGAACGTTTCTCGATCAGATCGGAGGCGTTCTGAACAAAGGCCAGGTTAAGAGCACCTTGAACCGACGGGCGTGTATGAGGAATGTGATGAAAGTGAATGAAGCCAAAGAAGTGTGTCAGGATCGTAGCAAATAGAAATCCGTAGAGTCTGCCTACCCCTCTGGGAAACAGGCGTGAATATATATCTTGGTACTTGAGAGTATGTACTTGTTAAACACTGGTACCCAAGCTAAGATTGAACTTGTGGTATGGGTAACAAGTGTACTGTAAAATTACTTGTATACTTTTTATGTGTACTATGACTGTATTTTGAATGCCAATAAACGTTATTATTATTATTATTATTACTGCGGCGAGTGTTGTGGGCTTGATACAGGCGATGTTGAGGTCCGTTGTTTGAATGCCCCTCACGACACAGGATTTATTCCAAGAGCTGAAGATGTCTTTTTAAAGAGAACGAGAAATTTACTATGGTTCTAGTATAGAGGGTATCCGGTTGCAGATCATTTTCAAAGGCCAATATTATGTCCTTTTAGAGTTTGGAAAATCTTTTATACAACAGCTTTGTCCGTCCGTCCATCCGTCCGTCTGTCTGTTATACAACTTTCAACTCAAGAACCGTAAGAGCTAGAGACTCGCGGTCAACGCCATTCGACTCAGCATAGTCGATATACCCCCGTTAAGACCTTTGACCACTGACCTCAAGATCACGTGGTATCACGTGACTGATATATATACTGTTCATATTTCTTGAACCATTATTTCATACTCTAAGATTTACGGCAATTCATTGCCGATTCTCACTTGTTATCATGTCACTTAACGGATGGCGTAATTGTTTAAATCACGTCGCTGTTGTCATTGCGCCGAGTATTGTGGTTGCTATCGCACACGGGACAAAGAATTGTGTGATCCACAAATGGTTGTTTCAAGTTTAGATGTTCTTTGTCCGTTATTTGAATGTTTGTAAAGCTCCCCGTGATACAGTAATTCATGATCGTGCAAGAAAAAAAGAAATAAAATTTTTGGTTGTAAAAAAACCGCTAACGTCTTTTAAGGAAGAGTGAAAAATCCGCTATTCTAACTTGGGATCAGCTTGTATTAATATTTATAATTTAAATACATTATCCCATTATTGTATATATACTCCATTACAACTTTAGACCAATACACAATATTATGTTTATACTAAATTGATATGTACCAATCGTAATAATAAATATGCCATCCTGATTATTCAAATTAATTATACTAATACCCTGGCATTTGAAATTCGAAACCATCAACTAAACTTAACACTAATATTGAGACTAAGACTGTAAATATATCACTATCATTACCCTACTACTATTGTAAAACATACTCCATTATAACCTAGACTAAGAAACAATATGCATACACTAAATTCTTTGTTACAAACTGCAAAATTATAACTTAAATTCCTATCTTAAACTCTGTATCAAATAGCAGAGCGCACTGTGTCGCAATAAAATCCTCTCCGGGTCGGTTTTACCTTCGGGGAGATATTATTAAAAAAACTTGGGGTCAGCTTGTAGGAATTAGAGTGACAGACCATAAAACAGGGTTAACAATATATTTTATAACACAAAAAACAAAAATTACAACAAACACAATTTAAAATATCCCCCTTTTTGAGATTTTTTTGTAAAATTTTCATCTGTATGTATAGAACCAAATAGGTAGCAATATGTTCGCTATCCATGGCTCGTTTTGTATGGATCGGTTGCACCAGGCGCCGGTACACACGCACGCGTGGAACCGCGCATACAGCGACACGCCTCGGGACAGAGGCAGCAGAGTCGCCATTGGACTTATTATGCAGCCGTTGTCTAAGTGCTGAAACAAATTGAACATAATCATCAGGCTTAGTCTGAAGTCAAAAGCCTGAGGTTCTCGGTTTATATTACAGTCAGGTCAATACTGCTTAAAAACTCATCTAAAATATGATTGTTGCGTAACAAGGAACTGTAGTAACCAACTATTATTGCTGGTGGTTACTGTAGAAAATTCAAAGTCTCAAGTTCTGAAGGTTATGTGCGTATTAAATAGTTAATTATCGCTTGCTTTATCGGTTAAGGAAAACAACATCGTGAGGAAACCTGCGTGTCTGAGAGTTCTCCATAATATTCTCGAAGATATGGGCAGTCTGCCTACCCACACAAGGCCAGCGTGGTGAAATTTTTTTTTTTTTTACTTGTGGTAATGCTTGACGTATACCCCTCCGCGGGGGCGGGCGGAGGGATTATGTCGGACTCGCCGGGGTAACAGAAAGATGTTAAGAAGATAATGTACCTCCCGGAATACCGACTAAACCTACCACGGTGTTCCTCGACAAAACCACTATCGACGGGGCCGCGTGAATCACTAGCACATGCGGTCGCGACCCCGCCGAGGTTTCGGCCCGCCGTATGAAACGGCAGGCCACTACACGAACAGACCTACCCAAAGGCACTTCTCACAAATTATCCCTACTATCCCCCCTAGAGGGGAGACGGACTCGACACAGAGGCGCGCGTGGGAACACGCACGCCGAATCTCGGACCTGGTGCTGAACGGATGGCGGGCAGGCCCACAAAGCCCGCCACCCACAGGTCAATCCTCAGGGTGGCTGGAGGTCATCTCGCGCCCTCCGGCGCCCGGTTCTGCGGTTGGGGAGAGGGTTTAAACGCTCCCTCTCCCGCTCCGCCGCCTCCAGCGTGGTGAAATATAGCCTAACCTTTCTCATACTGAAAAGAGGCCCGTGCCCAGCAGTGGGACAGCTAAATACAGGGATGACGATTTTTTTTTATTTTAAATCAATTAAATCCATTTCCGACAAATCGCATATCTTGTCTTCTGCTGCTATTAACTAAATTATTATTGCATCAATAACTGTCGACGAGGTTAACAGTTAAAATATGACTACATATTATTTCTGTTAGACGTTATGCATCGGTGAGTAATCTTACATTAAGTGCCATCTCGAGTTTGGCCATCCTCTTGCTCGCGAAGTGCTTGCCCAGCACGGCTCTGCGCTTGTTCCTGCACGTCCTCTGCGTGTACACCCCCGAGAGGTCCGTCCACCGCACGGAACAGCCGCCCGTGAACCGCCCGTACACCGCCCGCGGCTCGTCCGCGTTCAGCTCGTATTGACGCCTGCAGACACACCGGCAGCAAACATTATCATCATCTTAACCATATTTGTGTGCCGATTTACTTCATTGTTGTTGTCTGTTTCAATACAAATACAGCAGTCAACGTATATGTGATAGGCACAGTCAATTATTTGGATAAAGTAAGAAAAAATAGCACTGGGCAAAGAATACCGTCCTGTGAGACTCCAATGTAAAGCATATAGCCTATTTTAATACTTACACGTCGAGGAACCGGCAGTATTTCCTATACCTGGCGATTTGTCCTCTCGCGCGAGGGTCTACGGGGACCAGCGGCAGGAAGTCTCCAGCAAACGCGTCAGCGCAGTACGCATCCTGCGGGATCTCCTCTTTTTCCAGGCCGCACACAAAGCACTGGGATATCAGAACGAATTGACAGCTTTAGCACATTGAAGTTATACTGCCATATATTCTTCTTTTGTTGTCTATTTTATCATTCTCCTAATTTACCATAATTTGTCTGAGAGATTATCATTCCGACTATACAAAAAAGAAATTTGAGCCTCAAATATTAGTTCTAGGTCTAAGTGTGTTTGTGGCTGTAGTATCAATGTTTGTAAAGTCACCCGTCACATACATATTGTTCAGAGAAAAGACTGCTTCTTACTAAAAATGTTTACGAATAGAATTGAGTTCAGGCGGCTCACATGACTACCTTTTTCATGCCGTTTTTTATCCTATCTTTAAATCATTTTCTTATTTTGAAGCCTGCTAGTAGGCAAATGCCGTAGTTTATATAAAATTGCCTCTAAGGCGCAGCGGTAGTGAATGCGAAAGGCCAACTAGGCCAAAACAAAACTATTGGGTTTTCTGTTAAGAAATCTCAATAGCCCGGTGTTAGGAAGTTAGATGGTATTAGACACCCCCGTGCCTCGGTGCGCACGTTGCACCGTTGACCCTGCACCTCTCGTGTCAGATTGCCGTTCTATTGGATTAAGAAAGCTAGGACTCAGAGAGTGCACTTGTGTTAGCGCACTCACTTGTGCACTATAATATCTTTTGCGTACGGCCAGTCTCCGTAAAGATTGGCCGCCGTGACCGAAATTCGGTCTGGAGGACATTATTATTATTATGTTTCTCTTACCACTGATATAATTCTAACATATTAAAAAAATACCGTCCTTTGGGGAGCTAACACGGAGATATTGGTCCAACGTGAAGAGGCCGTTTGAGAAATTTAATCTAAAGTGGGATGGAACACCTACGGCGATACTAACCACAGCAGGCGTAAGACTATTGCTACATATGTACTCTAATACTTCTGGGGTATAGGGATGGGTATTTAATGGACCGGTATATTGGTAACTATAGCTGAAAAACGGCCTCTGCTCTAAATACTCTAATAGCATCAATCGGATGACGAGACGACGACAGACGGTGACTAGCCAACTAACTAGATGGGCCTTCTGAATAGCCACCACAAGCCTGCAGCAGAGGGCAATACCGTTGCGAGTGGCTAAGGGTGTTGAGTAGTGCGGCACCGGTTTCACCATCACAGGGCTCGTGACAACGGAGACCCGGAGCGGGTTTCCCCATAATTTATTCCGTTGAAAATCCACCGCTAAGCATATTGCTCTAGCGGCATTCTCTGACCGGCCAACTAAGGCAAGCCAGAGTTAAGAGTCCTACGGGCGCTCTTGAAGTTCCACCCCATGCAACCAGAAACAGCAAGCCGGGGACGAGGCCCTAACTGACTTTCTGAGGCATTCAGGACCGCAGTGTCGCTACTCACATTCCGCTCGCCACAAGCTGCCCTGCGGTTTGTGCGCTTTTATTTAACCCGGTGATACATTTTTTGTTTATATCACAAGGCGAAGTGGTATTTCAAAAGCTAGTGTACTGTCCCCTCTGGTATCGCGTTAGTCTCATGATGAGATAACGACTGTCCCGGAGGTTATTATTATTATTTGGTTCTCTTTCACGAGTATTTCCCTAATAAGTTAGGCATTACCCTGCCCTTTGGGAGGCTTACACGGGAACATGGGTCCAACATGCAGACGCCCTTCGAGAGTTTTAGTTTAGAGTGAGATGAAACAGTTACCGAGATACTAGCCGCGGCAGGTATAGGAGACTATTGCTACATATGGAATCTAATTATTCTGGTCTATGGGGATGGGTGTTTAATGGTTTGGTAAAATGCAAACTATAGTTAAAAATCGGCGTCTGTCTGATATACTGTCTCAGTACGAAGAAGAAATGGCTGATTATTGTTATTTATTATCATTAAGAGAGTTAGGTCACAGAGAGTGCAATTGTGTTCGCGCACATACTTGTGCACTATAATATCTCCTGATCAGTCCTGACCAGTCTTCATTAAGATTGGCCGTGACCGAAACTCGGTCTTGAGGACATTAGGATGGGAAAAGGAAGAGATTTATAAACTGGAGTAAAAACTACACCAATGACTATGATACCTTGCCGACGATTGTGGTATTGGCAAAGTCGTAAACGGGCGTGGTGGGCGAGGGCGTGACGGTGGTGGTGGGCGTGGGGCACGTGGGCACCGAATACTTGATCAGCGTCTCGTTGAACCGCTCCACCAGGTTCATGTCGTACTCGTACCTTCACACACGACACATCATCATCAAATAAATAAAACCGTTTATACTGGATGTAAGGGACGGCGTACCGAAACCTGTAGTATGACGTTTTTCTGTAGGTACTTATCTCGACGGAATCTTCTATTAATCATAAAAACGCAAGATTCAGATTTTATATTGATTAACATTATTACGCGGTACGCAATGGATTGCCACCAATACAACGCACCGCTCGCGCTCGCGCGCGCGTGCAATGTGCAATGACCTCTGCGGTCCGCGCGCATAAACAGCCGATTTGTTTAAATCACAACGTTTCACTTACATTGCTGTATCTTAATAAAATGTAGTAATTTTTATTTAATAAAATGGATGGTTTATGCGTCATGTGAATCATATTCATAGTCAGAAAAACAAAAATAGCAGATTAAAAGTATTTTTCCTAAACTAAATTCCAGCAATTTATAAATCCGAATAACGGTCCTAATCTACTACTTCAGTCATCGGCACGCTGTCGCTTAAACATACGCACACGCACACACAGATTCGCTAGACACCAACATTCTTCGTGTAGCGAAGAGTCATCATCATCATCACGCTAAGCTATAGGTTATATATACATATATAACTACGCCTACACAACAACACTCTTCACAACATACTCTTCGCTACATACTCTTCGCTACATACTCTTCGCTACATACTCTTCGCTACATACTCTTCGCTACATACTCTTCGCTACATACTCTTCGCTACATACTCTTCGCTACATACTCTTCGCTACATACTCTTCGCTACATACTCTTCGCTACATACTCTTCGCTACATATTCTTTGCTACATACTCTTTCCTACAAAACGCTAGCGCAGCCACGAGCAAAATCTAGAAACAAATATTTGGATGATCCTGATTTGTATAAGACCTGTCACTCGAGCTATATTTTACGAAGTATGGTGTCCTTACGTGAGGTTAGCGATGAGGTCAAGCAATCCCACTACATCCAGCCGAAGAGTTGGTTTTGCAGTAGTCGTGGTTGGTTTTCGAGTAGACTTCGTAGCGCATGTGTGGAAAACCTTAAAAAATATCGACGTTAGTACAAGGCTGAGGTCATCCATCTTACCTGCGTTGGGCATTGCTGGGTGGGTCAGAGATGTAGTTTCAGTTACCTGTTTAAAAAGACAACTCCCGCACTAGGAATAAATCCTGTGCCGCGAGGGACTTTACAAACAATCAAACAACGAAAGCAAAGAACACACAGACTCGGATCAACCATTTGTAAAACACACAAACTATTGTCCCGTGTGGGATTCGAACCCACAACACTCGGCACAGTGGCAGTGGCGAGGCGACCACTTAAACCATTAAGCCATCCGTGCAAGGTCCAGCGACCCACCCACCATTCAAGGCAGCGAGTTGGCACACCGTGGTAGGTTTAGTCGGTAGTCCCCGGGACATTCCATCTTTCCCCGGGCGAGACCGACTAAACCTCTCCCAAAAAAAAAGGCCCAGGTCATATAGCCATCCAGCCAGCCAGCCAGTCATCCTCGCAGAGCCACGTGGATACTATGTATATCATGGCAAAATTCACCAAGAGCGCTTTACCCTTCACCACTGGTCAATTTGTGATCCAAAATAATTACAACCTAATTGGTGCCGCACCAAGCGGTTCCAAAGGAATTTTCTCCCGCGGACGCTCATGTTGTGGAATGAACTCCTTGCCGAGGTTTTCCCACAAGACTACAGTATATCACCAAAAAGGCTTTTACAAGGTCAGCAACGCGCAAGTGATGCCTCTGGTGTTGCAGGCATCCATAGGCTACGGTGACCACTTACCATCAAAACCGTATGCTTGCTTGCCACTTCAATAGTATAAGAAAAATATTTCAAGTCAAAAATGATTTATTCATTGAAATTAAACTACTTTGTATGGATAATAAACTGCTATATACGGATTTTATCGCATATTTACTTTGTATGGACTTTATCACATCGTTTATTTTAGGGAACGTACCCATACTACGTAACCCGTTCAACAATTTGAAACATATTAGATATTTATTATTTAAACATCGTAAAAAAGCATTAATTCAAAGTTATGCCAGGTCATTTTCAGATTTACGCAGGTCACCGAGTTACACTTTGATACCTTAACAATACTTACAGCTGAGTATTGTTAAGGTATCAAAGTGTAACTCGAAAATCATTTATTCATTTAGGTCACAAATTAACACTTCCGAACACACAAATTAAACTCACTATGTACGGATTTTATTTATATATATATATATATATATATTTGACACTTTCTTACATAATTTTGAAGACTGTTACACTACTATTACTATTAAACATTACAAATGTTTAAGCTAATTAAATTGTTATTAAAACTATTTATATTTAAGTTTACACTTTCCCTGACGTTTCGGATGCTTTTCAGCAGCCATGGTTTCGGGGAGACTACGATGGTAGTTGTCTCAATGTTCCAGTGTCGTTATTTCAAAGTACCCGAACATAGTTAATCATTGGTGTTTCGATTTACGCAGAATGAGCTCAAAGTATCATGAAGTCTAGCTGTGGTTTGCTTCTTCTTGGGTTTGACTATTTGAATTACTGGATCTCAAGCTGGAGGTACATTCCAACCATCTTGTCTATTAAAATTGGGATGTTCACACACAGCAGACTTCAACAGAACATGTGGACCAACCACTACCTGAGATTTGACAAACTACAGATTCTCGCTAAAGAACACCGATTCCTACCAAGGATGCTTCGCAAGGGCACGGCCTCGGCCCCCTCCTCTCAGTCAAAGAGAGAGGGGCGGGGTACGTGGTGGCCAGGTGGGAGAGGTATGCGATCGTCGGCGCATACTTCTGATGACACGGGAAAGCTGCTAGAGAGAGTGGTGGCTTCGCGTGTCATCCAGCACTTGGAGGGGACTGGGCCGGCGCTATCGCAGGCCCAGTATGGGTTCAGAGCGAGGCGGTCCACGATAGATGCCCTACTCTGGCTCAAAGACTGGACGCAGGAAGCGGTCGGTGGGGGGCACAAGGCGTTGGCTGTCTCGCTGGACATTGCCAACGCCTTCAACAGCCTCCCGCATGGAACAGTACAGGAGGCGCTTCGGTATCACGGAGTGCCCCTGTATTTGCGGAGGCTGTTGGCCGACTACCTCCAGGACCGCGAGGTCCTGGTGGAGGGACGCGACGGTTTAAGGCGACGGTTTGAGGTGCCGTCGCGTATCCTGCGGAGTTCCACAGGGGTCGGTGCTGGGACCGCTCCTGTGGAACGTTGGCTACGACTGGGTGCTTCGGGGCACGCTTCCCGTGAGTATGCGGGTGGCGTACTACGCCGATGACACCCTGGTCGTAGTCAAGGGGAGGGATCTCGGGGAGGCGGTGCGGTTGGCCGCGGTGGGAGCTGCCCTAGTGGTCGACCGTATCCGCGCCCTGAGATTGGAGGTTGCCCTCTCCAAGACCGAGGCCCTATTGTTCCATGGGCCTCGGGGAGGACCTCCTCCAGGTACGCGAGTGGCCCTGGATGGGGTCCTGGTCCGGGTTGGGACCCAAATGAGGTACTTGGGTCTCATCCTGGACGGGAGGTGGACTTTTAGGGCACACTTCACCCAGCTGGCCCCAAGAGTCCTGGGAGTGGCGGCCGCCCTGGGGAGGCTGCTGCCCAACGTGGGTGGCCCTAGCGCCACTTGTCGCCGACTGTACTCCGGAGTGATCCGGAGTATGGCCCTTTACGGGGCACTGGTCTGTGCGGACGCCCTCAGCCGCGACTATAAGACCCTGCTGCGACGTCCGCAGCGGGTCGTCGCGACGAGAGCCATAACCGGTTACCGGACGGTGTCCTGGACGGCAGCGTGCGTGCTGGCTAGTGACCCCCCTGGGAGCTACAAGCGGAGATCCTCGCCGAAGTTTACCACTTCGTGGTGGCGAGGAGGTCCCGCGGGGAGCCCCCAGGGTGGGAGGAGGTCGCACGCATGCGGCGACAGGCACGGGCTGCCCTATTGAGGCGGTGGACGGAGGACCTGGCTCCACCGGCCCCGGGCCAGTGGACGGTGGAGGCCATTCGCCCGGTCCTCCGGGGGTGGATAGGGCGTCGATTTGGGTCGCTTCTGCTATCTTGGGTCGCGATTTGCACCAGATCGCGAGACGGAAGGCGACCCGGGCCTGCCACGAGTATGGGGCGCCGGAAGACACGGCGCTCCACACGTTGAAGGCGTGTGCCGCGTGGGGGCCGCAGCGGCACACGCTTTCGGCCATATTAGGCGGAGATCTCTCCCTGCCGAGCGTGATTAACGCCATGCTCGGTGGCGAGAGGTCGTGGCAGGCAGTGGTCTTCTTCTGCGAAGCCGTCATGGCGCAGAAGGAGACTGCGGAGAGGGTCAGGGAGAACAACCTTCTCGCTGACCCTCTTCGGCGCAGACGGACGGGAGCGAGAAGGAGGCGATTTGCCCGCCTTCTCGCTCCTGTATAGTGGGGTCACTGGTACAGAGTCGGGGGACTCTCTACCGGCTTGCACGGCCCCACACGTCTGGGGGATGGCCTTGGTGAGCAAGGCCGTCCCTCCACAGGTGCTGAGGCCCGGTCACCATCAGCCGGGCCAACCGCCGGGGCGATGGTGATTGCTAACGCGACCCCATCCCGCCCCACTCCGTCGGCGGAGGGATTGTTCACCCCAGGTTTTTAGTGTGTATACCGACCCCCTTCAGGGGCGGAGAGTGTCACATAACCACCTTTCCCCCCCGGGGGAGGAGGGTATCCATAAAGGATTTTCCTGGATCAAAAAATAATAAAAATAATTTTAAAAAAAGAATGTATGGTTGTGGCTGGCTTTATTCTTCAATAAGTTGTTGCATAAGAAGACAATACCCGAGGAATGGTGCAAAAGTCAACAGGTGCCCATTTTTAAATAAAAGGATGTTATCAAGAATGCAACAATTATCGGGGAATAAAGTTAATGCGTCATAGTATGAAAGTATGGGAAAAAGTAATTGAGCGACGCCTGCGAAACGAGAGTGACATCAGACCTAACCAATTCTGTTTTATGTCTGGTCGAGGTACGGTGGATGCCATTTTTGCATTTTGCCAATTATGTGAAAAATACAGGGAGGCGCATAAAAATTTCGATATGGTTTTCGTCGACCTTGAAAAGGTATATGACCGGGTGCCGCGTTAAGCCTTATGGTGGGCCCTTCAGAAGAAAGGAGTGCCTGAAAAGTGCCTGAAAATTACCTGAAGTTGATTCGAGCCATGTACGCTGAATGTCGTACGCAAGTCCGGTCCGCGGCTGGTATCACAGCCAGATTCGATGTAGCGGTACGCTTGCACCAAGGGTTGGCTCTTAGCCCATACCTCTTGTACGAGCCACGTTTCACGTAGCGTACTTTGAACTTATTACTCTTTGTGCCATGTCAGCAACTTACTTCATTCATTACTTTAATTAAACATATGTAATTTAAATCAGTTCGCCTTCACGTTCGCCTATCAAAGGACGTACCGCGTCTCATATACCATTTCTATCATCTTTTTATCTATCAATATAGTCAGTTAAATTTATTACCGAGTTTTACTGATATATAATCCTATATTTTATTACCCAGGGTGTGCGGACCGTACATCCTTTTTTAAAATTTAATTAGTATAATTACTCTGACTATAATCTCGCGAGTGACTCAGTGTACCGTAGTAAGCTATCGCGGCTCTGTGACATTAGTGAGGTCCAACCAGTGAAACTATCAGTGTGTGCAAACAGTTCATCACTCACCAGCAGGGTATCAACAGATACTACCTGTCGGAGGCAGAAGCTGCGAGATCATCGTCAAGTATCAAGATAGCAAGTAAGATCTTTCCATATCAGCGTTCATATTATACTTATATTACAATCATATATCAAAATGTCTAGCATGGAAGACTTACTATCGACTCAAGAGCAAATTTCTGCCGCGATTGAGCAACTCTATTCGAATTTTAAGAAAGACGGTTCGGATAGGAAATCTCCAGACTATATCAAGCGCAGGCTAGATACTCTAGATGGCTACTGGAGTGAATTTCAGTCTAATCATAAGAAGCTGAGTGCTTTTAGTATTAGGTCTCATCCTTATATTACAAACAATCAGTTTGAGCATACCAGGAATCAGTACACTACTATCAGAACAGCTATTCAAAGTTACGTATTGTCTTTGAACCCAAGAGTTGAAAAGATACCTTCTTCTCCAATCATTAGACCAGCTACACCTATGGCCGTTTCGGAGACTCTTATATCAGATTTCGCGACTCAAGCTCGAGGCAGCGACAGCAAAACTGACGAGATGCTGCGAAAACAGAGCAGTAACTTCAAGGCATTTGACCATACTATTTCAAATATAAATTTAGGGAACATTTCAGAAAAATGGGAATTTGATCACTTGTTACGTACCATACAGTCTCGCTGGACGACTATCAACTTTATCGAGCGCCCAGAAGATGCAATTTCTGAAATCTAAAGTAAGAGGTGAAGCCGAAAGACTCATCCAACACTTGCCAATCTCCTCTGACAACTACTCTATTTGCTGGGATTTGCTTAGTCATAGATTCAATAACAAACGGCTGATTATGAGTTCTCACTTAGATCAAATGCTCAATATACCTACGATTCAACATATATCGGTACAACATATTAAGAAGCTTCACGATGTTACTCGCGAAAGTCTCAATGCTATCAAAAACCTTGGCATAAGCGTCGATTCGTGGGATCCCCTTATCATTCATCTTCAAAAGTTAGACTTTCAGTCAAAAGTTAGACTCTGATACTCTTAGCGAATACCTTACTTCTCTCAAAGACCCAAAGGAAGTACCTAGACTAAAGGAGTTTTTATTATTTTCGGAGAAGACATTTACGACCATGGAAACATCGAAAAGAAAGCCTGAACCCAAATCAAACCAAAACCATTATCATAAATCTCATAATTTAAATATTAAACCATCGTCAACAGGACGTAATATTTTGCAATCTTCAAGCGATAAAAACATCTATGTATGTGACGAAATACTACAAATGCGCTGTCTGCAAAACAAATAATGTCGCAATATTTCATTGCAGTAAGTTCCGACAAATGAATTCGTCAGCAAAACGACGGTTGACTGAGAAACTAACATTATGCGAAAATTGTCTTTATTGTCATAGCGGCAAAGAATGTTTTTCAGATAAACGGTGCCGTCAGTGTAATTTGCCTCACAATATTTTATTACACGATGCATTTACGCAATTTGACAACGAGCCCGGGGCGTCAACATCGAATAACGCTAACATCAGCACCCCTAAACAGGGTCAAAAGTCGACAATCCGAAGCTCACACGTGTCTATACAATCTGTAATTCCAGAAATTCTTTTAGCTACCGCGATGATCAGTGTTGAATCTTGGGATGGTTCCTACCTTTATTTACGCGCACTCATAGATCAAGGATCACAGACCTCTCTTATCACTGAAAATGCGGCTCAACGGCTTGGGTCAATCAAAGATGCCAGGGTGTGATCACCGGAGTGGGCGCTAAGCAAACTAACTGCAAAGGGGCTATCAATATCAAATGCGTATCAATGAACAGTTCATTGATACGCATTTGATACTACGAGTTTCATACCGATGTCATTATAATGCAAAATCGTGTTAAAAATCTACCAAGCTATTCTTTCGCTAAACCGGATTGGTCGTACTTAGATAATATCTCTTTGGCTGATCCTGAATTTAACGTAAGTCGCCCAGTGGACATTCTGTTTGGAGCCGATATTTATTCTTTAATTCTTATGGAAGGAATTCGCAGAGGTGAACGAAATAATTCACCTATTGCCCAGAACACACGATTAGGGTGGATTTTATGTGGATGCGCAAAAACTTTGCAATGTAATGTCATCTTGAATAATCTAGATGAGATCCAAAGATTTTGGGAAATTGAGGATATTCATACAGAGGAATCTCAATTATCAGTAGAAGATCAAGAGTGTATTCAGTACTACAAGAATACCACTATTCTTCGAGAAGATGGCCGCTATGAGGTACGACTACCACTAAAGCCGGACTTTGAAAACAATTTGGGCTTATCAAAAAGTAAAGCAGTTGCACAATTTAAATCATTAGAAAGAAAGTTCTTAAAAATCAGCCGATAGCAGAAAGTTATAAATCCTTTATTAAAGAATATCAAACCATGGGCCACATGACACCCGTTCCGATCGCAAGAATTAACGAACCTTCTTTCTATCTCACGCACCACGGGGTAGAGCGAGATGAATCAACAACAACTAAATTCAGAGTCGTCTTTAATGGCTCCGCTAAGTCTACTTCCGGATTTAGCTTAAATGACGTCATGAAATGTGGGTCCAACCTCCAACAAGATCTGCAGTCTCTTATCATTAAATGGAGGCAATATCAATATGCTTTCACGGCTGATATAGAAAAAATGTTTCGGCAGATTTGGATGAACAATCAAGACCAACGTTTCCAAAAAACATTTGGCGAGACTGAGCGTTACCCTATCAAAGACTGGGAGCTAACAACCGTGACGTACGGTACTAAAGCGGCCCCTTTCTTAGCTATGATGACTCTACGGCAGTTGGCATCAGATGAAAAAGTAAATTATCAGAATAGCCCAGCAACCGAAGTCCTTGACAACTCCTTCTACATGGACGATTTGGTACATGGCACTCATCAAATTAAAGCTGCGAAACAATTGCACTCCGACCTTATCAAACTACTAAAATCAGGTGGGTTTAATCTAAGAAAATGGAGATCTAGTATTCCTGATCTCTCAGACACGAATCAAGACTTCAACTTTCAGGAATCAGAGTCATCAAAAACATTAGGGCTTAGCTGGGATCACCGACAAGACCTGTTTACATTTAGTTTAAATATAGAACTATCTACCGAGCGGGAAACAAAGCGGTCACTTTTATCAAATAGTTCAAAGCTATTTGACCCTCTCGGTTGGCTTACGCCATTATCAACCAAGCTAAAGATCCTATTTCAAAAAGTGTGGTTGTCCTCAATCAGTTGGGATGACTCTTTACCGAACGACATGTTGTCCGAATGGATCGTTATCAGAAATGATATCAAAAACATAAACAACCTGCAAGTGCCTAGGTGGATGTCAACCGGCGAACATGACGTTATAGAATTATGCGGATTTTGCGATTCTTCGACCAAGGCTTATAGTTGCATAATATATTGTAAGGTGAAACGAAACAATAAAACTATTATTACGCCTTTGATTGGAAAAGCGAGGCTTGTACCAATATCTAAAAATATCAGTCTCCCACGTTTGTAATTATGCGCAGCTCATCTTCTATCAACTGTGATGCTCAAAGTGCAACAGAGCTTGAGTACGTACGAAACTAAAATCTACGGGTGGTCCGACTCCATGATCGTCCTCGGCTGGCTTAACGGAGATCCAACAAGGTGGAAGACATTCGTCTCAAACAGAGTACGTGATATCATACAAGTTATGCCATCAACATGTTGGCGTCATGTTAAATCGGAAGAGAATCCGGCGGATTGCGCCAGTCGTGGATTAACAGCTTCTCAGATGATTAATCATAATCTGTGGTGGCAGGGACCGTCCTGGTTACCAAACTTTGAGGGACAAAGCAACCGGCCAGATTTTACCACGGATATAGATATGAAAAAAGTTCGCCTAGTAAACATTGTCACTGAGCCAGATATAGAAAATAATGTCATATATCATTTACTAGCGAAATATAGCACTCTTAGCAAAAGTATTCGAATCATATCATGGATGTTTAGATTCGTAAGAAAACAAAACAAACCAAAATCCTACTTATCTTTATTTGAGTTGAGCAGATCTGAAATTGATCTTGAAAAGAATTTGATCAGATCTTATCATCAAGCAAGTCCAACAAATTGAATTTGCTCAGGAAATAGAAGATATAAAAGAGAGCGGTCACGTGTCACCAAAGAACAAAATATCAAAACTCTCACCCTATTTAGACGAAAACGACATCCTTAGAGTTTATGGCCGCTTGAGAAACTCAACTCTGCCTTACTCAATGAAATATCCTATCATCATACCAGGCTCCAGTCGCTTCGCACAATTATTAATAGATCAAGCGCATAAAGCAACTTATCACCGAGGAGCCCGCCTAACATCAGCATTTTTGAGACAAAAGTATTGGCTTGTAGGAGGAAATAAGATCGTGAAGAAACATCTTCGTAAATGCGTCACGTGTAAGCGCCACGATCCTATTAAGCATCAGCAAATTATGGGTGACTTACCTGCTGCTCGAATAATTCCTACGAGACCATTTCATCATACTGGTGTCGATTACACTGGATTTGTTGATGTCAAATCTAGCAAGGGTCGCGGTATAAAATTTTCTAAAGGCTATATAGCAGTGTTCGTGTGTATGGTGACCAAAGCCGTGCATCTCGAACTAGTGTCCGACCTTAGCTTATCTGCGTTCCTAGCTGCTTTACGTAGAATGGCTTCCCGACGGGGAACGCCCTGTCACATTCATAGTGACAATGGGACCAACTTCGTTGGCGCGAACAAGATTCTCAACAGAGAATTCATAGATCTTCGGGTAACATTAGACAATACGTTTTATACATCAATCACTGATATGAAAATTCAATGGCATTTTAATGCCCCTGGATGGCCAAGTGCAGGAGGTCTCTGGGAGGCTGCGGTGAAGAGCCTCAAATATCATCTGAAAAGAGTCATCGGCGAGCAGAAGTTGACCTTTGAAGAATACTCCACCCTCCTTGCCCAGTTAGAAGCATGTTTGAACACAAGACCTCTATGCCCACTTTCTGAGGACGCCGAAGATCTGGAATATCTAACCCCCGCTCATTTCCTAGCTAGTGGTCCCACTAACACTATCATAGAAACGGAGAGAGACCAACGAACACGATGGCAGCTTACACAAAAGATCTTCGGAGATATATGGAAGAAATGGCAATCAGAGTATCTTAGCCAACTATCTGCCCGCAGCAAGTGGCGTCTTCCAAAGGAAAATCTTAATATCGACGATATCGTCATAATTCATGACGCAAACCTACCTCCAGGGAAATGGGCACTCGGTAGAATTATAACATTGCATCCAGGCAAAGACGACTTCGTGCGCGTTGTTAGCTTAAGAACAAAAAGGGGCATCGTCAAAAGACCAATCACCAAAATATCCAAGTTGCCAGTCCGTGAAAATGATACTGACGACGGAGCCAGCAAGTTTTAACAGAAACACGAAAAAGTTGCCGCCTCAATTAATATCAAACCCGCAAGGAAACTTTATACAATTTCTATACTATACAATTAAACAATATACAATATACAATATACAATTTTATAAATGTGTTTTTCATGCTCATATATATAATAATAACACCGACGTATGGCGCTTATCAAATATCAAGTTTCAATAATAGTCAAGGTTTTTACTTAGATCGGATCACAAACTTACGCCTAGAACGAGACCAATGGAAATTAGTTATCTACTACGACATGTTTCCCTATTAACAAAGCGCTGAATTACTTGGAAAGTATATAAACCATTTAGATAACATTTGTAACGATCAAAGTAAGGCAAGAATTGTACAATGTGATGTCATCCTTCTTCAATTACATCACGGGCTTAATGAACTCAAGCATTACAATAGTATGTTGCTCGGTAAGCAACTCACTAGGCACGAGCGAGTCACGCGAGGCCTTATCCACGGTGTCGGGTTCGTCGCAAACAAGCTGTTCGGCGTACTCGACCAAGAATTCGCAGAACAGTACGAACGAGACATAGAGACTATTAAAACAAATCAGAAACATCTCGCTTTACTGTGGAAGAATCAAACTTCGGTCGTCGAGGGCGAATTTAATTTGATAAAGAGGGTTGAAACATCTATCAACAAACAAAGTAAACTTTTCAATCAATATTTGAACAACCTAGAAATGTCGTTAAATAGGCAAAATAAAAATCTACAAGCCACATCAAACACATGTGATTTCACTCTATCATCAGTTATCGCACAAGGTATTTTAGTAAACTTGCAGAATATCCAAGATACTATTATTGACTCTTTAACCGATATTTATGCTGGTAAATTCAACTTTCATCTTCTTACAACAGAGCAACTTCGGGACGAGATGAATGTAATCGTAAGTTTATTATCAAGAGACATGACTTTACCTTTGGACAACTTACAAAACATATCACAAATGTACCATCTTCTCACCGTGAAAGCAAGAGCTACCGAAAAGTTCATTATTTACGAGATTTGGATTCCTCTAGTCTGCAGAGATAACTTTGAGTTATACCGACTTATCCCCATTCCAAAAGAAACCGAAAACTCTATGATCAGCCTTGTACCTGTAGCAGAGTCCGTAGCTATCAATATACAACAGGACTCCTATATCGGGTTATCTGAGAACGATGTACGAAATTGCGTTGAAATAGATAAGGACACTCATTTATTGAAACAGCCTATTCATAAAATGAAAACAGACGATAACCTATGTGTCAAAGGTCATCTTTCTAAACAGTGTCAACCCATGACATTAGCTTGTATAGATTCCTGGAAACAATTGAATATAAGAAACACCTTCCTGTATTTCTGTTGTGGTCATTGCTCTGTACGTATCATGTGCGAGAATCAAATTACCTCAGAGTTATTACATAAGTCTGGTATAATAACAATAAGCGAGGAATGCATTATAAAGAGTGACAATTTTATCATTTATGCTCATCAAACGCCATCTAACGCCATAGAGAGAGAAGCTGACGTAATCAAAATTCAGATTCCTCCTATCAATCATCTCATGAACATATCAATGCCATCTACTGTCGAAAATCAATCTATATATTCAGGCCATCAAAAGTATTTTGAGAAAATCGATAAACAAATTAAACAGCTGAAAGCTAGTACGTCAGACGGAGTGCTGTCTGATCGCCTTTCATATCACGACGTTCATCACTATGTCGTCATCTACGTGGTTCTATTCGCGGACGCTATCACGCTCGCGGTGCTGTGCTGGCATGGCCGGCGCTTGCAGATGCGAGCCGCAGCCCCCCGTGCCTGGAGGCGCGCGTCGCGACGCTAGCAACTCCGGTGGCGTCGTGCCGCCTGGGAGGGCCTGATATCGAACTCCAACCAACCAACTACGAAACTTCTTCGGTTAGATGTGTTAGTGATAGTGCAGTAAATCAGTGTTGTATTCGTAGTGAGTCAGAGACTAAATCGCGTAGTGCAAATGTTATCAATAAGTGTACCTCGCCTGTGTTTTTTCGTAACAAGTTCGATCGTACTTTATAGTGACATTGGAGCAACTTAATGACTGTCTTTATCATATATCAACTATCATCATTAATTTTAAGCAAAAATATTGCTCAATCACCTTGTTACTCACGTCAGTCACTTATCATCATATTAGTCACACCATCATCCTCATTTTCTGGCCCGGGAGTATACGAGTAGTATACGAGCCACGTTTCACGTAGCGTACATTGAACTTTTACTCTTTGTGCCATGTCAGCAACTTACTTTATTCATTACTTTAATTAAACATATGTAATTTAAATCAGTTCGCGTTCACGTTCGCCTATCAAAGGACGTACCGCGTCCCATATACCATTTCTATCATCTTTTTATCTATCAATATAGTCACTTAAATTTATTACCGAGTTTTACTGATATATAATCCTATATTTTATTACCCAGGGTGTGCGGACCGTACACCTCTGCCTGTTAATTATGGATGCTATAACATCGAACATACAGGAAGAGGCACCCTGGTGCATGCTATTTGCCGATGATATCATTTTGGTAGCAGAGAGTGGCCAAGAGGTGCAGAGTAAGCTGAAAGAATGTCAGCTGAAACTGGAGAATGTAGGCCTTAGAATAAGCAGAACCAAAACGGAATACATGTTCTGTGACTTTGGCGGTCTCTCCAGTCCTATACCGGTTACACTCGGTGGTATACCTCTACCAGTATGCTCCGACTTTCGCTACCTCGGTTCACTCCTGCAAGATGACGGCGAAATTGATCGGGATGTTAGGCAACGAATCAACACAGGATGGATGAAATGGTGACAGATCTCGGGCACAATATGCGATCCTAAACTGCCTTTGAAATTAAAGGGTCGCATGTATAAGGCGGTTATAAGGCCTGTCGTACTGTATGAGGCTGAGTGTTGGGCTACTAAGAAGATGGATGTGAAACGATTGCATGTAGCAGAGATGAGAATGTTACGATGGATGTGTGGAGTGACAAGAATGGACAGAATTAGGAATGAATACGTAAGAGGTAGTCTGAAAGTGGTGCCCATAGATGAGAAGGTGAAACGAAATCGTTTGGCTTGGTATGGACATGTTATGCGAAGAGATGATACGTATGTATGTAAGCTAATGATGGATATGAGGGTAGATGGACGAAAAGGGAGAGGAAGGCCAAGGAAAAGATGGATTGACTGTGTGAGGATGGATATGAAAGGAAAAGGGGTAAATGATCAGATAACGGGTGACAGAGAAGTATGGAAGCGAAGGACATATACTACGCCGACCCCAAATCAATTGGGACCAGGGCAAGAGGATAACTCGAAATAACGTACAATATATTATTATAAAGTACGATTGGCAACCCTAGTGACACGCTTGAATACTTACTGTGGTATGATAAGGCCAGTCGGGCGGAAGCATATGCCATGTACCATTAATGAAAATGCTCTTCGGGTAAGTTCGAGGTCTGCCCTTCGCCCAATAAGTTCTCACTCCCGTAGGGAATGTAAACCATTCCTCCGTCGTGGTGGGAGCCGCGGTCGTTTTTCTTGTAGTAGTAGTAGTAATAGTAGTAGTAGTAGTAGTAGTAGTAGTAGTAGTAGTATAATCTGGCGCTTGTGCTCCTGGGTCGTCTCTCAACGCCGAAATATTTTTCGATCTTCGAAAATACTTGTTAACACCATCTTAAATAAAAGGAAAGATCTGTTTGTTTGTTTTATAATAATAATAATAATAACAGCCTTGTATCTAGATAAAAAAGTGCTATCAAGCGAGTGAAGCCGTTAGCAAAAGCTATAATAATAATAATAATGATAGCAGCTCTGTGTTAAGCTGTCCCACTGCTGGGCACGGGCTTCTTCTCAGCGTGAGAATGGTTAGGCCATAGTCCACCACGCTGGTCCAGTGCGGGTTAGCAGACTTCACACATCTACAAAAATATTATGTAGAACTCTCAGACATGCAGGTTTCCTCACGATGTTTTCCTTCGCCGTAAGAGCGGGCGATAATTAGCTATTTAATACGCACACAACTTCGATAAGTCAGAGATGCGCGCCTTGGGATCGAACTCGAGAACTCTGCGTAGCAGTCCAACGGTCTCTCACTAGGCTATCACTGCTCTTGCATTTGTTTGTTTGTTACCGTCAAATTCTGAAATTACTAAACCGATTTTAATCATTCTTTCACCGTTAGAAAGCTTTTTTTTATCCAGAGGTAACATTAGGTATATAACATCGCGCTATAAGCCATGGGTCCGGAGTTATCATAAACGTAGGTGAAACCGCGCGGGACAGCTGGTCTATATCTATACTAATATTATAAAGAGGAAAGACTTGATTTTTTGTTTGTTGGTTTGTAAGGATTGAAATCAAAACCCACACACCCGATTTTAAAAATTCTTTCAGCATTCGAATGCTATATTATCACCGCCGAGTAACATAGGCAATATTTTACGCGATAGAAGCCGCGAGCAAAGGCTAGTTTTAAATAAAGGCAGTATTAACACAGTACCCTCAATTTCATTCTGCGTGTAGTTCCAATTCTCGTTGTTCCTTCGGATTCTTGTGTGCTCAGTAACCGTGGTCGACGTTAACTCTGGCTTGATGATCATAACTGTGCAGAAAAATCAAAGTCAGATTAAGAATGAAATTCCAATCCAAATCCAAATTTAAATCCAAATCCAAATGCAAATTCAACACTAAATTCTTATCCAAATCCATATTCAAACCCAAAGTCAAATCCATATTCAAAATTATAGTTTCTATTTGCAAACAAAGTGTACAATAGGTCTAATAATAAAATTATGTTAGGGTAAAAATTCATATCTGAACCCAAACCAAATGCAAGTCTAAATCTAAATCCAAATTCGAAAATATTTTATTTTATTTACAGAGTAGTTGTACAATCGGTCTTATAATCACGTTAGGGTAAACGTATATTTAACATATTTAGCTGTTTTCCAGGCATTGCCAAAATATACAAAATCTAAACATGATTTTCTTATTACAATATCAATAATTCAGACCATCAATATTATTCTATTTTATATTTTATTTAACTAATGTGGCAAATAAGCATACGGCTACTGATGGTAATTGGTCACCATAGCCTATGGACGCCTGCAACACCAGTCATCACTTGCCGACCCTTTAGGAGAGGAAGTGGGAAGGAGAAGGAGTGGGAATGGGGGAAAGGGGGTGATTGAGCCTCCGGAACTCTCACTCACCGAACGAAACACAACAGTAGGAATACTGGTATTTCACGTCGATATTCTGTGAGAGGGTAGTCCTTCCCCGGTCGAGCCGGCCCATTCATGCTGAAATCAGCGAGGCTCTACTACTAAGCTGTTTTAAGGGAACATACCTATAACACATGCCCCATTTTAAATAAAATTGACCTCCCTTCCCCCGTCTCGGGGACCACGCGTAATATATGCCGAGACCCTTTCTTTCTAGTTTTCACGTCGTCTATATACAGAATGTCCCAGAAGTCGACGTCAAGCTGGAATCACATAACAGGCTAAGTTATAATAGCTATCAGAAAAATATTATTTATTTATTAAACCGAGAGCACACAGTGGAAATTGAATTTTTTAATAACAATACCAAAGAAATCCAGAGTATACGTTCTGACAAGGAAATTATCAACGCCTCCATCCCACAGGGTAGCGTCATCGGATGTCTACTATTCCTGTTGTATATTAATGACTTGCCAAAAAAAACACACGGTCCCTGCGTTTTATTCGCGGACGAAATCTCCCTATTGGTATCATGCCGCAACAATATAAATTTAAATAACCAACTCGATACTCTCCTAAACAATATAAAATCCTGGATGAATCTACATAACTTAGAAATAAACTATTCCAAAACCAAATTGATAACTTTCCATCCACCTCAAAAAGCGCCATTAAATATAAATTTTGCGTTCCAAGATCAAAAGTTAGAAGTAGTTAGCAACTTTACATTATTAGGCTTAAACATAGACACCCATATAAATTGGAAATCTCATATAAATAAAATTAAATCAAAATTAGCTAAGTTTTCATATGCTCTCCGCGAAGTAAAAAAATCCACAGATATCCAAACCGCACTCGTCACCTATTACACCTATGCTTACGCTTGGCTCAGCTATGGCATTATCCTATGGGGAAACAGCACAGAGGCGCCATCACTTTTTACCCTTCAAAAGAAACTTATACGAATACTTGTACACATAGAAGATACTGATAGCTGTAAGCCACACTTTATAGAACACAAAATATTAACGCTACCTAGCCTATACATTTTAGAAATATGTAAGTTTGTTAGAAGTCACCAAAGTTTCTATACAACACGAGAAGACAAAAACCAGAGACTAAGACATAAAAATAGATTAAACCTACCAAGCTCCCGTCTTAAAATGCACTCATCTAGTCCACATGTCATGTCGATAAAAATATATAATAAGCTACCCCCCGCAAATAAAAAATGAAATTAAAGACAGTATATAAAAAATTATAAAAAAATTAAAACCCTTTCTATTAACTAAATGTTACTACCATATAAATGAATACCTAAATGATAAATGTATATGAAACATAATAAATGGAAATTTAAATAATTACTTATAATAATATACCTAATAATAACATAAATACAAATAACTACATAATATATTAACAAACATGACATACATTCATAATAATAATATCTGGGACATTTAATTCCTTTTCTTTTTTACAAACTTTGATAATAATGATAATCTACAATAATATATAATTAATAAAAATATTAAAACATATAAATAAAATAATATAATAATAATTATATAATAAAATACCATATAATAAAAATAATTATAGTAATATATCTATCTAACTATAGTAAGCGCACCTTAATAAAATGACCTATATAGTATAATAGTCAATAAATATCAATCATAAGTAAAATATGTAAATAATAAAATATGTAAAACTTCCTCCTCTCTCCTACATCTTGCCGTGCCGACAATGTGACATGTGTGGGCCATGTTTCTTATATTATACCATTGTAACATCTATTTAACTTGTGGAGTGCAATAAATGTAATGAGTATTGAGTATTGAGTAATATAAGAAAAAGAAATTAAAGCCACTTAAAAAATAATAAAAAATCTTTACCCTGTGACGGTCTTTTCACTTCTGTTCCTACAGATATTTACTTTGTGAATTTTTTTGTGTTATGTTGTAATCAATTACTTTAAGGTCTCGATTTTTCCGAGTATATAATTTTTTACATACGTAACTTAGATTTTTATTGATAGCTATAACTTAGCCTATTACCTGATTCCGTAGAAGGTTCTTACGGCAAGAAACGTTTGGAAAATTTCACAAAAAATTGGATATTTTCAGAAAACTTAACGACTATTTTAACTTATCGTCTAAGACAGGATAACGTCTGTCGTGTCAGTAATTGCAAACTTCTGTTTGCAATTACTAACTGAAAAAGAAAAACTGTAAGAAAAAGAAATGGCTCATATTTGTCGCCATATTAGAATATAAATATTATACAAATATTTTGATTAATTATTTCAATTTTAATGTAGTTTATTATAATCCTACTTTTTACGTAATTTTCAATTTTCTAATCCATTGCTTTCATAATTTATTTGTTTTATTGACTTTCACAGTATTGTAAGTTTTATATAATTATCTATTAATTGATGTATACTTGTAATTATTTTAATTGACATGGTTGTATTTTCGTCATATATTAACGGAAAAATTAAATTATGTTGTTTATATTGCATGCTGTGATCTCCTGTTATTGAAGAAACACATGTCCTATTTTAGTGAAAATCTGCCTTTTAATAAATGTGTATGTGAGCTTGTTGGAGATACAAAATAAAATAAAAAAATATTGCTAGAAAAAGCGTGAGATTTCCCTACAGGATCTTAACTACGTGACGATAACCTAAGATCCGCTCACCGACCCTGTAACCGAGGGTGGTATTTTGAAGACCCCGCTGCGTCTCCTGAGCGGGTCACTTAGTATGGGTACATTTAAGCTGCAGAGCTTACTTACACTTGGTATCGACTTTTGTGTGGTCCATCGTCGAGTGTGATAGCCCCGGACTTGTTCTCTCATCTATGCAAAATACGTGACAATTAGAAAAGCTGATATACAATACAAAATACATTTTTTTCTATAAATGTGTATAAATACGTGATTAGTTTTCTTTTAAGCAAACAATGCATGTATTAGGCGGCTCCGCTCTTATATAGCATGCTTGTTACATCTTATCTTATCTTATCTTATCTTATTTCGGGGGCCAATCAGTGTAGACCGGCGCCACTTCGACCCAGTGGGATCTTTTGTGTAGGCCCCGAGATCTATCCCTGAGCTATCTCCCTATGAATGTACTGCATACTACATGCTTGTTACATAGTTGGTACATGATTATGTTAAATTTTTTAGGAACTTAAGTAACAAAGAGAAAATTTGTACTAATGTTTAGGATAGATCTTAATGTTTTTTATAATATCAAAGTAATATCAGTCCTGTATTAAACTGTCCCACTGCTGGGCACAGGCCTCTTCTCAGTGTGAGAAGGGTTAGGCCATAGTCCACCACGCTAGCCTAGTGCGAGTTGACAGACTTCACATATCTTCGAGAACATTACGGAGAACTCTCAAACATGCAGGTTTCCTTACGATGTTTTCCCTCGCCGTTAAAGCAAGCGATAATATACTATTTAATACGCAAATAACTTCGAAAAGTCAGAGATGCGCGCCTTGGTATCGAACTCAAGACCAGAGGTCGTGGCAGTCGAACCGTTGCCCACTAGGATATCGCTGCTTGCGTAGGTGTTGACGGTGTGTCAGAAAAAATATGATTATTGATGTGTGTACGTGTGTGGCTCTAGGTTCAATAGTCGCCTCCACAGCGCACTGGATGATGAAATCATCTTTATCCACTAGGTTTAAAATATCCAGTCTTGCACACGAACAGCTCCGTACCATGGTACACTACGATATTTCTTAAGAGCAGCGATAGCTCAGTGGGGAGACCAACAGACTGCAATGCAGAGGGTCTCGGGTTCGAACCCACGTCGCGCACCTCTGACTTTCGGAAGTTATATGACTTTTCGAAATTACGTGCGTATTGAATGACAATTATCGCCTGCTCCGTGCCTCGGCGAGCACGTTAAGCCGTCGGTCCCAGCTGCCATAAACATCTATGGCAGTCGCTATTGGGAGAGTGTCGACACAAAAGATCTAACTGGCTCGAAGTGTCACCGGTCTGCACTGACTGGCCCCCACATAAGATACATGATTTTACTTCATTTTCGTGTATCCGTATGTTGCTTGATTATCACTATTAGCGACCCACCTCGACTTTACACGGGTAGTACAAAAGCTTAACAAGTTATACACCTAAACCTTCCTCATGAATCACACTGTCTATTGGTGAAAACCGCCGCCGCGCCTGTTTGAGAAAACTCAAAAACTATGTACTGAACGGATTTTCATGCGGTTCTCACCAATAGACAGAGTCATTAATGAGGAAGGTCAAATCAAATCAATTTATTATTGCAAATATGGGTACATTTTAAGATGATACATGTGTATTATATAGTTGCTTATGCCATATTTTACTTTGTGGTGTGCAAAGTTGTTTAATATTGACATAAAAATTAACTAAATGTCACACAAATTTATAAATGTCATGAAATTACATATTGGTATCATAAAAAATAATAAATGTCAGATATAAAAAATATAAATACAAATTAAAAGTATGATCATTCTGTATACTTATAAGCTATAGGAACTTATAAATTCTAAATTATTGTAATAATTAATCAATTTTGCTATCTAAATATTCTGTTACATTGTAATATGCATTGGTATTCAAGAATTGCTTTAATTTGTATTTAAATGAATTAATATTATTACAGTCTGTTATATTATTAAGGTTTAGGTGTATAATCTGTTATGGCTTTGTACTACCCGTGCAGCAGATTACTGGTTGTTAATAAGTCAATACCAGCATAACCTCTTTTTTTTAATTTGCATGGCGGCCATTTTACGATACATCTTAGTTTTTTATTATTTGTTGTTATAGCGCCAATAGAAATACTCTCACTGAAAATTTCAACTCTGCCTATTAAGGTTCATGAGATGCAGTCCGCTGACAGACGAACGGACAGCGAAGGCTTAATAATACCCTTATAAGGTCCAGAACCCTTTGTTACGACAAAACTCTTTTGTCCTTATTTAATTTGGCATAACGAGTTAGGAATATTTTTTTTGTCATAATAATACTTTGACTTAATTGTTTTCTGGCTGATCTCTCTCCGGTCGTGTCGGATTATCCGTCCCATCGGATCATGAGAGTTAGGGAACAGAGTGTGCACTTGAGTTCGCGCACACGCTTGTGCACTATCATATCTCCTGCGCAGATGGCCAGTCTACGTTAAGATTGGCCGCCGTGAACGAAATTCGGTCTGGAGGACATTATTATTTCTGGCTTACTATTTCAGTAGGCATAAATATGATTTAGGTAGGCTAAAGCTTTTTGCCCTAATTTTGATTGGCATAAAGTTATAAGGCATACATAACTTGGGTACCATAGAGAAACAATATGGTGCGGCGGTTACAAAACTTCAAATTTATGCTTCAGAATAGTATGCTTAGCAATTACTTTATAGTAATTATGGTTAAAAAAATTGTGCCTGAACAGTTATGTCAAATTAATATTATGCGTAACTATTATTAGGATAAGTAAAAGTATGCCATGTTAAATTAAGACATCCACCCTGAGGTTTGACCTGGGGGTGGCGGGCTTTGTGGGCCTGCCCGCCATCCGTTCAGCACCAGGTCCGAGAGGCGGCGTGCGTGTTCCCACGCGCGCCTCTATGTCGAGTCCGTCTCCCCTCTAGGGGGGACAGTAGGGAGTTTTAGAAGTGCCTATAGGGTAGGTCTTTCGTGTAGTGGCCTGCCGTTTCATACGGCGGGCCGAAACCTCGGCGGGGTCGCGACCGCATGCGAAAGTGATTCGCGCGGCCCCGTCGATAGTGGTTTTGTCGAGGAACACCGTGGTAGGTTTAGTCGGTATTCCGGGAGGTACTTTATCATCTTAACATCTTCTTTTACCCCGGCGAGTCCGACATAACCCCTCCGCCTGCCCCCGCGGAGGGGTATGCGTCATACATTCCCCCACGTAAAAAAAAAATAACAAAAAAAGACAGGTATTATTTTATGTGAATAAATAGTTAATCAATGAGGTCTACTTACCACGGAAAGATCGCCATTCCTCTTCGGTAGTCGACGACTCTGGGCCCAAAGTACCATTTATAGGCCAATAACGGAATCCGGGCCAATCCGGGTCGGGAGACATGAGCAGTTTGCGTATATCCACGTCGACATATTTGCGGTATAGCGTTGTAGTTGCTAACATCGGCATTGTTACTACACCTGGAAAATATCTCATTATTAGATCTTTTTCATCTTTTTTTTAATACTCTAATAGGCTTGCGTTTGACTGCGATCTCACCTGATCTTAAGTGAAGATGCAGTCGACGATGGAGCACGCTTGCCTAGAAGATACCTATTCACTCGCGACTTGAAGACACCCAGATTGTACTCATCGGGAAACACAGACTTAGGTAGCGAATTCCACTCCGTAGCGGTACGCATTATAAAAGTGGAAGCAAAGCGCTTCGTGCGTAAATGTGGTATATCCACCATGTACCTGTGTCGCTGGTATGATTGTCTGGTCGTCCGATGGTAGAATGGAGAAGGAGGACTCAAATTATGCAGTTCCTCTGCACACTCTCCGAAAATGTATCCGATAGAAAACCGAGAGACTGGCAAACTGGATGAAAGGTACCCACTGTTCTTTTCTGTACCCCTGACAACGTGTATGCGAAATTTCATGATGATCGGTTGAGTAGTTAAGGCGACAAATCGTAACAAACAAACTCACATTTGCATTCATAATATAAGTTAGGAACAAATGTGTGTTTGTTTCTGATAATTGGTCGCGTAGTTAATCACGCCTTAACTACTCGACCGATCATCATGAAATTTCGCATACACGTTGTCAGGGGTACAGAAAAGAACAGTGGGTACCTTTCATTCACAAAAAGTTCTGTTTCTAAAGGATAATATAAACTTATTGACCAAAGTGTTAGTGACAATAATAGAAAAGGGTATGTTAAGCTGGTTTGGGCATGTAGAAAGAATGGACGAGAAAAGACTGACTAAAAAGTTTATAAGGCTAGTGTGAATGGGACAGTCGCAAAAGAAAGACCTAGGCGAACGTTTCTTGATCAGATCGGAGGCGTTCTGGACAAAGGCCAGGTTAAGAGCACCTTGAACCGACGGGCGTGTATGAGGAATGTGATGAAAGTAAAAGAAGCTAGAGAAGTGTGTCAGGATCGTAGCAAATGGAAATCTCTAGTCTAACCTACCCCTCTGGGAAACAGGCGTGAATCTATGTATGTATGTATGTATGTATTAACAAAATCTGCACTACCGCGTGCGACACCGCGGGCGATATCTACTTAGTAAAAATAATTCTATGATAATTTTGTCTGGACGCCTGCCATTCGCCGATGGACAGATTAAATGGTTAAGCATAATATAATACTTTTATCCTGGACAATAGTTAGGTACACATCCTAACTGTTACATATAATGTGAGCCCTATTAAACTGCCCCACTGCTGCGCACGGGCCTCTTCCTAGAAAGAAATGGGTTACGCCATAGTCCACCACGCAGGTCCAGTGCGGGTTGGCAGATTTCACATATCTTCGAGAACATTATATGGAACTTTCAGACATTTAGGTCATCACGATATTTTCCTGGCCGTTAAAGCAAACGATAATTTACTACTTAATACGAAAAGTCAGAGGTGTGCGCCTTCAGATCGAAGTGTATGGCAGTCCACGAGTTTCCACCAGGCTGTCGCTGCTTTCCTAAATTATATAAATTATTAAGAGTGTTTTCTCTTCTCAAACACTGGTTCGGTATGCTGAGTACCCGCTCTGAGACCCTCAGGGAAAAGGTGGCTCAGTGCCCCCGCTAACAAAAATTGTATCTCCTAAGACTTTGCTGACTATTGTTGATGTGTGTATTGCTGCCTATTTTTGAATTATTTGAATTATTAATTCAATTCAATAATCTATATATATATATGTATAAATCAATTGCTGTTCGTTAGTCTCGTTAAAACTCGAGAACGGCTGAGCTGATTTAGCTGATTTTGGTTTTGAAATGTTTGTCGTAGTCCAGGGAAGGTCTAAACGGTGAGAAAATATAGAAAAATTCGTTAGGATAGGTGATATGAAGTACACCAGGTCATCTAGTTCAAAATAAATTTATTCAGATTAGGTTACAAGGTAACACTTATGAATGTCAAAGTTACACTAATTTTTCTGCGAATTTACATTTACTGCCACGTTCAGCAAAGCAAGGGTGTAGGGCTCATGAAAAGAACGGGCAAGAAACTCATGGTCACTCTTTTTAATCGCCAAGTTTTGTTTACAAATCATAACAGCTGTAAGGTGCTGCAACCACTTCTCCATGAACTACTACTGAACATACTCAAGCATTTAATAAAATTTGATGGTAGCCTCTAAAGCAGCAGTATGGTAAATAGGAGTATCCACTTACATGTAAATTAAGAGCAGCGATAGCTCAGTGGGGAGACCAACAGACTGCAATACAGAGGGTCTCGGGTTCGAACCCACGTCGCGCACCTCTGACTTTCGGAAGTTACATGACTTTTCGAAATTATGTGCGTATTGATTGACAATTATCGCCTGCTCTGTGCCTCGGAGAGCACGTTAAGCCGTCGGTCCCGGCTGCCATAAACATCTATGGCAGACGTTATTGGGACAGTGTCGACACAAAAGATCCCACTGGGTCGAAGTGTCGCCGGTCTGCACTGACTGGCCCCCACATAAGATACATACATGTAAATTAATAATCAAGACAAGGCATGATTGTAGTCCGTAGTTTAATTTAACTGTATTAAATATGTATTACGTTGAAATCAAATTTTTACAATATCCATTTAAGTTTTCGACTAATTAAGTACCTACTAATAATTATAAACTCAAAAAGGACTTAACCGCTTTTAAAATTTTTTGGGTAGTTCACCCAGTTAGAAAGCATGATATCACCGAGTAACACAGGATATATTTTATTAAAAAAATTATTATTGCTAGGTACTAATACAAACCGGACATTTTTGAATACGTGCGCGTGGCGACTGGTATTTTATGTCGGACTCACCAGAGGAAAGATATTCGGGTAATATCGTCTAAACCTAGCACGGTGCTCCTCGACATAACCAGAGTCACTTTCACATGCAATCGCGACCCCGGCGAAACACACCAACAAACACACAAAAACACACACGCAGCCGCGAGCAAAAGCTAGCAATTGATAAAATAATATTTGTTTATAGAGTTTACCACCATCATAGTTATCGTAGGTGTCCGAATACTCTTCGAGTCCGTCATCTTGGTCTTGGTACATATGCTTCTGGCTACAGCAAACCGGTAGACACAACAGCAGCAAAACCGCACGGCCCAACATGTTTAACCAAAAAGGGGGGACGAGAAATTTTAAACATTTACAAATAAATTAAAACATAATTCTTTTAAACGAGCCATGCACCGACAAATACAGTGGGGCCATTATAGATATAACAGTTGATTGGATGACAGTTCCAAAAAAGAAGTTGACTATGGTTTATGTAAAAAGGCTTTATATACCGCCTGTCCCTAGTTTGTCCTACGTGTCACCCCCGTGCCTCTAAAAGCACGTGAATAGAATAGAATAGAATAGAATATACTTTATTTGCTTTGTGTTTGTGTGAAGCCGTTGTTTTCATTAAAAACACAACTCTCGCCATAGGAATAAATCCTGTGTCGCAGGGGACTTTACAAACAATCAAACCACGGACACAAAGTACTAGACTTGGATTAACTATTTGTGGATCACACAAAATTTTGTCCCGTGTCAGATTAGAACCCACAGCATTCAGTGCAGTGGCAATAGCGAGTCAACCATTAAACCACTACGCCATCCGTGGAATCAAGTCAAGTCATTGGTTCTGCCCCTGATCTCTCCGGTCGTGTCGGTGACGTCCTATCGGATCACGAGAGTTAGGGAACAGAGACAGCACATTGTGTTTGCACACACACTTATGCACTATAATATCACCTGCGTATTATAATCACCTTTTTTAATACGTTTGTAAATATAGGTTATTAGATTATTTCATTAATATAATTATGTAATTGTTTCCAAGTAAAAAAAAATCCTCGTTTCACGTAATTAACTTAAGAAAAGTCGTAACAACTAAATTCCTACATTTTCATACATCTTTATGGTAAAGCCTTATACTTACTTTTATTAAAATTGGAATCTAAAACCTTTACATAGCGGTATGAGGCAAAAACAATTTAATACATATCTACTTACTCCAAAATGTAACTTTTACATTAGATCGGCCCTTTTAAATAAATCTTTTTGCAAATATATACCTTATTATCATTACAATAACGTTTATAATCATTTATATTGTATATTAGTAGTTTCGGCGCCACCCAGACAACGCTACGCCAACGAAAAAATATTACCCAAACGAGTTTTCTTTAATATCAACCTTATGTCTTGTGCTTAAAGTTGAAAATGGCTTGCTGTATAATAAATAGTATCTCAACGCATGCCACTTATATTGAAAAGTCAATACTCCAATTGCTTAAGTGTGCCAAGGAAAATCGTACCTTATTTTATGGGAATACATTACAGTTTTATTTGATTAAATATTGTTAGATAAGTCTTTTGTAAGTCGCTCAGAAGAAAATTTTGGCGCCAGACGGGCCGGCGCCATTATGCCGCATTTTCATTTTCGGCGGAGGCACAGACATTAGTCTGTTCAGCCTGCTTCCGCCTTCGTGCTATTATGTTAGCTAATTTAGTGTTATGGCCGCCTAACTTTTCCAATAATATATTTGTGGCTATTCTTATAACATTTATACGTAGTTTTTAGGGCTTTTACTGGATTTTTTGAGAGATCTACATTGGCCATGGCAATTGAGACATCTTGAATAAAAGTAGAATATATAGTATTTATTGTTGCTATGTATAAAAATACAGTCTCTATTGTGGCGTTCTTAATAAAAAAGGTTCTTTGTCTTTTCTTTTAATGTTTGTAAAGTTTCTTTGTGGTATCTTTTCCTGGGGTTTACCTACCCTTTGCCTGAATCTAGGACCTAACACAAATGTAACAGCTGAGGCTTTAAATCGATAGCACGACGCATACTTTTGTCTTTTCGAAGTTAAATGTATAGCTCGCTTTACGCACGGTACGGCACGAACAGAAGCAACGATAGCTCAGTAGGGAGACCAACAGACTGCAATGCAGATGGTCTCGGGTTCGGACCCAAGTCGCGCACCTCTATCGAAAGATATAATATGACTTTTCGAAATGATGTGCGTATTGATTGACAATTTTCGCCTGCTCCGTGCCTCGGAGAGCACGTTAAGCCGACGGTTCTAGCTGCCATGAACATCTATGGCAGTCGTTATTAGAGAGTGTCGACACTAAAGATCCCACTGGGTCGAAGTGTCGCCGGTCTGTACTGACTGGCCCCCACATAAGATACATACAATACATACCTAAGAACAGTACGAACAAGTACGAGTCGTCAGTGCCCTGCGGGTGCAATACAACAATGCTTTCAGGTTGCTGATTGGATTGCCTCGCTTTTGCAGTGCGTCAGCGGTGTTCGCTAAAGCACAAGTGGACGGTTTTCACGCCATTATACGTAACAGAGTAGCATCGCTGATGAGAAGGGTGAGGAACTGTCTCAACAGCTACCTGACAGTTACATCCATAGTCCTATTTGGAAGTCAATACCTCCTACAAAATATGCATCCTTATCCAATGATAAGGATGCATATTTTGTCTTGTTGTTTGTATTTTGTTGTTGTAGGCCGACACTTGTTTCTCTTGTTTTTCTATTGTATGTGTGTGTGAGTTACTTACATAGTTTTAAGACTGCGCCGAGCGTAAGACAGATAATGACAGAGCTCGTGCGGCGCATATTCAAATCGGCGCGCGGCCGCTATAGTCAAATTGTATGGAGGATTTGAAGTGCTTTTTTGATAAAAACTTAAATAGGTATTTGGGACGGACAAATTGTAATATAACTATTTATGTTTCGTTTAAGCTGTAAAATAGGATAGATTCCTACTGTTATAATCTAAACATCACGTAACACGAGCTTACGTTTTAGCATTTTTCGTGCAAATTTACGTAATTTTGTAGGCGAAAATATTAATTATTTTAAGTTTTTTACACGGAGTAATTGTGAACACATTCATTGTTATGATCAATGTATATTTATATGTTTATTATTTATGTAAAATACGAGTGAAGCCGCAGGCAAAATCCAGTATTAAAAGTATCTGTTTCCATTGTTCCAGTACTGGGTGGACCTCAAATTCGAGGACCGTCGGAAGTACGGCGTCATAGAGAAGTGTCATGTTGATTTTGACACTAAAATTTACGGCAATTCATGGCCGTTTCTCACTTGTTAAACTGTCGAACTGAACAACGAACGGAACCAAGCATTGTCCCAAACATCGCTACGAACATTTTTACGATCATTCTAACGAACGATGTCATTTCGCTAAAACGCTCGCTGTAACGCTCCCGTTTATTTCTCTGTAATGTAACATTCGCTAAAATGTTAATTACAAGTGAGTGCTCAAGTCTATCAGCGCTTTTAGGTAAACAAAGAAATACGAAGCAATATATAATAATATTCTACCACATACACACAACACCATCTAGCCCAAACTAAGCAGAGCTTGTACTATGGGTAGTCGACAATGGATAAACATACATATATACTTTTTTTTTGTAAATACATATTATACATAGAAACACCCAGACCAAGACAAACATCCATGTTCATGCACACAAATGTTTGACTTGTGCGGGAATCGAACTCGCGACCTCAGACGTTGCAGTGGGTTACACTAAAAAAAAAAAAAAAACCACTACGCCATCGAGGCTGACGATAACGTATTATATTTTTAAAACATTGACATATTAACTAGATAGATAATAGATAAAAAGGTAGGTAGATTAGTAACTTTTTGAATAAAATAGGTAATAAAAAAATATACACATATTTCTTTATTACTGAATTAAAAAAGTTACTAATATAAGAGATGTTTTTATGTAAATCCAATGAATGTAACAGTAGAAAGTAAGTTTCAAGGGAAGGCGTGCAAGAAGATAGTTTATAACCATTATTCTAAGTTATTATGTTTAATTGATCTTTAATTTTACCTAGAGGCAATTTTTCAGAAATAAAAGGCTAGGTAGGTTTATCAGAATGTTGTTTCTTAATTAATAAATTAAATTTTCAGTGCCACAATTAAAAACAGTGCCATCTAGCAACGAATAGGAGAACTATATAATTGTTAATATATTGGTCTTGCTAGTTATTAATATTTGCTAAAGTAATAAGATTGCCGCTCCATTTAAATATTACTTACTTACAAGACTTTTTGTAAGCTACACTGATGCCCGTAGTGACTAATAAGTTTAGCACTAACAATCTTAATACCGCGCTTATGTAAATAGTTCTACGTACAACGGATAGATGTCACTGCACCTAATTGACGTAAGAAATAAATGAAAGCTTAGAGTGAGGAAATGGTACTACGTGTGAAGTCTAAAGTACTAATAATATCTATATGTGTTTAGTGTGTGACATAGCCAGCGCCGTCAGCTCCACAATACAAGTGACATATTAGTATCGCGTGTGTAGTTGTCAGTGACTCAAACACGTTGTATACAATGACAAACGGCGAAACTCTAGCAGCGACTCCCACGTATCGCCATGCACACTCAAATGTCATTGCTTGTGGTGGCGACATGGACCGGGTCATCCCCTTGCCTTCAATATGGCGAAGGGGACGATGGCTGGCCCATGCGTCGTACTCGTGAACGGGTGCTACTTGAATGACCGGTCAGTCATGGTTTTGTCAGTTCTGGCATTACTCACGTTGTTTTTATTATGTGTACACGTAAGTAGATGCTCCTATTATATCATAAACAACTATTAGAGAGTCACTTTGAAATATTACTTATTGCTTGAGTGTTTTATGAGTAAACAATACTGTAAACTTGGCGATTGAAAATAATGTCCATGAGTTTCTTGCCAGTTCTTTCTCATTTGTTCTGCGCCCTTGCTTTGCTGAACATGACGTTCATAAGTTTTAGGTACTTTGTTATCGTGACCTACATTCTTCTTATTCTTATTCTCTTAGCCTTTATTATTCCCAAGTCACTTGGGGTCGGCTTTTCTGGTCTAACCGGATTTGACTGAATATCAGTTTTTACACGGAGCGGCTGCCACCTGACCTCCGCATCCCGAAGGCTAACGATACCCTAAGGCTAGACCAGTGTCAGGATATTAGAGGGTACTGACTTTCCCTATAACGACTGCCATAGATGTTCATGGCAGCCGGGACCGACGGCTTAACGTGCTCTCCGAGGCACGGAGCAGGCGATAATTGTCAATCAATACGCACATAATTTCGAAAAGTCATATAACTTCCGAAAGTCGCGAGGTGCGCGACGTGGGTTCGAACCCGAGACCCTCTGCATTGCAGTCTGTTGGTCTCCCCACTGAGCTATCGCTGCTATTATCGTGACCTACATTAATATACATATTATTTATTTATTTTAAAGCCAGCGTGTTTTGTGCTATATAAGGGAAAAACCTTGTTTAAATGTTATATTATATTTTATTTCTCAAACGGATAATAAGGGGAGTTCCGCCAAAACTTGACATCCATCGTTCTATAGTTCTTGTCATATTTCTTCAGAAAGTCTCTGTCGATCTTCGATAATTGGAAGTGGAAGACTTCCATGTTGGTTTCGATATGGCATCGGTTAATCGATTTAGGAATTGGTATGACTCCTAACTCCAACTGAAAGTGTAACAAACTCGAATTAAATGGATGTACTCCTAATAAAACACATTGCGAACTTAACTGTGCAAAATAGAGATTCAAATCAAATTTAAACAAATTCTTAGTAAAATAGAAAGCAAATACTCTCAAAAAATATTTATATGATAAGAATATTCAAATACTAACATAAATGATGTAACTGACATGCCTATTAACTATTTGTCATTATTTTGATTTAAAAAGACAACTACCGCAGTAGGAATAATTCCTGTGTCGCGGGGGACTTTACAAACATTCAAACAACGGACACAAAGAACACCCAGATTCGGAACAACCATTTGTGGATCACACAAATATTTGTCTCGTGTAGGGATCCAACCCACAACCTGGTGGTGGCGAGGCTACCACTCAAACCACCACGCCACCTGTGCAATCGTAATTATTTATATTATCATAATTTAAATTTATTTCATTTTCTACTAATAATATAATTTTAAGATACTTTGTCATTGTATTAACATTTGCTTATCTACACGTGGCAGATGGAGATAGTCATTTACAATGGTAACACCTTTCTATTATTGTACCCATGGTCGTAATAAACAAATTGATTAAGACTGCGCCGAGCGTAAGACAGATAATGACAGAGCTCGTACGGTGCATATTCAAATCGGTGCGCAGCCGCCATAGTGAAATTGTATGGAGGATTTGAAGTGCTTTTTTGTTATATATGTATCTTTATTGTCAACCAATAACTTAAATATTTGGGACGGACAAATTGTAACATATTTATTTATGTTTCGTGCTGTAAAATAGGATAGATTACTACTGTTATAATCTAAAAATCACGTAACACGAGCTTACGTTTTTGCATTTCTAGTGGTAAATGTATATTTTATATTTGTATTAAACAAAAAGTGTTGATTTTATTCACTAAACTGTGACCGCCTGTTTTGGCACATTTCACTCGACGCAGTCTTAATGACAATAAAAGGGTTTTTATAAAGGTACGTTAAGTTTAACTATTGCCTCGCCACTGCCATTGAACTGAATTCTGAGGTTGGGTGTTCTTTGCGTCCATTGTTTGAATGTTTGTAAAATCCCCCGTAACACAGGAATTATGTCTAGTGCGGAACTTCTCCTCTTAAATAAGAAACTAAGAATGTCTAGAGTTCGATTCCAAGGCACCTTCAAGTTGCCGAAGTTATGTGCGTATTAATAAGTTAACGGTGAAGGGAAATATCGTGAGGACTTATGCAATGGCGTAGCGTGGGTGACAGCCTGCCGGGGCGGCAGAAAATTTTACCGCCCTCTTAATTAGGTATTTCAATTTAAAAGACTGCAATATACAGAACTTTCCGGCAAGTACCATCATTATTATTTATTGTGAAACTTTGCCGCCCCCTAAAAGTGCAGCCCGGGGCGGGCAGCCCCTGCCGCTCCCACTACGCTACGCCACTGGACATATGTCTGAGAGATTTTTATTATGTCCCAAACATATGTAAATTCTGGTAGAACAAAAGTTCTTCAGTAAGGTATAAGTGCGAGTCACAACTTGCTTTTTGCATGTATTCATGAAGGAGGACTTTTGGCCGAAGGGTGTGGTGTTCCGTCACTTCCGCGGACAAGTGCCACATGAACGCATAACATCAGAGTGCAAGTGAAGGATCAGTTTGTAAGGTATTTATGTATGCGTCTATGCCACACAAAATAAAAACATTATTATTATAATAAATGAGTCATTTATATCTTTAAATTAAGTCTATATTCAGAAAAACTATTAAAGCAAGATACTTACCAGATATCTCAGCACGATTTGTGGAACAGTCTTGTGGTACTTGTCAGCGATCTGCACGAGAGCTGCCGTGTCCATCCTAGGAGGGGGAGAGTCGGGCTGCGCCCTCCACGGGAACAGGGCTCCAAAGGGTGTGTACGCTATCACGGCGATGTTGTGTCTGTGGCAGAATGTCAGCAGGGAGGGCTGCTGATTGTTTAAGTTTATCTGCCGAAGAAGAAGGTAGAAGCCTATGTATTTTATGTTTATTAAAAAAAAGACATCTATCGCACTAGGAATAATTCCTGTGTCGCGGGGACTTTACAAACATTCAAACAACGGACACAAGAACACTCAGAGTCGGAACAACCATTTGCGGATCACACAAATTTTTGTCCCGTGTGGGGATCGAACCCACAACACTCGGCGCGGCGGCAGTGGCGAGGCGACGATTAAATCACTAACCCATCCGTGCCGTGATATGTTTAATTTTATATTGTAGCAGATTTGTACGAACAAACATAAAATAAACAAACTATAGTCTAGTGCAGTACAGGGAGCGGGACCCCGTGCGTGCGCTAGCGTGTAGCTGGTTCTCAGTGCTGTCCGACCAGGAAGGTTGAAGCAGACCGAGAGCGCAGTGAACACTGTGTCCGCACTCGCCGGCGGTCGTGTTTTATAGGCGCCGGCCGGCCGGCAGGGCTCGGCGGCGCACGGTGGGGCAGCCGATTGCGGGGAGACCACGCCCAGTATGACGTGTAGATGGTCCCACGGCTTGAGCGCTTGGGTGTTGTGATTTTCGTTACAATCTCCCCCTCTGGATCTGAAGTCGTCCCGACGATGATCCAGCAAGTGGAGGCGTGTTCTTGGGTTTTCCGCGTTTCCCCGCTTGTCCTATGTCACTGACATGCTCCAGGGTTTGCTTTCGTGGTCGTCCTCTCTTCCGCAGGGGTTGTACAGGAGCTGGTAGCATGGATGACTCTCCGACATAAGGCACCAGAGCTGAGGAGTGATATATCCCAATCACAACGTCTGACTTTTGAGGATCAGCAATTTCGTAAGAGGATGGACCGTGCCGTTTCTTGATGACGTAAGGTCCATCACGTCGTGGTGCGAATTTGTTACTTACACCACGTGAGGCATTACTCAATGTATGGGTTGTAGCAAGTACCAGTTCACCAGGATTGTAACCCGGGTCTTTTCGCCGTTGTTTATCGACGTACTTCTTACGTCGTTCTTCGCCATGTTCCTGAATTTCTCGAGCTTGTTGCAGGGTATTGGCTAATTGCATCAACTTTGGGGTGATCTCTGGGACAAAGTTCTCGGATTGCAGAATCTTTCTAAAATCATGGGATGTGTCATCTGGTGTTCTCAGTTCCCTGCCAAAGGTTAAGAATGCCGGCGTGAATCCAGTTGATAGGCTGCTCGCGGTATTCATCGCAAACCTAATACTTGGGAGGTGCTCCGGCCATTCTCTGTGCTTATCCTTGACTAGGATAGCTAGCTGAGGTTTTAAATCCCTGTTCTTCCTCTCCACTGGATTCGTCTCTGGGTGATATACAGGTGTGAAGGCATGCTTGATGTTCATTGTAAAAGCAACCTGTTGCATGACGGCACTGACGAATTGGGGTCCATTATCACTGATCATACGACGAGGAAAACCGAAGCGAAGGAATATTTCGTTAATCAGAGTCATGGCGCAATTTTCTGCAGTGGCCTGGTGTAAGGCGAAGAGTTCAACCCATCGTGTTGCCACATCTTCCACGATGAAAATACAGGTTTTGCCATCTAGAGAGGTTGGTAATGGACCAAACAAATCAAAGGAAATGACTTCGAATCTTTGATTCATTATAGTAGTTTGGAGCAATCCCGCAGGTTTTTGATTTGATGACTTGTAACGCTGACACTCCAAGCAATTCTTTGTGTAACTCTCAATGTATCTTCTCATGCCAGTCCAGTAATACCTTGTTGAGATTCGGCGATAGGTTTTATCTGAACCGTAATGACCGGCCAAAGGATTATCGTGGTATGTTGACAATATATTGGCCCACTCATGCTCGGGTACTGCCAACTGTGCCTCTTCGGAATCTGAATGGGGACTGTGTCGGTAGAGCAGCCCATTATTCATCAGGTAGCCCTTGTTGCTCCAGTATACTGCTTTTTCGTCATTGTTCAGACTTTCTAGGTCCTTCACTATCTGTTGTAATCTTTCATCTTTTAGCTGTTCATCTCTAATTTCAGCGGGACTCCGCATGGGCATATCAATGGTCACTGTACAGATACCACAGGTTCCTACTGTCTCATTATTACACGGCGGTCTGGAGAGGAAATCAGCGACGACGTTCGTTTTCCCAGGAGCATATCTGATGGTAATGTTGAACGCCTGCAGCTGTAGGGCCCATCTCGCCAGTCTACCAGTAGGAGTCTTTAGTGACATGAGCCATTTCAGGGCTTGATGGTCCGTGATTACGGTGACAGGCAGCCCTTCGATATATCCGCGAAATTTTGATACTGCCCACACCACAGCAAGCGCCTCTCTTTCGGTAGTTGTATAATTCCGTTCAGCGGATGTCAGAAGACGACTAGCGAACTCTACAGGATGTTCGTCTTCACCCTCCCCCTGGACCAAAACTGCTCCTATTGCGTAAGAGCTGGCGTCGCTTTTGATGACGTATGGTTCGGTTTCATCGGCTTGTCTCAAAATTGGAGCAGAAGACAGACGATACCTCAACTCGTTGTAGGCGTTTTGCTGTTCCTCTGTCCACTCCCAACTAACATTCTTCTTTGTTAAGCGAGTCAGGGGTTCCGCAATCTTCGCAAAGTTCGATGTGGGAGTCTTCGGAGATGTTCTATCTTGCTCCCTGGATTCGGCCCCACGTTGGGCGCCAGATTGTAGCAGATTTGTACGAACAAACATAAAATAAACAAACTATAGTCTAGTGCAGTACAGGGAGCGGGACCCCGTGCGTGCGCTAGCGTGTAGCTGGTTCTCAGTGCTGTCCGACCAGGAAGGTTGAAGCAGACCGAGAGCGCAGTGAACACTGTGTCCGCACTCGCCGGCGGTCGTGTTTTATAGGCGCCGGCCGGCCGGCAGGGCTCGGCGGCGCACGGTGGGGCAGCCGATTGCGGGGAGACCACGCCCAGTATGACGTGTAGATGGTCCCACGGCTTGAGCGCTTGGGTGTTGTGATTTTCGTTACAATATATCATTTTACACACAAGTCAAGTCAAAGTCTCATTCATTTAGGTCACAAAGTAACACTTATAAACGTCAAAGGGGTTACTGAGTTTTCAAAGGGGTTAGTGAGTTTTCAAAGGGGTTAGTGAGTTTTTTTATTCATTACATACTTTAGTCGTTTTCTTGTTTATTATTTTTAGAAAATATTACCGACTTGTGCAGGATAATAAATACGAGGAATATGTAGGATAAATATTAATATATTTTTTGAGTATAGCCAATTTCTTGTGCACCTCTTGGCCTAATATTGGCATGCCCTTTTTGCATACACGTTGTCAGGGGACCAGTTAAGGACATAGGGTACCTTTCATCCAGATAAAAGTACTATCACTAACCTAACATAACCTACATTTACACAAGCAAAACTGCGGGCAAAATCTACTAATAGAATTAATTGTGAGACATCTGTCCTGTAGATGTTAGACATGTTATCAATCGTAGGGCGGCAAAAGTTCTTTTTTATAACAAGTGAGAAACGGCAATGAATTGCCGTAAATCGTAGAGTTCCAAATATGGTTCAAGGAATATGCAAAGGTCACGTGATACCACGTAACCTTGAGGTCAGAGATCAAAGGTCATAGTCATTTAGGGAGTATATCGACTATGCTGAGTCGAATGGCGTTGACCGCGAGTCTCTAGCTCTTACGGTTCTTGAGTTGAAAGTTATGTAACAGACGGACGGCCAAAGCTGTTGTATAAGAGTTATTTCGAACTCTAAAAACAACGTAACATAATAACCGTCCTGATTCACTCTGTAAAAACAGTTTTGATATTTCACACCCCCAGTGCAATAAAATAAAATAAAAAATTGTTTATTGCCAAAAAAGTATTTACAATGTTAAAAGTCATATCCTGTGGCCCCACACTAGGCAAGCCTGTCCTGTGGGTACCTGACGCGATTAATTCTTCGTACATACATTGGTAGCAATAAAGGCGTAAATACAATTACGTCGATATTTTTAATCGAATAGTGCAAGTAAAATACACAAGCTCAATTATTTCCGTTGTCATCATTTCAGCCTATTGCAGTCCACTGCTGGACATAAGCCTCCCCCAGGGTGCGCCACAAGGCTCGATCTCCCGTTTTCGCCATCCAGTCACCTCCAGCCACCTTTTTCCGTTGTGATTTGACAAAAAATAAAGACTTTATACCAAACAATCATGTGCCGCGTCGTCGTAATAAGTTTGATATTTTTAACCATAGACGCCTGTAAAACTACTTGAATACTTAAAATTTAATAAAATGAGTCTTGCTTCCTATCTATACTAATATTATAAATATTTGATTTTTCTTTGTTAGCTTTCCTACAATGATTTAAACCCAAAAACACGCAACTGATTATAAAATTCTTTCACCATTATGAAGCTGTGTTATCACAGAGTAACATAGGTTATATTTTATTTAAAACAAAAGATATACTCATTTAACCTTACCATTTTTTTTAACGTGGGTGAAAGCTTTCTCGCGTACCCCTCCGCGGCGACGGGGGGTTACGTCGGACTCACCCGGGGTAAGCTAGGAATTCTCGGGTCCTACCGACTAAACCTACCATGGTGTTCCTTCATACGGTCTATCGCATTCATCCTGCAGCCCCACAGATCTTGGCCGCCACTGCAAAAAACAGCAAAGCCGCGGGCAAAAGCTAGCAATGAATATATACCCAAACAGTTTTTTTGTTGTCCTCTACAGTTAGCATATTTTTTTTCTTTTGCCTTAATTGCATTGATGCTGCGGTATATGATCAGCCGGAAGCCAAGAGTCTCACCTCCACCTGCAACACAGCAGGTTTCATCGTACTACAGGACATGATCCTATCAAGCTGAGGCTGGTTAAAGTTCGACACCCCTATGGCCTTTGTGAGGGCCTGGGTTCGAGCCTCGATCATGCCCTTCCAAGTGTCCAAGTAATCAGTATCATCGTGAGAGCCGTCTGCCTGCAAAGAGAGAAAGCTATGAAGCATCCATCCATCCAAGATTTAAATGCATTCGGCATTACGTGTCAGATAACGATTTAAGACTGCGCCGAGCGAAATGTCCCCAAATAGGCGGTCACAGTTAAGTTGATAAATTCAACACTTTTTGTTTAATACAAATATAAAATATACATTTACCATAACAATGAATGTGTTTACAACTACTCCGTGTAAAAAATTAAAAATAATTGATATTTTCGCCTACAAAATTACGTAAATTTGCACGAAAAATGCAATAACGTAAGCTTGTGTTACGTGATTTTTAGATTATAACAGTAGAAATCTATCCTATTTTACAGCTTAAACGAAACATAATTTATAGTTATATTACAATTTGTCTGTCCCAAATATTTAAGTTATTGGTTGACAATAAAGATACATATTTATCAAAAAAGCACTTCAAATCCTCCATACAATTTGACTATGGCGGCCGCGCGCCGATTTGAATATGCGCCGCACGAGCTCTGTCATTATGTGTCTTACGCTCGGCGCAGTCTTAACATCCAGAAAGATGATTAACGCAGTACCTGGTAAGGAATCTGCAGCAGCTAGAGCCGCGATAACCTAGTAAGGGACCGTTGGACTGTCACGCAGAAGTCTCGAATTCGATCCCAAGCGTAAGCGATAAGCGTATCTCTGACATTTAGAACGTATGTGCGTATGAAATAATTAATTATATAACGTGCAACAAATCTATGTAATGGGACCATAGTGGATCAACTCTATAGTGGAGCCCTGGTGACCTGTAACACAGGTATCCTGATACCTATCGCAGGCACCAGCCTCTCACAAAATTCAATGTGTACCTTGTTACCAGTTCCATGTACCTCCTGTGTAATTTTGTAATTTTGTGGAGAGAAAATAAATGAATTATTATTATTGTTAATTATCGCTTGCTTTATCAGTAAGAATAACATCGTGAGGCAACCTACATTTTCGAAAGTTCTCCATAATGTTCTCGAAGATACGTGAAGTCTGCCAACCTGCACTGGGACAGCGCGGTACAACCTAACCTTTCTCACACTGAGACGAGGCCCGTACCCAGCAGTGGGACAGTTTAATACAGGGCTGATATTAAAAAGCATCTACAATGTAAATATTTGGTTTCTGTATGTATGTTTATACTTACTTTTACTCCGACTGGCCAATGAATCAGATATAAATCCACGTAATCGAGTTCTAGCTCTGCTAAAGATATCTTCAAGTTTGGGATCACGGCGTTCCTGGCGTTGCCATTGTTTGGCAGCTAGAAAATAAGGAATATGGTGTCATGGAATGAAATGAAGCCTACTTCCTACTGACCTTACACTCCATATCTCTCTAAAACTACTGAACGGATTTTCATGCGGTTTTCACCAATAGACAGAGTGATTCATGAGGAAAGTTTAAGTATATATAAGATAAGGTTTGGAAGTTACTATAGGACTGTCTCAGCGCAGCGGTAGTGAATGCGACTGCTGTGCATGAGGTCTCGGGTTCGAAACCGGAGTCAGGCCATCAAAAATGTATTGGATTTTTCTGCCAAAAAATCTTGCCCAGACTTAGAAAGTCGGCCTCGTCTCAGAATGAGATGGGTTAGGCCACAGTCCACCATGCTATCCCAGTGCGTATTGGCAGACTTCACATATCGTCAAGAAATCTCAGACATGCAGGTTTCCTCACGATGTTTTCCTTCACCGTTAATGCGAGCGATAATTAACTATTTAATACGCACATAACTCTGAAAAGTCAGAAGTGCATGCCTTGGGATCGAACTCTAGAACTCTGCGTGGCAGTACAACGGTTTTTTACTAGGCTATCACAGCTACTGAGAATGTGTTTACCGATAAATCCAAGTCAGCGGCAGATACAGCGGCAGTTGTCTTTTTTAATAATAAAAAGAAGAGATAACAAGAGAATGATAACTTACCTTCGTAATAACATAGATATCTTCTCTTGTGACGACGCCTTCAGCTATCTTCTTCTTGATTGCTAAACCTACCTGTTAAACAAAGCAAACAATATGGTTGCACGGTTTCGTTCACTGGCTCTAGACAGACGAACTGCATTTCAACTGCACTCCGACTGCAAAGGTCATGGCCCATAATCCGAACCGGTTCAAAAATGTTTTTGTACAAAAACGAAAATGGTGGTAAATAATGCAGGCATAACCCACTTTTCATTATATGTAAAAAGAAAAAAATAATTAAATGGAGAGATCTTGCAGTAGACCAATAAAAATTGGATAATAATTAGCTGCACCAGCGGTTTCGCCCGTCTGTAAATTATTTTATCCCATGGAAACATGTCACTGGGATAAAAAGTATACCATGTCCGTCTCCAAATCTAATATGTATATCTTTACACGGCAATTTAATCAAAATCGGTTCAGCAGTTTAGACTTGAAAATGAAACAAACAGACTTACTTTGCCATTGTTTTGTTAAATAAAAATATCATCATCACACTCATAAAGCAAACTCGTTCGGTCAGGTAATAACACGTATATTGCTGTCTCTCTCTCACCCGGGTTGATAACCAGCTTTGTTGCGCTCGCGTAATAATACAATGCCTTGCCTGGCCCACTTTTTTTATTATTATTTCATGATCCCCATCAGCCACAGTAATGCGCCACTTACCATTGAAAAGTATAATCATTTGTCTTTGAATCCCGCCATATTTCATTTCTGTACCCCGTAGGTATATTTTTCACACTAAATGGGCCATTACCTTTGCAGTTTGAATGCATTTAGTACGACTAGAATAAACCTTCAAAGCAACTGTGCAGCCCGCTTGCAGTCGATGTGCAGTTGGCGCGCAGTTCCAAAAACTGCACATTGACTGATAGCTAGCTTCAAGGTTTTACTGCAGTTCAAATGCAGTAGGACCAACTGTATTTGCACTAGTAGTGTCCAAATCCGCTATATTAACACATTCACGGACACAAAACCACTCTCAATAGTTTGTGATATGGCACACAAACTTTCCATAAAAAGTGACATCACGTCTGGGGACGTATTGCCACACTACACGGTTTTAAAGTATGTATTGCGGCAGTAACGGTGAGAGACGTAACCGCCTGTAGGCGGACATTCATACCTAGTGAATTCTAAACAGTGTGTTACGGCAGTGTTTGCTGTGGCTCTAGCGGTCTGTATTTTAGCCTAAAACGGCACAGAGTCATATCCTCCCTATAAATGCTATGGGAAATAGTCGGCCGTAGACGGAGTTTTACTTTTAGTGTATTTCAAATCGCCGCCTACAGCCGTAGTGCCATATTATGAGGGTCATAATTCACGTCTCTCGACGTACTGTCCGGGAATGTGTTAAGATAGTACGCTACAGACTAGAAACTATATTTTCCTAGGGCGCTATTTTATACGCTATATTATAGCGCGCTGCGCGGGCACGCTAGTAGCGTCACAGGATATGGTAGCGTGGAGCCGTGGAGAATATAACCTTGAAATGCGCTATACTTCAAATGTAGACGCTTCGTTTTGTAAAAATATAAAATCTAATAATTATCTTATCTTACTTCGGGGGCCTATTAGTGTAGACCGGCGACACTTCGACCCAGTGGGATCTTTTGTGTCGGCCCCGAGATCTACCCATGAGCTATCTCCCTATGAATGTACTGCATCAGACGCAGCGTACACTTCAGAGGGCGAAGCCTGAAGTCTTCAGGTTTCTGATATGCCAATCCCATCATACCCATCCTTAGTCCAGCCAACGCGTCACATTCACACAGTAGATGTGATATGGACTCGTCCTGTTCACCACAGGCTCTGCAGATCAAATTGTTTGCCAAACCTAATCTGTTGGTGCCAAAATGACCAGTGAACGCTCCTGTGAGCAGGCGTATTTGGCCCTTGTTGTACCCGCAGAACTTCCGGGTGAAGCTCCCCATAAAAAGAGACCATAAAAAATAAAATTATTTTTTAACTAAATTATAATAATGAAAACTAGAAAAGATGTCTGAATGCCCGAGCGCGACATGCAGAGGGCGCTTGGTCTACGCGTCACGCGTCATCGATTTTTACAGAGGTACACAACTTTTCTATTTTTCATTATCATAATTTATTTAACCCACCTACAACAGGAACAATAGGGTTTTTGTTACATATTGTATAGCGCGACGCTATTTCTAGCGTCGAGATTGAAACGATGTAGCACGCGCTATGCGTTGAGTAAATATAGCGTGCTACGTTATGGCGCTATGTGCTATATTAACCACCACTAATGTGAACTGCATCACTATGCGGACCATACTAACATAGATACCTCGAAGTTTGGCCAACTGCATTTGTAGACCAGCTTGCAGTCAGCGTGCAGTCGTTGGAGCTGTACACCAACTGCACACCGACTGCAAGCGGACTGCACGGTTGGTTTGAGTTGTTTTTATAACAAGTGAGAAACGGATATGACTTGCTCTAAATCTTAGAGTTCGAAAAAATGGTATCACGTGACCGGGTATATAGACTATGCTGAGTCGAATGGCGTTGACCGCGAGTCCCTATCTCTTACGGTTCTTGAGTTGAAAGATGGTATCACGTGACCTTGAGGTCATAGGTCAAAGGTCATAGTAATTTCGGGGGTATATCGACTATGCTGAGTCTAATGTCGTTGACCGCGAGTCCCTATCTCTTACGGTTCTTGAGTTGAAAGTTGTATAACAGACAGACGGACGTCCGTCCGACAAAGCTGTTGTATAAGAGTTTTGTCGAACTCTAATAATACTAGATTTTGCCCGCAGCTTCACTTGCGTAAATGTATGTTATGTTAGTAACAGTACTTTTTCCTGGATGAAAGGTACCCTATATTCTTTCCTGTCCCCCTGACAACGAGCATGCAAAATTTAAACAACGATCGGTCAAGCGAGCGTGTTTTACTTAACATAAGTTATCCTTATCCTAATCCTAACAAATATTATTAATACGAATGTATGTTTGTTTGTTACGCTTTCACGCCTCAACTACTCGACCAATCGTCATGAAATTTCGCATAAGTACACGTTGTCAGAAGAACAGAAAAAGCTATTCACTAAACCTAACCTTACATCCAGAAAAAAAGTACTGTTACACATACATACATACATAGATTCACGCCTGTTTCCCGGAGAGGTAGGCAGAGACTACGGATTTCCATTTGCTACGATCCTGACACACTTAACTACTTAACTACTGTTATTAATCTAACCTAATTTGCATAATATACGCGTTCAAACCTCGGACAAAATGTAGTTCTTATATATCTAAAAGTCAGAGGTGCATTGTGATCGAATTCGAGAGCTCTGCGTGGCTGTCCAACGGACTCTCATTAGGCTTTACCTGTTTTTCTGTCCTGTATTTGTATGCGGTATCAATGAGCCTGTAGCCAGCATCAATAGCCGTTTCAACCGCGCGTTGCATCGACAGATCCTCCACTGGAATTGGTACACCCTGCAAATTATAATCAAACTAGCTGACTCGACAGACGTAGTCCTGTCTTAGAACTGTTAAAACTCACAAGGTTAAAATAGTCGTTTTCTGCGCAATTTTCTTAACTTTTCTTTCCGTAAAAACCTTCTACAAAGTATAAGAAAAGTTAAAAAAAAATAAGCAAATGAAATCGGTAGTCATTCTCAAGTTATAGCGTGACCAAGGGAAACAGTGATTTACTTTTATATAGGTATTGTTACGTGCTGGGCCAGGGATATGAATGTAAACAATATTATCGACTAAAACACGTTTTATTCTAACACACAATTAAATTTAAAACAACACACACACTACACTTTTCCCCTTAACTAGCTTTAAACTCTGTAGTATTTTCGCTTCCGTTCGCTTCGATGAATACTTTATCGCTTACGATTGTAAACGTTTTTTATTTTTTATGTTTGTTAGTTTTTAGCCTCAGATGGCCGCTACAATTTTACGCGGACTGTGGGTGAGCGCAGAGGGCTCCCAACCCGTGTTGCCTTGGCGGTGCACGTGCGCTCTATTTAAACGCAGGTAAAGCGTTTCTGGAGATTTCTAGAAAAGCCATACCTGGTATGTAACAGTACCTACGAAGATTGTAGAAAGTTTCAGTGTTCTCTCTACTATTCGCGTACCGACAAACTACGTAGTTTCGTAAGATGTCAATAGATGGCGCTGTAATAAATTATTAGACGGAACTGCCAAGTCTTTCCCAAAATGTCTGGGGTCTGGGTGTAACAGTATATATATTTGTTACCTTATTCTATGGATAGGAATTTACGTAAATTAGCTCTGTAGTAATCATAATTATTACTATAAATGAGTATGTGAGGTTAAGCGTGTGCATGCGTCAAAAGGCATTTGTCAAGCAGTGGACTGCAACAGGCTGATTGATTGAGGGATTCGAACCCAAATAACTGGGCTTGGCGAGGCCACCACGAACTACTACGTCATCGGTGCACTCCTTAAACAAGTACTGTGCTGTATTTCCTCTCGCAGCACGCTACGCTTTGCTATGTATACTAATATTATAAATAAGAAAGATTTGATTTTTTGTTTGTTTGTAAAGATTGAAATCAGAAACATCTCTATCAATTTAAAAAATTACCATTAGAAAGTTACATTATCACCGAGTACCATAGGTTATATATAATATTTTTAAAAGTAATTTTACTAACATAACCTAACCTTACCTACCTTTACGCAAGTGAAGCTACGGAAAAAACCTAGTTATAAAACATAATAATATATATTTAGTGGCCCACACTTAGTGCACACTCAACCATACTCGCTGGCTTCAACTCGTTTACAATTTAAGTACGTTTAGCCATTATTGTATTGATTAGCCTGTAATCCCAACCAATAGTGGCATAATGTGCGACAGCACATAAGCCCGGTTTCTATACGAAGAAACAAGTCGTTTTAGCTACGGACAGTCCAATTTTGACATAGTTGCCATAAAATATTTGTCTTACTGTTGTTGTATTTACTGCCCGTAGGTAAAACAATTCGATTCTTCATATAAGAGCCGGACTCTAGTTAATATGCAGACATTTCTGTGAGAACTCGCTTTGCCGATTAAAAAATATGTGCACACGCTATCTATGAACAGTTAAGGTACTACTAAATACGGAAATATTTTCGATATAGTAGTACTCCTACTCGACAATAGATGGCGCTGTACTAAATTTAATTACCTTTTCGTTTAGACCAAGCCATGTTCCAATACCCAAGGTAGGTATTGTCTGGCCATTATTTAAATTTATCCGAGGCGCCACACCTGGATTGCTGCGTTCCTGCAAAGAAGTTATATTGGAAAATAATGTAGCTAACAATAAAAACTTGAAATCAAAAAACATCCTAATTTTAATAGAGAAGATTTTTTTTTTTTTTTTTGCCTTCCGTTGCAGACGAGCAAGTGGTCCACCTGATGGAAAGTGGTAACCGCTGCTCATGGACTTCAGCAATGTCAGGACACAGCAAAGCCGCTGCCTACCGTGAAAGAAGAACTCTCTTTAAACCTCGTTTGAAGAAGGACATATCATAGCGCTCGGGAAACACCGAAGCAGGCAGTTCATTCCAGAGCTTGCACGTACGTGGGAGAAATGATCGCTGGAAGCGTACCGTCCTGGATTTGAACGCTTCCAGGTGATATGGATGAACCCTGCTTCGTTGTCGAGTGGTACGATGATAGAAAGGGGCCGCTGGTACCAAATCAAACAGTTCTTCAGAGCACTCTCCGTGAAAGAGTCGGTAGAACACGCAGAGAGACCCAAAGTCTCTCCGTTGCTCCAACGACTCCAATCTATCCGTGAGATTGGGATCATCGACGATTCGAACTGCCCGTCTTTGTAGGGAGTCAAGTGGGTCGAGCTGGTATTTGGGGGCCCCTGCCCAGAGATGTGAGCAGTACTCCACGTGCGGCCGGACCTGTGCTTTGTAAAGCACAAGACGTTGACCGGGTGTAAAGTACCGCCTCGGCCTGTTCAGTACACCCACCTTTTTGCTCGCTAATTTAGCTTTGTCCTCCAAGTGACTCCCAAACTGGACTTTACTCGAGATTTCCACGCCGAGGATCCCAATACTTTCGGAGATACGGAGAGTAACTCCTTGGAACTGTGGCGCCATGATAAAAGGGTCCTTCTTAGCAGTAAACGCGCACACTTGTGTCTTCGAGGGGTTGAATCGAACTAAGTTCTGTTCACCCCATTCGGAGGCCCGCCCAAGAGAGTCCCCGACTTCAGACACAAGTTGTGTTCGTCTTTCCTGTATCATGCTCCGAGGGACATTCTGATAGCTGGTATAACGCGCATCACCCGTGCTGTCATCCGCATAGCAATGTATGTTCTCGATTGACAACAAGTCATTGATATGCAAGATGAACAGCGTTGGGGAGAGCACCGAGCCTTGAGGAACACCAGCGTTACTGGTTTTGGTTTCGGAGCTGCAGCCATCAACGACGACTGTAATGCTCCGACCATCCAAAAAGCTGGCAATCCATTTGCAGAGTCCCTCGGGGATTCCATAAGATGGTAGCTTCGATAGAAGAGCCCTATGCCAGACCCTGTCAAATGCCTTAGCGATATCGAGGCTAACGGCCAGAGCCTCTCCACCTCCCTCCAAAGCCTCCGCCCAGCGGTATGTTAGGTACGCTAGAAGATCACCAGCCGAACGCCCATGGCGGAAGCCATACTGACGGTCACTAATCAGCTGATTATCCTCAAGTTACCGTAACAGAAGGCGATTTATTAACCGCTCCATAACTTTGGAGAGCAAGGAAATAATCGCTATCAGCCTATAGTTTGAAGGATCCGACCGGTCACCCCTTTTCGGGATCGGGTGAACATGAGCGACCTTCCACGAAGATGGAACCCTGTTGGAATTGTAGGAAAGACGGTATAGGTGCGTTAAAACAGGGGTCAACTCAGGGGCGCACGTCTTAAGTACCACTGCAGGGATGCCGTCAGGCCCACTCGACTTATGTATGTCCAGGAGTTCGAGCTCACGCCTAACCGCACGCTGCTTGATGCGGATTTCAGGAAAAGAGCTCTCACACCTTGGGATGGTAGGTGGTGTGAATCCCTCATCATCCAAAGTCGAGTTTGAGGCAAAAAGTTGTACCAAAAGATTGGCCTTCTCTTTTGCACTATGGGCCAGACTGGCATCAGACTTATGTAGTGGTGGGAGACTGACCTGGCAAAAATTTCCTTGCGCAGCCTTGGCAAGCAACCAAAAAGCACGACTCCCTGAAGGATGTCTTCCAAGGCGCTCGTCAATTCTGGCAACGTGTTCCGCCTTAGCCTTGGCAAGAGCCTTCTTGCTGGATCTAGAAGCGGCATTAAATTCTCGCTTTCTCTCCTTGACATCAGGATCCCGACACTTCCTAGCTCTATTCCAGGCTAAGTATGCCGATTGCTTCTGGTGTGCAGCATCCCTGCTAGCGTTATTGAACCAGGGGCGGCTGCGGCCGCCCACGGATATCTTAGCAGAAGGGATGAATAATTCCATCCCTTGGTGGAGCACATCTGTGATGCAGTCAGCACAAGTGCCAGGATCCCCGGATGAGAAGCAAAGCCGCTTCCATGGGTAGGATGCAAGAAATTCTCGAAGTCCATCCCAATCTGCTGACTTGTATCGCCAGACTCTACGGTAACCAGTCACCGAAGAGCGATCTGGTCGCGTAACAGGAGCTGCACTGCGGATAAGGCAGTGATCCGATGATCCCAGAGGAGCATCGACCTCCACCCTGTATCCTAGTGGATGTGTAGTCAGCAGAAGATCCAGCAAAGAAGGTTCATGGCTCTCGTTGTCTGGGATACGGGTGGGATGTAACACCAGTTGTGAGAAGCCATAGGAGAGAAGATGGTTGGAATGTACCACCAGCTTGGGATCCAGTAATATAAATAGTCAAACCCAAGAAGAAGCAAACCACAGCTAGACTTCATGATACTTTGAGCTCATTCTGCGTAAATAGAAACACCAATGATTAAATTATGTTCGGGTACTTTGAAATAACTACACTGGATCATTGAGACAACTACCATCTTAGTCTCCCCGTGACCATGGCTGCTGAAAAGCAACCGAAACGTGGGGGAAAGTGTAAAATTAAATTAAATCTAAATAGTTTTAATAGTTTTAATTATAATTCAATTAGCTTAAATATTAATAAAGTTTAATAGTAGTAGTAGTGTAACAATTTTCAAACTTATGTAATAAAGTGTCAAATTAATAACGCGATAAAATCCGTATATAGTAGTTTAATTTCAATGAATAATATTCGCGTAAACAGAAGACAATATTAATAAAAACTTGATTAATTTCAATGCTTTTTCTTTTGCATTTTTAAGCGAAAGCCATTGTTATTGTTAATGATGCGGTTTTTACAGCTTGGTAAGCTATTTTACAACCTAAAGACGTGAAAGGCGTAGGAAGACTGCTGTAAGCTTAAGTACCAATAATTATTTTCTAACTCCTATCATTGAAATTAAATTTTTATACGGATTTTATCGCGTTGTTTATTTAACACTTCGTTACATAGGTACCTAATTTTGAAACTGTTACACTACAACTATTAAACTTTACTAGTTTTTAAGCTAATTATATTTTTAAAACTAATTATATTTAAGTTTACGCTTTCTCCGACGTTTCGGTAGCTTTTCAGCAGCCATGTTCACGGGGCGACTTCTTATGAATAAACTCGTTGCAAGTTCACTTTCCCAGAACTACAAACTGTTAAAACTGAGTTTTACCATGGTCACCACAACATAAACTACACAGGTGTTACATTTATTTAATTATTCATAGGTTCACCTACAATTGTTACATTTGGTGTTAAATCCTAACTAATATTATAAATGCGAATGTGAGTTTGTTTAATCGTTTGTTACGCTTTGACACCTTAACTTCCCACCGATATTCATAAAATTTCGCATACAAATTATCAGGGGAACAGAATGGGTTATCAGTTATCCAGAAAAAGTACTGTTTTATAGATATAGAAATTTGTCAAGATTTACATTACCGCAAGTGAAGCTGCAGGCTAAATCTCTTCTTTTCTTTAACTTATATACCCGCTGCTGGGCAATACCTCTCCCATGGACTTCCAAATAACTCTATTGGTCAATAACCCCTGCCAGTCCTTCTCAAAAGCGTCCAGGTCGTCCCGCCATTTCCATTTAGGTTTGCCTCGTCGCCGTCGGCTATCTTGTGGCACCACATCTAGTTACCAATAAATTAGAACTTTCTCTAGTAGGCCGCTATTTAGGAGTAAAGCTTACCTGACAAGAGCATTCAGTCTTCGGCTTCCTCTTCTTGAATTTAGCAGTATAGGATCTCACTCTTTCTTCTTCTGCAGGCCCAACTACCACAGTTTGTAACAAGTCCTCTTCCCAATCCGGGTTTGGACGAATCAGCTTGCCAGGTCTATTCCAATCCATAGCAGAATATAACACAGTAAAAGAGGTTTCACAAGAATGAAATTTGAGTAGGAGAAGAACAGAAGAGACAGGGAGAATACAGTGCAAAAGAAAGACACATGCAATGTTTTCCGTATGACGGAAGTTTGCACAGAAGACAAATCATAACAAGCTGAATAATCACTTATATAATATTGAGAGATTTGATTTTCGTCCATAGATGTTTTATTAATTTACTTTTAATCTGTAAATTAATCGCTCCTTTTTAGGTATATATGCGTAGATTAAAAAATAAGCGAAGAATTGATTTATCATTTTGAATATTTATGGCATTAACTACTGATTTTGTACACGCTTAATAATGGAGCCTTTATTATGGCTCCATTATTTTAATGGAAGTTGCGTAATAATTGTTATATCAAAATGCCATTGTGATGTTAAAAGATTTGGTTTTGTTGGTAGGTATTGATTTTTTATGTGTATTAGATTCTTTGCTGTGATTAAATATTACTCTACTCTTTAGATTAAGTGTTTAGTGTATAATGTCTGACAAGTGCAGTCGAGATGACAAATCTAGCAAGTTATCTATAATTTCTCTTTGATATAACTAAATAGATCGTATACTTTACGCCGTAAAATAGTAAAAACTAGAGGCAGTGATGAGAACTCTTTAGCACGTCTGGTGCAAAAATATTGTATAATTATAGATGGATTACATTTTAGCAAGATAGCAGAGAAGAGAAGCAGTTATAGCCTAATGGGAGACCGTTAGACTGCCACGCAGAGGTCTCAAGCTCGATCCCAAGACTCACATAAAATAGTTAATTATCGCTCTCTTTAACGGTGAAAGAAAAGATCGTGAGGAAACCTGCATGTCTATGAGTTCTGTATAATGTTCTCGAAGATATGTGAAGTCTGCCAACCCGCAGTGGGCTAGCGTGTTAGGATTTTACCAGACCAATCGATCGATCGTCGATCGACGGCATCGATCGATGGTAGAATGGATTAGTCGACGTCGATCGATAGTTTCTACCAGACCAATCGACATCGACAAGTTCGATCGATGTCGACCGATGCCGTCGATCGACAATCGATCGATTGGTCTGGTAACACCTTTAGACTGTGGTCTAACCCTTCTCACACTGAGAAGAGGCCCGTGTCCAGCAGTGGGACTGTTTAATAGAGGGCTGATATTATTACTATTATATTTGGGTTTTAGGTGCCCCTTGCCATCTGGCACCTAGAACGTCCGCTCTGCATACAAATATTTTCTGGTGCCTTTAGTGTTTTTTAGTTTTTAGTAAGTTTTGTTAGTGTCCCGTTATCAGTAAAAGATCTGCTGTTACGCGAAACCTAGAATAACATAGGCTCATTTGTTGCCAGCTGAGGCGAAACACGTGTCGACGCATATTTTGCGCACGGATCGGCATACTGCAAGTTGGAGTACGTCCGTGTCCACGTCGCGGCTGTCCCTACCTAGAGGAGTTCGGTATTGTCAACCTTTTTCTAGTGCAATGGTTGGGGTGGGCAATCCGAGGGTGCGTGGCCGGTTCCTCTCTTACCAATAATTTTATTACAATGGACTTACGCCAAGTAACTGCTAATTCGATTCAATACAGAGTAACATACGAGTAGCTAATAAAATATGGTTGTATTTTCCCTATATGCTTTTATGGATTAAAAGGTGTGATATTTAAAGTCACTGTGTTGTGCAGTTTCTATTACAAGGTTGTAGAAAGTATGGATTAAGCTATGAACCCAATGACTTTAAGATTGTGTTTCCCTTGACCTTTTATAATAATCCTTGTAAGTTATATGATACCATGCCTCGTGAATCTATAAATAAGACTAGATTGTTTGATTGACGACTCGATGGCGTAGTGGTTAGTGTAACCGACTGCCACGCCTGAGGTCGTGGGTTCGATTCCCGCACAAGTCAAACATTTGTGTGCATGAACATGGATGTTTGTCTTGGTCTGGGTGTTTCTATGTATAATATGTATGTATTTACAAAAAAAAAGTATATAAGTATCTTTATCCATTGTCTAGTACCCATAGTACAAGCTCTGCTTAGTTTGGGCCAGATGGTGTTGGGTGTATGTGATAGAATATTATTATTATTATTATTATTGTGCCCGCGTCTACGTTCGCGTAAAATTAGGTTCGTTAGATTAGTAACAATACTTTTTTTCTGGATGAAAAGCAGCCTATGTCCTTTTCTGTCCCCCTGACAACGTGTATGCGAAATTTCATGATGATCGGTCGAGTAGTTAAGGCGTGAAAGCATAACAAACAAACTTTCATTCACATTTATACCTAACTAGCTGTCCCGAAAAACGTTGTCCTGTACACACGAAAAAAAAACAAATCTATACCATTCTCGAATCCACTTCAACACACACAAAAAATTTAATTACAATCGGTCCAGCCGTTTAGGAGTTTAATTACAAACACACGCATAGAAGATTTATATATATAAAGATATTATTTTGGGTTGACCTGATCCTACCTGACGCCTATAGTACCTAAGAACATTTAAATTTCCATATTAATTATGGCTTTAGATTAAATATACTAGATTAGCTCACCCGCCTAACTTCGTCTGCGTCACATAACAGTTTTCCCCCGTTCTTGCAACATTTTCCATTGCTGCTCCGCTCCTATTGGCCGTAGCGTAATGTTATATAGCCTATAGCCTTCCTCGATAAATGGGCTACCCATAACTGAAAGAATTTTTCAATTCGGAACAGTAGTTCCTGAGATTAGCGCGTTCAACCAAACAAACAAACAAACTCTTCAGCTTTATAATATTAGTTTACATAGATTCACATAATCTCACTAAAATCAGTTCCTCGGTTTACCAGTTAAAGGCAATAAAGAAGCAAGACGATTTTTTTTATTTAACAACTTTATTAGAATTGATACTTATAGAATATGAATGAAGTTGTATGTTAAACATTATCGAACGTGTTTCTGTGTCTTCACTTATATCTAGGGTTGCCACCCGTCCTTTGTAATAAAGTATTGAACGATTGTTTTGATTTTTTGTATTTTTTTTTATTGCCATGAAATCGGCAAACCATCATACAGCTCGCTTGATAGTAAGCGGCTGCCGCAGCCTATGAACGCTCGCAACGCCAGAGGCATCACTCACGCGTTCCAGACCCCGAGACATTTGTTCATAGGTCTCATCTTTCTTCTCCCTTAGCCTTTATTATTCCCAAGTCACTTGGGATCGGCTTTTGTGGTCTAACCGGATTTGACTGGATATCAGTTTTTACACGGAGCGGCTGCCACCTGACCTCCGCAACCCGAAGGCTAACGATACCCTAAGGCTAGACCAGTGTCAGGATATTAGAGGGTACTGACTTTCTCAATAACGACTGCCATAGATGTTCATGGCAGCCGGGACCAACGGCTTAACGTGCTGTCCGAGGCACGGAGCAGGCGATAATTGTCAATCAATACTCACATAATTACGAAAAGTCATATAACTTCCGAAAGTCAGAGGTGCGCGACGTGAGTTCGAACCCGAGACCCTCTGCATTGCAGTCTGTTGGTCTCCCCACTGAGCTATCGCTGCTGATTTTTTCTTTACTCATGACTGAATAATACAATATATAAAAATATTAGACCTGTACTAAACTGTTCTACGGCTGTACACACGTTGTTCATAGGTCTCATATGCACAGAAATGTCACTAGCTACAGTACACTTCAAACCGAAACATAATAGTGTACTATTTGCACACTACTACTTGGCGGTAGAATATGTGGCACTCTGGTGGTACGTGGTACCCACCTAGACGGCTGTTGCAATAAGAGATCAACCAACGTAATTTATACTTTACTAGCTGACACGGCAAACATCAAACATTGTTCTGCCATATAAATTCATATGATAGGAACACCCCGATCTATTCTCATACCAAATATATATAACAAATTTCATAAAAATCGGTCGAGCCGTCTCGGAAGTGTGCGACCACAAACACCGTGACACGAGATTTTAATACGTATATAAAGATTAGGAAAATAAAGTACGTCAATATACTTTATGTCACCTTTGTCGACGTTTACAGGTTTCATTTAATTGTTTACTTAAACCAACGCTTTAGAGATTCCGTAAATTGAATAAAACCAATTATTTATCTATCTTAATATAGACATATATAGTAAAGATCGGGTTAGGACGTTCCTTGAATATAAATATTTGTTAGATGTTACTAGCATCAACAAAAATATGGTAACAAAAAGGTAGGTTAAATAAATAATATATTACTTGCACATTTCGTATTTTATTTATTTACCTCATATACTAAATATACAGTCAGCCTAAAATGTGGTGTAAACTGTAAAAATCCCGACGGTTGACGTTCATTTGAACGTCATGACAAGGTCGATTTCCCCTTGCAATAATATTATGAGAGTGATCATTGCTCTCTTTATCATGTATTATATTTACGTCATGTCATGTGTCAAGTTAAAAACTCAACCTTAGCGATAATTAGATAACACAGAAACTTTTGTCGAAACTGGTAGGCCACTTTCTTGGCTGACTGCGCTCTATTCGTTCAAAATAAATGTGGCAGCCCTACTTATGTGTGTTTATCCCCTCTTTAATCTAGTTATATTCAAGACACGAACCATTCCATCGCATTCAGTGTTAAACAAGTTATCAAAAGGTCAAACCGTCGACCATTTTAAAATATTAAATAACGCGCGTACTGTGATAAAAAACATCTCTCATATAGTTTTAAAACGATGGCGTGGCTGAATACTTTAGTGTTTTTAATCTGTGCATATTTTTATGTGAGTTTTTATGTTAATTTTATTGTTTTATATTATTTATATTTTGTTTATGTTAGTTTTGTTTACTTGCCTACAATATTATTGATAAATGAAGAGAAATCTTTGTAGTTACGCCTTTTAAAATATATATCACGCACAAACGAGTGTGTTACCTATGGCATACTTAAAATTTGTATGACAAAAGACTATAAGTAATTACATTTTATAAAACAAAGTTGCTGAGTCTGTCGGTCTGTTCGCGATATATTCAAAAACTACTAAACGGATTGTCATGCGCTTTTTACCAATAGACAAAGTCATTCATGAGGATGGCTTGAGTGTACAATTTGTTAAGGTTTTGTACTACCTGTGCGATGCAGGGCGGGTCGATAATAAATAATAAAATATAGATTCAAACTTTATTTAGGAATCCGGTTGAATTTTGATCTGTGCGACTAGGTATATGTAATAATAATTATATTATAAATGGCTATTGATTAAAGTTGGTATCTACTTTAGTGAATACCTACTGCTTCTAAATTTAAAACTATAGCTGTCATTATTATGCTTATAAGATCAATTATAAGCACCTTCTAATCGATCTGCAGTAAGCCAATGAATATTTGTCCCTATTTTAATGCTTTATTAGTTAATAATGTTTACCCTTATGACAAAAAGTTGAAGGCGATCGAGTGGTCAACAGCGGTGTGGCAACGTCGCATGGTTTACGCGAAACATACCGGCAACCGGTAATAAAACAACGCTGGCATACAAAAATTATTAAAAATATTAAGTACGTGTATTACTTTATTCTTTGGTATCTATATAATATGTATATTATATATATATGTGTATGGAATACACGTCGTGAATAACAAATAAGTCAATTGGACACGGTGAATCGGCTTCATTGTTCAATAAATTGTAGTTTCATAACAGTTGTTAGAGAGTTAGGATTTATAACCAACTAGCTGTCTCGACAGATGTCGTCCTGTCTAAGACAAACTGTCAAACTCGCGAGGACAATAATAGTCGTTAAGTATTCTGAAATTATACAATTTTCAGCCCAATTTTCTTAACTTTTCTTTCCGTAAGAACCTTCTACAAAGTATTAGAAAACTTGACAAAAGAAGATGAATGATCGGTAAGGTCGTTCTCAAGTTATGGCGTGACCAAGGGAAACAGGGATTCAATTTTATACAGGATGACTTTGAAATCGTGTAATTCCTTTTAACCACGCATTCTACTGGTGATATGACCATTTTCTTTTATTAATATTATGTTTTTGCAGAAATTAATATACGATTTTTTTTCGTGAGATGGTTCAGATTGTCATTAGACATTACTAATTTAAATAAAATAACATTCCAATAACTGATGTCGTAAATAATAAGGGGCAATAAAAAGGACCGTCCGTTATTATTTACGATATTGATATTTTTTTAAATTAAAATCCAATTAAAATTGCCTCTTGTGGTTAAAATAATATGCCTATCTGAAACCATTTCACGAAAAAACGGTACATTAATTTTTCAAAAATAAAATTCAGTTAAAGACATATGGTCAAGGTTATTCTATACCACCAGTAGAATGTGTAGTTAAAAGGTATCATACGATTTCAATATCAATCTGTATATACATACATAAAGACAAGGATTGAAGAAGAGGGTGCTATAACCTAATGGGTGATTACTAAACTGCCACGCAGAGGTATCAAGTTTGATACCAAGGCACGCACCTCTGACTTTTCGAAGTGGTGTGCGTATAAAATAGTTAATTATCGCTCAATTTAAAGCTGAAATAAAATATCATGAGGAAACGTGCATATTTGAGAGTTCTGCATAATGTTCTCAAAGACGTGTGAAGTCTGCCAACCCGCACTGAGGCGGCGTGGTGGACTATGGCCTAACCCTTCTCACACTGAGAAGAGGCCCGTGCCTAACAGTGGGACTGTTTAATACAGGGCTAGTATTATATGAATAGACTACACAATCTGTCCGTTTGTCTGCCTGTTCCTTTACGAAATTAGATGAGATTATCATGATAATCAATGATATTGTCTTTTTCAGGTCTCTGAAGCGAAAGTGCCGACAATAAAGCTTCATGATGGACGGGACATGCCAGCTCTCGCACTTGGCACTTGGCTAGGAAATAGCACAAAGGTAAATGTTACATTAAACCAGGTTTAAATCTAAATAGTTTTAATAGCTTTAATAATAATTTTATTAGCTTAAAAATTAGTAAAGTTTAAAAGTAGTAGTAGTGTAACAGTTTTCAAAATTATGTAATAAAGTATCAAATAAACAACGCGTTAAAATCCGTATATAGTAGTTTAATTTCAGTGAATAATATTCGCGTAAACAGAAGACAATATTACAGATTTACTAACTTTCTGAGCGGAGCTGAGATGTTATGAGTAACCGAACAACTGTATTTTATAGATTAATCCTTACTAATATTATAAACTCGAAAGTTTGTATGGATGTATCGATGTTTGTTACTTTTTCACGCAAAAACTACTGGACCTATTGTGATGAAACTTAGTATGTAGACAGCTGGAGACCTGGATTCACACATAAGCTAATTTTATCCCGATAATCCCACAGGAACGGAACTTACGCGGGTGAAACCGCGGGGAGAACTAGTATTAAATAAATAGTTTTAGCCTGCGTCTTCACTTGCGTAAAAGTCAGTTAGGTTATGTTAGTAACAATACTTTAAATAATATTTTCTTTTTAATATAAAAATTGCCTATGTTTTAATCGGAGAATTTTTGAATCGGTTGTGTAGTTTATGAGTTAAATCCTGTCAAACAAAAAATCTAATCTTTCCTCTTTATAATATTAGTATAGATATAAACAGCGATAACTCAGTGGGGAGACCAACAGACTGCAATGCAGAGGGTCTCGGGTTCGAACCCACGTCGCGCACCTCTGACTTTCAGAAGTTATATGACTTTTCGAAATGATGTGGGATTGACAATTATCGCCTGCTCCGTGCCTCGGAGAGCACGTTAAGCCATCAGTCCCGGCTGCCATGAACATCTATGGCAGTCGTTATTGGAAAGTCAGTACCCTCTAATATCCTGACACTGGTCCAGCCTTAGGGTATCGTTAGCCTTCGGCATGCGGAGGTCAAGTGGCAGCCGTTCCGTATAAAAACTGATATCCAGTCAAATCCGGTTAGACTAGAAAAGCCGACTCCAAGTGACTTGAGAATAATAAAGGCTAAGAGAGAAGAAGAAGATATAATTAAACCTAAATTATTTAATCTTCATAATATTATTAGTTAGTTTTACTAAGTCAGTTATATATATACTAATATTATAAAGCTGAAGAGTTTGTTTGTTTGATCACGCTAATCTCAGGAAGTACTGGTTCGAATTGAAAAATTATTTTAGTGTTGGATAGCCCATTTATCAAGGAAGGCTATAGGTTATATAACGGCACGCTACGACCAATAGGAGCGGAGCATGAATGAAAAATGTTGCAAAATCCGGGATTATTCTCTTATGTGAAGCAGACAAAGTTGCACGGGTCAGCTAGCGTGGTATAATGTTTAAAGGAGTTAAAAAAATTAAGAAAAATTGTGTCATTTACTATGGGTATCTTCCCATATTGGATATAATAATAAGATTTAGGTAACTCAACTCAAACTCAACTCAACTCAGGCTAATAAATATTCCTTCCAATTACATGGCCGTGTGGAGCCTGGTGCCAATGAGGTGGAACAAGCAGTGGTGTGGGCGATTGAAGCTGGCTACACTCACGTAGACACGGCGCTCATATACGGGATCGAATACCAGGTTGGACGTGCGCTGGCCAAGAAGTTTGCCGAGGGAGTTAAGAGGGAAGACATTTTTGTTACGACAAAGGTAAGGCATTTAAACATAACTACCTATGTATTAATTATGTTATATTTATTTATTTATTGTACGCTACTTTTTGCCCGTGGCTTCGCTTGCAAAAGTATTTCAGGTTAGTAATAGATCTTTATTTATATAAAATATAGCCTATTGAATAATGTTTTAAATTGGTTAAGTAGTTTTCGAGTTAAATCCTTACAGACAAACAAAAAAGCAATAAAAGTCACGTGTCTCGGTGTTTGTGGTCGTACGCCCCTGAAACGGCTCGACCGATTTTATATTTTTTTTTTGTATATTTGATAGGTATAAGAATACGTCGTAAAATATATTTCATACCGATAGATAATTAGGGTGTCCCTATCCGGTTTATTTGATTATATTTTTTTGTTATGGTAATGTCAGTACAACGTTTGTCGGATCAGCTAGTATTGGTATAGAAGTTTACGACATCAACCGTCACTTATAAGAAGTTCTTACCATTCTCTTCTTACTTGCTTATAAAGAATCTTCTTATCTTCTCAGTTGTGGAATGATGCCCACGCCCGAGAAGCAGTGGTCCCTGCCATCCGACGCTCGCTTAAGAACCTCAACCTTGATTATGTGGACTTATATCTGATCCATTGGCCTGTTGGACAGTTCGTGAGTATCTCTCAAAGTTAAAAATCTTTATTGCCATAAAAAAGTGTAGGTATACACTTCTTGGAAAATCACTTCACAATTATCGACCATTCGAGGGTGAAATGTAGTAAAAAACAAAACCTTCGTTTTACTTTTTCTTTTATTTTTGTTAAAATAGATTTTCCAGCTTTTTATGTTCCATTATGAAGTTATACCATCACATTATGAAGTTATATATTTTACAGCAATTGTGGCGAGTTAAAACTTAATGTATTATTTATACAATAAGTCAAACATTTGTGTGCATGAACATGGATGTTTGCCTTGGTCTGGGTGTTTCTATGTATAATATGTATGTATTTACAAAAAAAGAGTATATATGTATGTATGTTTATCCATTGTCTAGTACCCATAGTACAAGCTCTGCTTAGTTTGGGCTAGATGGTGTTGTGTGTATGTGGTAGAATATTATTATTATTATTATTATACCATTATATTAAAAATAAAAGGTTTATGCTACAGTATTTTTTGGGTAAGTAAATACTTTTTTTTGCGAATATCGTCATTTTAAATACACGAAGGGGAGACGCTGTCGGAATTCCGATCACCGCTACATCCGATTCAGCGTCTCCGCGCAGACCGCCGACGCCCCAGTTCGCTTAGCCTCGGGTGAGGACAGTCCACGTTGGGTATTGAAAAAGTTAGTCTTTATTTTAAAAAAAATAGTCTTTATTTTAAAAATCTTTATTTCCATAAAAATGTGCAAACAATTCTTGGACACGTCAATTCACTATTATATTATAAAAAATAATAATAAAATAAACAGAAGGAAATAAAACATTTGCATTGAAAAAAGCCTGTTCGAGGAGTAGAGCTTTCATGAGAAGAAGCAGGCAAGAAACTCATGGCCACTCTTTTAATAGTAGAAACTCTTTTAATAGTTTTAATAATAATTCAATTAGCTTAAAAATTAATAAAGTTTAATAGTAGTAGTAGTGTAACAGTTTTTCAAAATTATGTAATAAAGTGTCAAATAAACAACGCGATAAAATCCGTATATAGTAGTTTAATTTCAATGAATAATATTCGAGTAAACAGAAGACAATATTACGCCATAAAAATGTTTACATCAATACATCATTCCTTATAATAAGAACTTAGATTTTGAATGTCACTTGGGAGTTTATTGTAAAAGCGCACACACTTATTAATTTTTTGAATCCGGTCATCGCCAGTAGTCTTCTTTTGTTTCTTGTATTTATATTATGTAAAAGTTAAGTTAAACCGCGAGATCCTCTTGGAAGCTGCCATTGTGCAGGCTTGGGTTACTGCACCCGACAGGCCTGCAGATATAGACGATGAAGCAAGATGGTTCCAGGAGACGCTGTCGGATATTAGTGATGCGGCGATGCTGCGAGCTCGTGACAGTCCAGCGCGACGTCAGGTGTACTGGTGGTCGCAAGATATTGAAACTTTACGCCGAGCTTGTATCGCTGCGTGCCGCCAGTACGCCAGGCATCGTAGGTGGCGTCGCCGCATGGTTACGCGCGCGCCTCTCAATGTATGAGTAAGTGGCAGCCCAAATCTGCCGGGGCTGCAGGATGAATGCGCGAGTGATCCCTGTGCCCCGGCCATAGATTGTGAGAAGGAACACCGTGGTAGGTTTAGTCGGTATTACCGGGATATCTCCATCTTTACCCCGGTGAGTCCGACATAACCCCTCCGCCCGGCCCCGAGGAGAGGTATGCGGCGATGAATTCCGCAGGAGTAAAAGAACAAAGATCGATGCATCTCGAAAAACTTAATAGGTAAAGTTAAATCAATAACTTTTCGCCAAAATGGCTTTTACAACATTTCATCCTCGAAGTGGTTTAAGTGGTCGTGTCGCCGCTGCCATTGCGCTGAGTGTTGTGGGTTCGAATCCCACGCGGGACAAAAATTAACGTGATCCATAAGTAGTCGTTCAGTCTGGGTGTTCTGTGTCCGTTGTTTGAATGTTTGTAAAGTTCCCCGCGACTCAGGAATTATTCCTAGAGCGGGAGTTTAAAAATAATTGCCTAGAAATTCGGTATGATATTTACAGTTGAATGGAACATACGACGACACGGACTTCGTGGACACTTGGCGCGGTATGACGGAAGCCAAGTCCCTCGGGCTGGCTAAGTCCATAGGAGTCTCCAACTTCAATAAGCAGCAAATTGGAAGGTTGCTGGAGGAAGGGTTAGAGAAGCCCGCTGCATTGCAAGTTGAGGTGAGAGTAAAAGTAACTTTACGGAGTTTGTTTATGTATACTTTAGATCAAATGCTCCATATTTAGGAAAACGACGCCATCGTCCGACGAACATTGAACAATGAGTGTTCTTTGCGGTTGACGTGAGGCGGCAGGGATAAACGCCCTCACTTTGGTGGGTTCATGGCCAAAAATACACCCCGTGTTCTTAAAATATGTCAAAATATACGTTAATATGTGTTGCTATACCGTAATATATCATTATATGTCATGCTATACCGAGTTATGTCTTGTGATATCTGTTCATATATTTTGATGACACTGAAATATATGTATACTAGTAGTTTTCCCGCGGCTTCACCCGCGTAAGTCCCGTTCCCGTGTGAATATCGGGTTTCACCCCTTTCGCCCCATTAAGGGTGGAATTTACAAAAATTCTTTCTTAGTGCTCCCCTACCCTCTCCAAGGAACATACATGCCAAATTTCAGCTTATTGCGTTAAGTAGTTTAGGCTGTGCATTGTCTGTCAGTCACTCAGTAACGTAAGAGTTTTATATATTATATAGATTATTAAACCGCCGTGTGTGGTCACTTTCAAGATAATATTGAAAATATATCGTAGGTATAACGTATATTAATATATAATAGGTATAACTCCGTGTGTGACGGGCTTCATTTATAATCAATTATTATCAAGATCCTTTCAGCCTTCGGCATAAGGTCACTATATATAACGGATTCTAGCTTTAATTTTATCATTTAAAAGGGACTTTCTGACAACCTTTTTTCCACAGATCAACTTAAATCTTCAACAACCAGACCTGCTATCCTATTGTAAAGAACAGAACATAGCTGTGATGGGATACACGCCTTTCGGATCTTTATTCTACAACAAAGCGAACCCCAATGCTCCACCACCAAGAATCGACGACCCAGCTCTCGTGGAAATAGCTCACAAATACAACAAAACAGTACCGCAAATTAATTTGAGATATCTGGTAAGTTTGTAACGCCATCTAGGTATGAGTAGAGGAATTATTAAGCAGCGACATCTATTTAATTACGCGGTAATTAATTTGAACAGTGTCATCTAGCGATAAGAGTCTAGAAGTTTATTATAGTGACATCTAGTTATGATAAAAGAGAAAAATAATTTATAATTTTGTTATACATTGCGAGGCTGTCGAAAACTTATTAAAGCAAAAACACATACTTGATTTTAAAATAAGATACATCATTTCTAAAATAGTTTTAACTACAAGAAGATTTTTATTTATTAGAAACTCAACAGCTTGTTTTCCATACACATAAATAAGAGAGTAGATAGAACTAGCAATATCAAGTAACGCGTCAAACACTAGGATTATTGTAGTATTCATTACTACATCTAACAAAAAGTGACTATGGCAGTAGGGTAGTCTGCCACACCGGCTACGTAAGACATTACGCGGAAAGTTTTTTGGGTTTGATGCGCCATAGAAATACGATCATGTTCGGCCGAATAAGGGTTTTTATCTTATGTGTAACCCTGCCAATATTCATTTGGTTAGTAGACAATCGCTTATCTCTTATATATTGACGGAGAGCTCATACCTACAAGCAATTAGGTAACAAACCAATTGTAGAGTTCCCGCGGCTCGTCGATCAAGAACTTGCATGTAACTCGTACTGCAAACTTAACTTGCGCGATTCAGAATCTAACGCTATGTGTAATTAAGCACAACGCCATCTCTCGTCGCTAATTGTAGCTTCTTAGTAAATGTGAAGCCACATTGATATAAGACTGCACGGATGGCGTAGTGGTTTAAGTGGTTGCCTCGCCGCTGGCACTGCGCTGAGTGATGTGGGTTCGAATCCCACACGGGATAAAAATTTGTATGATCCACAAATAGTTGTTCCTAGTCTGGGTGTTATTTGAGTTCGTTGTTTGAATGTTTAAAGACCCCCGCGACATAGGAATTACACCTAGTGCGGGAGTTATCTTCTTTAAAAACAAAAAATCAGACTTGCGCGGTTCAGAATTTAAAGCTATGTGTAATTGACACAGCGCCATCTCTCGTTGCTAGTCTTAATTCAGTTGCTAGTCGCAACTTCTTAGTTTATGGAGTCACACTGATATCTGTTTTCATGATTTTCAGGTTGAATTGGGCGTGATTCCACTACCAAAATCCCTCACCAAGTCTCGTATTGAAGAGAACATTAATGTCTTCGACTTTGAGTTGAGCCAAGCTGAAAAAGACACTTTGAAGAGCTATGACAAGAACTATAGGACCATTCCACAGTACAAGTGGCTGAACCATCCTTTTTACCCATTTGAGAAGAAAGAAAACTGAGAAATCATGTATTTGGATTTTTTAATAAACATTTTTATCTTGAGTGATAAATTAGTATATTTTTAATGTCTTTATAAATTTTATTTACAAGCTGTGTCTGCGTATATAGTGACATCAGCCCTGTATTAAACCGTCCCACTGCTGGGCACGGGCCTCTTCTCTGTGTGAGAAGGGTGAGGCCATAGTCCACCACGCATATTTGAGAACATTATGGAGAACTCTCAGACATGCAAATTTCCTCACGATGTTTTCTTTCACCGTTAAAGCGAGCGATAATTAACTATTTAATACGCACATCAATTCGAAGTCAGAGATGCGCGCTTTAGGATCCAACTCTTGAGCTCTGCGTGGTAGTCCAACGGTCTCCCACAAGGCTATCGCAGCTACTTCCTGAATCCCACTTAGGAAATATACCTAATATTATGTTACCCCTGAAACTTTCTGCATGACTATGTCCTTTTCTGTCCCCTCACAACGTGTATGCGAAATTCCATGATAATCGATCGAGTAGTTAAGGCATGAAAGCGTAACAAACAAACTCACTTTCGCACTTATAATATTAGTTAGGATAGTGCTAAGCCTAAGTGGTAATGGCAGGCTACATAGCTCGCACAACCAATGGCCATAGAACAGGAAGGTTCTGGAGTGGCTCTTTACGAGGTAGACCGACGACCTGGTAAGGCTCGCGGGAAGCGGTTGGATGCGGTTCAAGATCAGTCTGTGTGGAAAATCCTAAAGGAGGTCTATGTCCAGCAGTGGACGTCTTTCGGCTGAGATGATTGTGGTAAGGTTATTGTCGAACATTACAAAAAAATATATCACATTTAAATAAATCTTTATTTACAATTTCACCTAAATCTTAATCTACTGCTATAACTTCTTTAATTCCTTCATCATCAATTGTTTTTTCAATCTCAATATAGACATTTCTATCTCATGCTTCTCAATCTTCTGCTGTTTCTCAATCTCAAACATCTCTTTCTGTCTTCTTAATTCCACCTCCAACAATTCTCTTTTTAATTCTTCTATTGTCTTTTTATCTTCTGGTATTATTTGTATTGGGTCTATGTCATGTTTTAAGCCTTCTATATTAGGCTTTGTATCAGAGCTGTCTGGCAGAAGTATGTGTTCTGGAAGGCGGTCAGTCGCAGTTGCGACTAAATAGTCGTCTTGAGTGTCATCAGTCGCATCGTTTAGACCACCGCTGTCGTCAATTTTGGTATCTGTATCGCTTAGTGAGTCTAGGCGAGATTTCTGGAAGTAAATATGTTTTGTTATGTTTGTTTTATTTCTTATAGTTAAAGCGTGATGCAGTGGGGAGACCAACAGAGTACAAAGTAGCAGCGATAGCTCAGTGGGGAGACCAACAGACTGCAATGCAGAGGGTCTCGGGTTCGAACCCACGTCGCGCACCTCTGACTTTCGGAAGTTATATGACTTTTCGAAATTATGTGCGTATTGATTGACAATTATCGCCTGTTCCGTGCCTCGGAGAGCACGTTAAGCCGTCGGTCCCGGCTGCTATGAACATCTATGGCAGTCGTTATTGGGAAAGTCAGTACCCTCTAATATCCTGACACTGGTCTAGCCTCAGGGTATCGTTAGCCTTCGGGTTGCGGAGGTCAGGTGGCAGCCGCTCCGTGTAAAAACTGATATCCAGTCAAATCCGGTTCGACTAGAAAAGCCGACCCCAAGTGACTTGGGAATAATAAAGGCCAGGGAGAAGAAGTTAAAGCGTGATGCGCGTAAAATATACAGACAGACAAACATTCAAAATGTAATCATTTTGGCAACCAAAAATGAGAGTAGGGGGTTATAAGAGCTATGTCTTATAATCTTAAATTCTATTTCGTTTTCTTAAATATCTCCTATGTACATCTGTATCATCAACCCCTTTCAATTTTATCATACCTATGTGTAGATTATTCTATACATTAATAAATATTTTACTGCAATTTTTTATGGGACGTAAGACAAGATAAACAAAAATTTTAACAAAAATGAAACCCGACTTTATAAATGAATATTCTTGAACAAAAAATGCACAAAAATAAATAATTGCCTATTCATTTAAATTAAACTACTATATACGGATTTTATCGCGTTGTTTATTTGACACTTTATTAAAAGCAACCGAAACGTCGGGGAAAGTGTAAAATTAAATTAAATCAAAATAGTTTAAATAGTTTTAATTTTAATTTAATTAGCTTAAAACTTTGTAAAGTTTAATAGTAGTAGTAGTGTAACAGTTTTTCAAAATTATGTAATTAAGTGTCAAATAAACAACGCGATAAAATCCGTATATAGTAGTTTAATTTCAATGAATAATATTCGCGTAAACAGAAGACAATATAATTGCCTATTCTTGTAAATAATTAAATTATTGTTATTAACATCAACATCACCATATTAGAATGGAGCTACCTCGAAACACTACGAGGGGCTTCCAAACCATCCTACACAGTTGTTTATTTTGTTGTTGCCAAAAATTAGAACATCATTAATGTAACCGAAGTCAACCATATAGGCATTATTAAGGATAACTCGAAAACGAATGGTCAGATCTTGATCAAAATTAAATGGGACCAAATGGATCAGTTTACTTAGAAAAAATTAAGACGTGACACACATAAAAAAAACGAATTGAGACGATCCTCCTTGTTTTGAAGTCAGTTAAAAATTAGCAATTTTTCTTATTGTTTATAACAGAAAGAGTAACTACTTCAATTTTGCTTATACAGAAATAGTCCACTTCGCAAAATATCCCTTTCGTAAATTATTTAACTATTTTATACTGCATATATAATTTTTTTGAGTAACATAGGTCTTTTATTGTTGTTTTTGTGATACCTATCCAAATAATATATTACTATGGAACCCTATGTACATTGTGCTAAAGGGACATTCTGAGAAAAGGGCATTTTGCGAAGTGCACATTCTAGGACTGAGCCTTCCTCTGGATATATGGGTTCTTACCGCATTGCCTTTCAACGGATACTGCAACATTTGTTGGAACACAGACCCTGTAGACAGCAGATTCCCGTCTTCATCAGTCAATATCTTGACTATGCGTTCTTCTAGTGGGGTCAGCTGTACCCTACACTGAGTGCCATCACCCTGACACTTCTGTATGACGGCGTATTTCCGACGGACCTTGAATTTGAGATCCACCCAGTACTGAAACAATGGAAATAGATGACATACCTTTAATGCAAGAATTTGCTTTTTCTTCTTCTTCTGCTAATTCACTCGCGTTAATGTAGGTTATGACAATAAATTTGTATCCCTCGAGAACAGTACTTTTTCCTGGATGAAAGGTATCCTATGTCCTTCTCTGTACCCCTGACAACGTGTATGCGAATTTTCATGACGATCAGTCGAGTAGTTAAGGTATGAAAGCGTACAAACAAACAAACTGACATTCGCATTTATAATATTAGCTAGGATACAATAGTGTAAATTCTGTATTGCCAAAGGGGTAACCAGAGATCTATCAAACCCAAAGTAAGTTAGCTTTGTTTATAATAATATCAGCCCTGTATTAAACTGTCCCACTGCTGGGCACAGGCTTCTTCTCGGAGTGAGAAGGGTCAGGCCATAGTCCGTCACACTGGCCCAGTACGGGTTGGCAGACTTCACATGTCTTCGAGAACATTAAGGAAAACTCACAGACATGCACGTTTCCTCACGATGTTTTCCTTCACCGTTAAAGCAAGCAATAATTAAGTATTGTTTCACAGTAGACAAAATTTTTATTTCCAATATTTTAATATTTTTATTAACATATATCAACTTAATTGACATGTCCAATTGTTTACACATTTTTATGGAAATAATGATTTTTGATTTTGACTTGACTTGACTTATAAAACAGTCATGCTATTATATAGTGACATATGTATATTGTATATGTTTAGTACCAATTTCTAAGTTTATACCATCACACACCCGGGACCATCCGAAGCCACTTTTCGGTTTGCTCTGGTCTATCCTATTGAGGGTTCTCGCAATCTTCTCCCACATTCTTTTACTCTGCATGTGGCCTTCTCTTGAACGAGCAGTTGCCAGTGCTAGAGGAGGATAGCGCTCCATGTATTGAGCAAGCACTTCCAATTGTTCTCTAGAGATCCGGCGACGATAATATAGGTCGTCTGTCATGACACTAAAAGAAATACAGGTTAAGTCAGAAGACACTATTATATATTTTTATACAAAAACTATCAACCCATCCTGGCTTCCAGGGTAGTACAAAACCTTTACAAATTATACACCTAAACCTTCCTCATGAATCATGTTGTCTATTGGAGAAAACCGCATGAAAATCTGTTCAATAGTTTCGTTTATTTCTAACAGATAGACAGCCGCAGGGGACTTTGTTATATAATATGTAGTGATTATAGGTCTTGATACACTCGTACAACCTCTATGAGCATATCTAGGGTTATTTTCTAAAGAGTTCATGCCACCTAAACAGCAACAGCCTTATACAAAACACTAGAATTATGACGAAACTTCCTAGGGCATCAGACAATTTTATGGAGCTGTTGATTTTTTATTTAACTCAACGACACTCTTTGCTACACTCCAACCTAGTTGCGGCCCTAGAACGGGGTCGAGCTGGTTTGAGTACCCCCTTATCAGCTAGTCACATACGTTCAAATATTTAATTATGGAGACATAAACGGCATAAAATTACATCCAAAGATATTATACCAAGATATCCGTGAAAATGGTCTAATACTATGATAACTGCGGCAAAATATTTATTATTAAGGTGTCTTAGATCCATTATGATATAAACATTTTCAATATATTCTTAAAACAAAAAAACAATTACATTTACACGATAACATACAAACACACATACATAATAATAATGTCCTCCAGACCTAATTTCGGCCACGGCGGCCAGTCTTAACAGAGACTATCCAACTACGCAGGAGATATTATAGTGCACAAGTGTGTGCGCAAACACAAGTGCACTCTCTGTTCCCTAACTCTCATGATCCGATGGGACGGCAATCCGACACGACCGGAGAGAGATCAGGCGCAGGACCAACGGCTTTACGTGCTTTCCGAGGCACGGGGGTGTCTAACACCGCCAACTTCCTAACTCCGGGCTGCTATTGAGATTTCTTTACAGAAAAACCCAATAACTTTTTGTTGGCCCGACCCGAGATTCGAACCCGAGACCTCATGCACAGCAGTCGCATTCACTACTGCTGCGCCACGGAGGCAGTTACAATAAAACATACAAACATACATACATACATACATACATACATACATACACAATAACATTTAAAGTATGATACGTACGCTTACTGTCTTTCAAAAGTAACTATTAAAATTTCAACAATCATCAAATGCACAGTCTTTTTTCATTAAGTAAAGTGAAATTTCAATTTATTTATATTGTATTAAGTGCACTTTCGCGATCTAACTTTCACCTTCCATATTTTGACTTGACAATTGACATAGGAAATGACAAACGTCAATAGTAATATAACATCAATAAATAATAATGAATTCGGATACATGCTATCGGGTTTATAGTCTAACAAGCAATAAGATAGCTTTCTTTATCTTTTGCTCTTCAAAATGAAACGGCTTTGGGTGGGTTTGGTCCAATTACTATGTACTCTAGTAGAGCGAAGTCGTGTGCAACGTCTACGTTGCACACTGCCACTCGCGTAAGTCTAGATTTTTTCGATACATTTCTATCTCTCGGGAACTCAGTATTACAAAGTCGAAATGGCAGACGATGACTCGCTGACTTACTAAATGGACCCCTGAATAGCCGCCATAGGCTTACAAGCCGTAAAAGCAGCAGAGGGCAACAGTGTGAGTGGCTAGGGGTGTCGAGTGGTGCGGTGATTTTACCATCACGGGTCTTATGAAAACGGAGACCTGGAGCGGATTTTTCCATAGTTATGCTCTAAAAATGACACTTCCACCCCAGATCATATAGCTCTGACGCCCTCTCTCTGGCCGGCTGAGTAAGGCAAGCCAGAGCTGAGAGTCCAACCGGCGCTCTTGAAATTACACTCCAGCCTGCCAGTAAAGGTGCAAAGGAACAGAGTGTCATGTCCCTCCAACACAAAAGGAGGACCCTCCAATGCGACTGGGTGATCGTGCCTGGCGGGTCACGACCTGATTGTTGATGTCGGGCAGTTGTATAATAATATATACATAGCCGCTGTGTAAACTTCACCAGCGTGATTCAGGATTGTGTGACGATGATGATTATAAGTGGAAATTGTGTACAGCGCCATGTTTTCTGTCGTCGAATCTTCTTGGTTTGTGTACTGTCGCTATAAAGGCAAGCTGGCGCGGCGACGAGGCCCTAATCGACACTCTGAAGCATTCAGGACCGTGGCGCCGCTCACATTCAGCTTGCCACAAGCTGCCTTGGGTTTTATGTACTTAATTAAGATAACTTGATGAAATATTTTTTTTATCAGAAAGTGATGGTGGTACTTTGAAAGCTAAAGTACTATGTCCTCCGAGATCGCGTTAGTCTCATGATTAGATAATGACTGCCCCAAAGAGGTTTATTTATATTATTACAATCTAAACTTAAAATACCCTTATCAATACGCATATGAAACCTCTGTTTAACATCCAGCACATACGGTAGGTACCTACTTAAATAAGTGCAGTCAGAAAAAAATCTCTTCTTGGTTTGCTATGGTAAGACATGATAACTGATCCGTGTAATTTTTATTTTTATTTCCATAAATTAATAATTTCTTCGTTTTCTCTTCACTTTTGTTTCTGGTGTTGGTATTTCCTACTTGCGTAAAGTCCTGGTGGGATAAGTGCATTTATCTGATAAATTAATACAATAAGGCTAATAATAGGTATGTAAATGGTTTTCCAAGAGTATATTAAGATAGATCGCTTATTTATTTAACAAAAGCTAAGAACTGTCCCTGCTTTTGAGTGCAGTTTGGCTGGTAAAATATGTTACTTACAGCAAATGAATAACCAAAATAAATTTAGCGAAAAGAATATCTTTTATAATTATTTGTATTTTCCAGTTATATTCCACAACATATAGTCGTACATTATAACTTAAGCAACACTCACATAAAGAAATGTTTTGGCCATAAATCCGAACGTATCTCAACTGACGAATCACGAACGAATTTCACGATCAACAATTTTTTTGATAGACTTGACGTGAACAGGCACGGTCGCTGTTTGCCGTCGAGATGTCTCCGATTAAATTAAATTTAGTATTGTGCAGTGTGATATTATGCGTTTTGGTGTGCGTCAACACTCAGTCCGTACACAGACGTTTCGAGTACAAATTTTCGTTTAAGCCGCCGTATTTAGCTCAAAAAGATGGATCTGTACCGTTTTGGGAGTACGGAGGCAGTAAGTATAACCTTATTTCTCTTTAAATTTTAATGATGTAGTACTACAAATCTTTACTAATGCGTGCAAATATTCATTATCTTCCTTTCTATGTTCATAAATATTCATGTTGTGTTATAAATATTGAGAATGAAGGCGAAAAGAGTTTGTTGATACGCTTGCAAAGGTCTGACAGCGACACGTCAGTGAAATCTGTCAAGAGTGAATGAGATGGCCTTATATGAATTTACATGAGATAGAAGGAGAGATGCAATTTTTGCCGAGATCATGTTTTTATGGTTCCACGACGGCAGTCGACACGGTTAAAAAGTATATTTTATAAAATATTAAATTCTATGTCCGTTATTATAAATACTAGTTATTTTTAATTATTAGCTAATGCGTTCATTTATGAGCAATAACAATTTTTAATGACCGTCTTAAGTATTTATGCGTCCGAAATAAAATGTTTCTTTTTTATTTTTGCTCCAACCAAATCGAAATGATTCCAGGTTTTTATAGATTTAGAAATTCGTTTATGGTCTATACCTAAGTTATCTGCATGGTCCTAAGTGTGGAGTCTAATATAATTATAAAATAAAATCGAATGCACATCACTTAAAGAAATAAAGTTACTGAAAACACGGCTCAGACATGTGCTCTTTTTTAATTATCACTATGTGTAGTCATATTCTTTATTACCAATGTATTGTTACCAATAAAATGCATATTTGTTGAAATTATTGAGGAAAAATCACAACAAAAATCCCCTTAACTAGACATAAAACTGCCTAGTTAAGTTTGTAACAGAGATGGCAAAAAGTAATAAAATTAATTTATTAAGTAATTAAATTTTTAAGTAAATTGGATGTAAAAAAAGATTTAATTAAATAAATAATAGAAAAATAAATATTTATATTATTACTATTACTATTTAATATTTATAAATTAATTTATTAATTTTATTTAATAATTAAAATGATTTAATTTTGTGATTTTTTTTATTTGGTTGCTTTAAATTTGAGTTAAAATATTATTTATTTACGTCGCTCATTCATTTGCATTTATAATTATAATTACTCCATACTTCATAGTAATTATAATTACTCCGAATATATAATGTATTATTATGTATTTAATTGAATTACAAAGTATTTTAATTACATTTCAATTTGATTACTTTGTAATTAAATACATAATAATACATTATATATTCGGAGTAATTATAATTACTATGTAATTTAATACAATTTAATTAGATTACATTGTAATTACATTACTTTGTAGTTAAATTAATAATTCAATTACAACATAATTTAATTATGCCCATCTCTGCTTTATAATGAAACTACTCTAGTTGTGTTTAAAGAAACAACTTTATTTTTTTATTAGCACATATAGAACAAAAAAGATACAAATTTTAACTAGCAATATCCAAAGATGATTGTTGCTACCAGTAGTTTGACAACTTAATATAATTCAACATATACTTTTTGGTATGCTAATCAGCCATGAAATTATAAATAAAGAATTATTAATGAAACACACTTTATTTCATTTCCTCAAGTTCCAAATATCTAATTAGAAAGACAAGGAGTGTGTTATTATTTGTAATCTTAAGTTTATGATCAATTAGATATAATATTCTACCACATACACACAACACCATCTAGCCCAAACTAAGCAGAGCTTGTACTATGGGTAGTAGACAATGGATAAACATACATATATACTTTTTTTTTTGTAATTACATATGTATTATACATAGAAACACCCAGACCAAGACAAACAGCCATGTTCATGCACACAAATGTTTGACTTGTGCGGGAATCGAACCCGCGACCTCAGGCGTGGCAGTCGGTTACACTAACCACTACGCCATCGAGGCCGACGCGACGAGATATGACATGTAAAGTAACTGTGCATGCTTTAAAAAGTAGCCTATGTACGTTCTGAGTATTTAACCTACTTTTATGCCAAATTTAATCGAATCAGTTTAGCAGTTTTGAAAATGTAACAAACTAAGAGGTAGATTTGTATTATAATTCTAGTATGAATATATATCTCGCGAGCCGCATGCTCTTTGACTCCTCGGCTGCGGCTCTTCCACAAATTGTTTAGTGTAGGCACAGATTACTACTTATAATCTTGCCTTATCTTGATACCAAATTTTATTTAATTTACCTTTAGTTAAACTAAGACTGATTTGACAGTCCATCAAGGAGGCGGCGGAGCGGGAGAGGGAGCGCTTAAATCCTCTCCCCAACCGTAGAACCGGGCGCCGGAGGGCGCGAGATGACCTCCAGCCACCCTAAGGTTTGACCTGGGGGTGGTAGGCTGCGTGGGCCTGCCCGCCACCCGATCAGCACCAGGTCCGAGAGGCGGCGTGCGTGTTCCCACGCGCGCCTCTGAGTCGTGTTTTTGTCCCCCTACAAGGGGACAGTAGAGGGTCTTTTAAGTAGTGGCCTGCCGTTTCACACGGCGGGCCTCGCTGTCTATGGTTATGTCGAGGAACACCGTGGTAGGTTTAGTTGGTATTACCGGGGTATCTTTCCCCCGGTGAGCCCGACATAACCTCTCCGTCGACCCGCGGAGAGGTATGCGAGAAGCATACCCCCACGTAAAAAAAAAAAAAAAAGACTGATTTGACAAAGGCAAGCTCGAGAGTGTACATTTAATCTTAATTATTTCCATAATAAGGACTTCTGCCAAAGCAAAGCTTAAGTTAAAAAGGGCTCTTTGAATAGATTTAAATTGTGTATTGTCTATATTTGGCTCTTTTGGATGTCAAGGTTGCCGACCACTGGCCTAATAGGATACCATTGGACTGTCACACAGAGGTCTTGAGTTCGACCCAAGGCAAGATATATATAACATTTCGAAGTTATGTACATATTAAATTGTTATTTAACACTCACTTTATTGGTAAAGGAAATCTTTGTGAGGAGAGGTGTTTGAGAGTTCTCCATAATGTTTGTGAAGATATGTAAAGTCTGTTAACCACACCAGGCCAGCGTGGTAGACTACGGCCTAACCGTTCTCACACTGAGAAGAGGCCTGTGCCCAGCAGTCGGACAGTTTAATACGGGCTGATATTATTATATATATATAAATATATGATAAGATACTTCAAGTGGCTACTCATTTGCATGTCAATATCTTATCTAGTTTCAAATATCTTTGAAAGTATAAAAAGCATTATTGTATAGTAGTTTTGGTGTGCTGCCTCGGAAGTGTAGTGTTAGTGAATGTAATCGCTGTCCATGTCTCAGGTTTGTTGTCCGGGCTAGGCAAGGAGTTGTTACCCCAGTAAATTCCACATCCATATTATGTTATCAGCCAGCCTGTATAATAAAAATAGTACTTGTATATGTATACTACTGTACAATAATATTTCAAAATCCATAAGAGAGTTAACCCTTACAAGATTTATAAATACTTTTAAGAAATGGCTCATACATAAATATTTCTACACTGCTACACAGTAGCTGAATATATCTATACTAATATTATAAAGCTGAAGAGTTTGTTTGTTTGTTTGTTTGAACGCGCTAATCTCAGCAACTACTTGTTCGATTTGAAAAATTATTTTAGTGTTGGATAGCCTATTTATCCAGGAAGGCTATACGCTATATAACATCACGCTAAGACCCATGGGGACAGCGCAGTAACGATAAACGGGGGTGAAACCGCTGGAACATCTAGTGTTGTATAAAGATAATGTTAATTGTAATATATTATAATAATATTATGGTATATTAGCTTTGGCGCGTGGCTCCGCTCGCGTAGTACTTATATCAATTAATAATAGCCTATGTCCTCCCCCAGGTTGTAAACTACAAATTTCATCTAAATTGGTTGAGTGGTTTAGTCGTGAAGAGGTAACAGACAGACCGAGTTACTTTCTAATTTCAAAGTCAAAGTCAAAAATGTTTATTTCTATAAAAATGTGCAAACAATTCTTGGACACGTCAATTCACTATTATATTATAAAAAATAATAATAAAAATAAACAGAAGGAAATAAAAATGTAGCATTGAAAAAAGCCTGTTCGAGGAGTAGAGCTTTCATGAGAAGAAGCAGGCAAGAAACTCATGGCCACTCTTTTAATAGTAGAAACTCTTTTAATAGTTTCAATAATAATTCAATTAGCTTAAAAATTAGTAAAGTTTAATAGTAGTAGTAGTGTAACAGTTTTTCAAAATTATGTAATAAAGTGTCAAATAAACAACGCGATAAAATCCGTATATAGTAGTTTAATTTCAATGAATAATATTCGAGTAAACAGAAGACAATATTACGCCATAAAAATGTTTACATCAATACAATTTAATGTTATATTATGTTCCTTATATGAGCTGCTGTGTGTAATTGTTACAGTTATATTTTATTTCAATAAGATTTAAAAAGTTTATAATGTTAGTAAGGATAATATCAAATTAGTGTAAATTATAGAATTACAGTGACTTTTTTATTATTATATTAGTTTTGCTTGTCAAGGTGGACCTTATAGCAGCATGGTGTTGGAACCATTGCTTATTAGTTATTCACGTCAGTTACAGTTATTATATACCCATGGGGTAGGGAATAGGATTATTGCATTAAAGTTCTCTTATTGCCAATTATGGTATGTATTATTAATAAAGACTTATAATCCTTATCATGACTGCATGGATGGTGTAGTGGCCACACTGCCATTGTGCCGTGTGTTGTGGGTTCGAATCCCACACGGGTCAAACATTGTGTGATGCACAAATGGTTGTTCCAAGTCTAGATGTTCTTTGTGTCCGTTGTTTGAATGTTTATAAAATCCAAATTTTTTTATTGAATTGAAAATTGAATTATGCCTAGTGCCCAAATTGTCTTTTTAAAGAGTAAGATAAGTGGAGACTTATATTATGGCATGTAAGTAGGTATTTAAAGGGACTAATATTTACTAAATTTTATACATTATTATTTTGGAATAGAATAGGCCTCTTCTTTTTTATTAATTGCAACTATCAATCTATCATTACAGCTTCTTATCCCAATGCAATAGTATTGTAATATAATTACAAGTGAGAATCGGCAATGAATTTCCGTAAATCTTGGAGTTCGAAGAAATAGTTCAGTAATATACAAAGGTCACGTGACTTTGAGTTGACACGTGACATTGAGGTCAGAGGTCATAGTCATTTCGGGGTTATATAGACTATGCTGAGTCGAATGGCGTTGACCGCGAGTCTCTAGCTCCTACGGTTCTTGAGTTGAAAGTTGTATAACAGACGGACGGACAAAGCTGTTGTATAAGAGTTTTTTCGAACTCTAAAAATCTAATAAGTATGTAGTAAGCCTCGAAAATTAGCTTTCAATGCTTTAATGTTTGTAAATTGATTAGCCTTACATAAAACAAATCCTAAATTACGATATCGACTTCAAGGATGGCGTAGCGGTTTAAGTGGTCGCGTCGCCACTGCCATTGCGGGTTCAAATCCTACATGAGATAAAACTTTGTGTGATCCACAAATGTTGTTCGGAGTCTGGGTGTTATTTGTGTCCGTTGTTTGAAAGTTTGTCAAGTCCCCCGTGACACAGGAATTATTCCTAGTAAAAAAGGACAACTTCCACAGTTGTTCCTTTTTAAAACAAAGTCCCCCGCCGCATCTGTCTGTCTGTTCGCAATAAACTCAAAAACTACTGAATGGATTTTCATGCGGTTTTCACCAATAGACAGATTGATTCATGAAGAAGGTTTAGCTGTATATTTGGGTTTGTACTACCCGTGCGAAGCCGGGGCGGGTCGCTAGTGTGATATATATCTAGCAAGATGCAGGGGCGGTGCACCTGTGCCTACAATATCAAGGATATAACATAGACTTGTGTATTTAGATTATGTACTTTCAGAAAACGTTGTGTATCTGTGGAGTTGAGTTTCCAAGGCCCTTAGTCAAACTCCGTGATCAGATGCAAAAGAAGAGCCAGTTTCGGAATGAATTGTGAAATGTTAAGTGGAGTTACATGGATGGTTAAGTGGTTTTAAGTGGTCGCCTCGCCACTGCCACTGCGTTAAGTGTTGTGGGTTCGAATCTCACACGGGACAAAACTTTGTATGATTCAGAAATTTTTCATTTCATACCGGTAGTTCCTGAGATTAGCGCGTTCAACCAAACAAACAAACAAACACTTCAACTTTATAATATTAGTATAGATAATAAGTGGTAGAGGTGCGTGACGTGGGTTCGAACCCGAGACCCACCAACAGACTGCAATGCAGAGGGTCTCGGATTCGAACCCACGTCACGCACCCCTGAATTTCGGAAGCTATATGAATTTTCGAAATTATGTGCGTATTGATTGACAATTATCGCCTGCTCCTTGCCTCGGAGAGCACGTTAAGCCGTCCGCGTCGGTCCCGCCTGCCATGAACATCTATGGCGGTCGTTATTGGGAAGTCAGTGCCCTATAATATCTTGACACTGGTCTAGCCTTAGAGTATCGTTAGCCTTCGGGTTGCGGCGGTCAGGTGGCAGCCGCTCCGTGTAAAAACTGATATCCAGTCAAATCCGGTTAGACCAGAAAAGTCGACCCAAATGACTTGGGAATAATAAAGGCTAGTGAGAAGAAGATAGATAATTAATTACTATTAATTTTATTATGAATGTCCGCTAAGTAACGCCTCATACGATTCAATATATTTATAATATTATAAAGTTTCGATATAGTGTAATAAATGAATAACCTAACTAAAAATGCTATGTCGGGCACATTTAAAATAAATTACAACACATTTAGTTGGAATGTGTGTTTGTAACAATATTGCTGACTACCTAGTTATGCATGTGATTTCATATATACGATATGCAATCATTTACATATCGATTCCACCCCTCATATGCATTAAAAATAATATATCTTTTTTGCAGGGATGGCTTTAGTGGTTTAAGTGGGCAGCTCGCCACTGCGATTGCGCCGAGTGTTATGGGTTCGAATCCCACTCGGGACAAAAATTCTGTGATCCACTAATCGTTGTTCCTAGTCTGGATGTTCTTTGTGTCCGTCGAATGAATATTTGTAAATTTCCCCGCGACACAGGAATTACACATAAAACGGGAGTTGTCTTTTAAAAAAACTTGCTAACTAATTTGAATCTGTACTAATATTATAAAGCTGAAGAGTTTGTTTGTTTGTTTGGTTGAACGCGCTAATATCAGGAACTACTGCTTCGAATTAAAAAAATCTTTTAGTGTTGGATAGCCCATTTATCGAGGAAGGCTATAGGCTATATAACATCATGCAACGACCAATAGGAGCGGAGCAGCAATTAAAATGTTGCAAATACGGGGAAAATTATCTTATATGAAGCAGACGAAGTTGCGCGGGTCAGCTAGTGATAATATATACAAGACTTTGGCCGTGACTTCGCTCGCTTAAATGTAGGTAAGCTTAGTAACAGTACTTTCTTTTCAGATGAATGTTACTTTATGTCCTATTCTGTTCCCCTGACATCGTGTATGCAAAATTTCAGGATGATCAGTCGAGTAGTTAGGCGTGAAAGCGTAACAAACAAACTCACATTGGCATTTAAAATATTATAATAATACAAGCCCTGTCGTAAACTGTCCTACTGCTGGGCACGGGCCTCTTCTAACAGTGAGATGGGTTAGGCCATAGTCGACCACTCTGGCCCAAGACAGCTAGGCAGACTTCACATATCTTCGAGAACATTATGTAGAACTCTTAGACCTGCAGGTTTTCTCGCGATGTTTTCCTTCACCATTAAAGCAAGCGTTAATTAACTTTTTAATACGCACATAACTTCGAAATGTCGGAGATGCGCTTTAGGATCGAACTTGAGACCGCTGCGTGGCAGTCCAACGGTCTTCCAATAGACTATTGATGCTTATTTTTTAAAGGAAGACCATAAATAATGATAATAATATCCTACTATAAAGATTAAAGTGTATAATATATTATACCTATATGATGGGTTTTATCTAATCGCGTGGTGTTACACATTGGACTTTTAAACGTGTCGAATTAAAACTAAATGTTATTCATAACTATTTTTATACATAAACGTACAACCAAAGAATTAAATCACTCGCTTAAATGTAGGTTAGATGCCTAACAGTACTTTTTTTAAGATGAAAGGTACCCTATGTCCTTTTCTGTGCCCCTGACAACGTGTATGCGAAATTTCATGATGATCGGGCGAGTAGTTAAGGTGTGAATGCGTAGCAAACAAACTTACATTCTTATTTATAATATTATATAGTTAGGACTAGCTTTTACCCGCGGCTTCACTCGGCAACAATACTATTTTCTAAATGGAAGGTACCCTATCTAAACGGTGTGTCCTTTTCTGTACCGTTGACAACGTGTATGCGAAATTCCATGATGTTCGGTCGAGCAGTTAAGGCGTGGAAGTGTAACAAACAAACTCAGACTCGCATTTATAATATTAGTTGGTATTACAGATGTTTTACACTTAATTCAGACATTATATACGCATTACAGCGTGCCTAGTACGAGCTGTTTTTACGTTAAGGCGATCGAAACGTTTACCGCGTTTGGCTCTCTGATTGGTTAAGACTGCGCCGAGAGAAATGTGCCAAAACAGGCGTTCACAGTTAAGTGAATAAAATCAACACTTTTTGTTTAATACAAATATAAAATATACAATTACCATAACAATGAATGTGTCTACAATTATTCCGTGTAAAAAATTTAAAATAATTAATATTTACGCCTACAAAATTACGTGAATTTGCACGAAAAATGCAAAAACGTAAGCTCGTGTTAGGTGATTTTTAGATTATAACAGTAGAAATCTATCCTATTTTACAGCTTAAACGAAACATAAATAGTTATATTACAATTTGTTCGTTCCAAATATTTAAGTTATTGGTTAACAATAAAGAGACATATATATCAAAAAAGCACTTCAAATACTCCATACGATTTGACTATGGCGGCCGCGCGCCGATTTGAATATGCGCCGCACGAGCTCTGTCATTATCTGTCTTACGCTCGGCGCAGTCTTAAGAGCTTGGAGCGGGCCAATCGGAGCGCCGAACGTGATAAACGTGTCGATCGCGTTGACGTAAAACAAACTCACACTAGGCACTCTGAATCAAACTCACGACCTTCCGTAACGTCACGTATATTATTACTACAGTGATAACATGCGCCACTGAAACCGAAACCAATTATCACGCTTTAGGTATAATATAATACTGAATCAAATTAGATTGTGCCTGCGGGTTTGATCGCGTGAATGTAGGTTGGGTTATATTAGTAACTAGGGGTCTACCGTGAAACGCGTTATACGCAATTGCGTACGTTCGTTCGTGCTTATTCTTACCATGAAACATCATGCGCGCCGACATTCGTCACGAATATCGTCGTATGACATTTGTACGTCCTAAAAAATCCGAAGTGTTTTCATGGTAGGTATATAGATGTTCCTGCGGTTCACCCACGTTTATGTTATATAACCTATAGCCTTCCTCGATAAATAGGCTATCTAATACTAAAATAATTTTTCAATTCGGACCAGTAGTTCCTGAGATTAGCGCGTTCAAACAAACAAACAAACTTCAGCTTTATAAATTAGTATAGACAGACTTGGCGTGGTCCCGAATCGCATGTGAGAACGATTCACGCGGCCCACCGAATCTGGTAACGTCGAGGAACACCGTGGTAGGTTTAGTCGGTAGGGTCGGGACATCGTCATCTTTCTTCGGGTGAGTCCAACGTAACCTCCAGCGCCCCGCGAAGAGGAATGCGTCAATGCGTCAATCCAATTATACAGCTTGTTTACTTAGTAATTTTTTTGGATGAATGGTACCCTATGTCTTTTTCTGTTCCCCTGACAACGTGTATGCGAAATTTCATGATGATCGGTCGAGTAGTTAAGCCGTGAAAGCGTAACAAACAAACTCACATCCGCATTTATAATATTAGTTAGATTATATAATAAAAATGTTTCAGATAGCACATATGGTACTTTTCCGGACATTGTACACACGGGCAGAGTCAGGTTGGCAAGCTAGTATCACAGACGCAAGTGTTAAAAGAAAATTTTCTTAAATTATTATGTTAATGTTTTACAATAGGTAATATACATAACGTATGAATATTAATGCGTTACTCCATTCTGTATAGACACCATTACAAATTGCGGTAGCCATATTAACCGGTCGTATACCGCCGGCTCGCATACCAGCCGGCAGATTTGTACCCGTCGTAGGCCGGTGGCTCGCGTGCGAGCCACCAAATTGGTTTTACGTTAGCTTAAGCTAAAGCGAAGGCGGCGCGCGGCGTTTTGGCGCCAATTTGGTGGCTCGCATGCGAGCCACCGGCCTACGACGGGTACAAATCTGCCGGCTGGTATGCGAGCCGGCGGTATACGACCGGTTAAATGACCATCGTGTGTTTATACATAGTATCACGTATCATGCCTCCATGGCGCAGCAGTATTGAATGCGACTGCTGTGCATGCCAACAAAAAGATATTGGGTTTTTCTGTTTAGAAATCTCAATACGAGCCCGAAGTTAGGAAGTTGGCAGTGTTAGACACCCCCATGCCCCGGAAAGCACGTAAAGCCGTTGGTCCTGCGCCTGATTTCTCTCCGGTCGTGTCGTATCACCCATGTCCCATCGGATCATGAGGTTTAGGGAACAGAGACTGCACTTGTGTTTGCGCACATTTGTGCACTATAATATCTCCTGCGCAGAGGGCCAGTCTCTGTCAAGATTGGCCGCCGTAGCCGAAATTCGGTCTGGAGGACATTATCACGTATCCCCAAAGGGGTAGGAACAGGTGTATTACACTGACATTATAGCACTTCGGCTTTCAGGTCCCACTTATTAGAACCTAGTATCATCTACTAAGCACAGTAACATACCTACTGCTGTTATTGAGAAGTTCATTTCAGGTACCTTTTATCCAGAAAATAGCATTATTCTTTTAGGGTTCCGTAAGAGCAGCGATATCTCAGTGGGGAGACCAACAGACTGCAATGCAGAGGGTCTCGGGTTCGAACCCATGTCGCGCACCTCTGATTTTCGGAAGTTATATGACTTTTCGAAATTATGTGCGTATGATTGACAATTATCGTGCCTCGGAGAGCACGTTAAGCCGTCGGTCCCGGCTGCCATGAACATCTATGGCAGTCGTTATTGGGAGAGTGTCGACACAAAAGATCCCACTGGGTCGAAGTGTCGCCGGTCTGCACTGACTGAACCCCACATAAGATAAGATAAGATAGGGTTCCGTACCCAAAGGGTAAAACGGGTCCCTATTACTAAGACTCTGCTGTCCGTCCATCTGTCTGTCCGTCTGTCACCAGGTTGTATCTCATGAACCGTGATAGTTAGACAGTTGACATTTCTGTTGCCGCTTTAACAACAAATACTAAAAAACAGAATAAAATAAATATTTAAGGGAGGCTCCCATACAACAGACTTGATTTTTTTTGCTCGTTTTTATAGATAATAGTACGGAATCCCTCGTACGCGAGTCCGACTCGCACTTGGCCGGTTTTATTGATTGTAATTATTATTCCGATTTTATCGTGTTGTTTATTTTAGAAACCCTATTATTACCTGATGTTAAAACTATTAAAATATTAGTGTTAAACTTGACTGCTATTTAAGCTGTTTAAATGATTGAAATATTAGATTTTTTCAGCGGTTTCGCAGGCAATGTAGGTTAGGTTAGTAACGGTAATCTTTTTCTAGATAAAAAGTATATACATTTCTGTTCGCCTGACAATGTGTCTGCGAAATTTCATGATGATCGGTCGAGTAGTTAAGACTGCGCCGAGCGAAATGTGCCAAAACAGGCGGTCACAGTTAAGTGACTAAATTCAACACTTTTTGTTTAATACAAATATAAAATATACATACATTTACTATAACAATGAATGTGTTTACAATTACTCCGTGTAAAAAACTTAAAATAATTAGTATTTTCGATTACAAAATTACGTAAAAATGCAAAAAAGTAAGCTCGAGTTACGTGATTTTTAGATTATAACAGTAGAAATCTATCCTATTTTACAGCTTAAACGAAACATAAATAGTTATATTACAATTTGTTCGTCCCAAATATTTAAGTTATTGGTTGACAATAAAGAGACATATATATCAAAAAAGCACTTCATATCCTCCATACAATTTTACTATAGCGGCCGCGCGCCGATTTGAATATGCGCCGCACGAGCTCTGTCATTATCTGTCTTACGCTCGGCGCAGTCTTAAGGCGTGAAAATGCAAAAAACTAACAAACTCGCATTCGCATATATAATATTAGTTACGATTTAAATTTACGCTTTTCTTGACGTCGAATAATTCTATCGTAGTTTTATTTCAATGTATAACATTCGCGTAAACGTAGGAAAATATTATTTTGATTGATCTTAACCGATATTCTTTTTCTTCTAGATGCCATTGCCTCCGGAGAGAGCGTTCGGTTGGCACCCTCGCTGAGGAGTCAGAAAGGTGCCATCTGGACGAAACAGCCGATCAACTTCGACTGGTGGGAAGTCGATGTGATGTTCAAAGTCACGGGTCGAGGCAGAATCGGAGCTGATGGCTTAGTAAGTACCATACATCATTAACCTTCCAAGTTAAAAAATTATCCCTGTATTAAACTGTCCCACTGTTACGCACGAGTCTCTTCTCAGTGTGAGAAGGGTTAGGCCATAGTCTACCACGCTGGCCCAGTGTGGGTTGGCAGACTTCACATATCTTCGAGAACATTATGTAGAACTCTCAGACATGCAGGTTTCCTCACGATGTTTTCCTTCACCGTTAAAGCGAGCTATAATTTACTATTTAAATCACACATAACTTCGAAACGTCAGAGATGCGTGCCTTGGGATCGAACTCGGAGTAATAGCATATCTTTGAGAACATTATGGAGAACTCTCAGCCATTTAAACATAATAAATTATTTTACATCTACATCTACATTTATTTAATGGCTGTGTTATATGATTGGTTTTAGATAGTAAATAAGATATAACGCTACGAATGCGTATTACGATGTACGGCCGTGAGTTTCTTGCAGGTTTCTTCTCATAGGCTCAACCCTTTGCCTGAACCTAGCAACTGACGTGAATGTATAAAGCTTCAGTACCTTAGTAAATTCACAAACCTGTATCGACCCTTCGAGGATGAAATCTTGTAGAAGCCTTTTGGCGAAATTTAGTTGTTGATGTAACTTTATTCAGTTTTTCGAACTGCATCGACCTGTGTTAGCAGCGGGACAGTTTAATATAGGGCTGATATTAGTAACGTTCTTTGCTTGCGGTACATGCTGGGTTTAGATTCATAGTCTCTATTTTCTATCTGTAGGCATTCTGGTACACAACGCAGCGTGGAGATTACGCCGGAGAGGTGTTCGGATCTTCAGACAGGTGGAACGGTCTGGCTGTGATATTCGACTCGTTTGATAACGACAACAAGCACAATAACCCCTACATCATGGCTGTTGTCAACGATGGTACTAAGGTCTTTGACCATAAAAGGTGAGCGATCTCTTTCTCTTTTTGAAAAGACATCTCCCGCACTAAGAATAATTCCTGTATCGCGGGAGACTTTACAAACATTCAAACTACAGACACCAAGAATATCCTCACTTGGAACAATCATTTGTGCGATAAGTCATAGGACATGGGGAAATGCTCCTGATGCATACCCGCTTGCTACAAGGAGAGGCAAGAAGGTTGTGGCGGGCTCTCCTGAGAGTTCGGGCCTACCGACTAAAACCACCACGGTGTGCCACCTCGCTACTTCGTATAGTCGGTGGGTCCCTAGAACTGAAACTACATCAGCGACCCACCCAGCAGTGCTCAATGCAGAGATAGAATGTCTACTGGCGAAGACTCCTAGGCGACGCCCCGGCACGACAGAGGGCGTCACTCCGACTCAATGGCTGGCGGACGGGAGATCCCCGTTCTCCCGCCCGCGGCCTTCAGTATAGCGGCATTTGACGCGCATACCATTCATAATTGGAAATTAATACTTGGGAAAATACCTATGCAAAATCCTATCTAATATTATAAATGCAAATGTGATTTTGTTTGTTTGTTTGTATGCTACGCTTTTACGCGTTAACTACTCGATCGAACATCATGAAATACACATTGTCAGGGGAACATAAAAGGGCAGAGGGTACCTGTCATCCAGAAAAAAGTACTGTTACTAATTTAACCTAACCTACATTTACGCGAGAAAACCGCGGGAAAAATCTAGTAACTAAATAAAATTAATTAAATATAACTATGTAGTGAATGCGACTGCTGTGCATAAGGTTTCGGGTTCGAATCCCGAGTCGGACCACTAAGAAGTTGCCTGATCTCTCTCCGGTCCCGGCCGTAGTTCAGTCTATGGTCCGGAGTGAGAGGTCGTGGAACGCCGTCGCCTCCTTTTGTGAGGAAGTCATTTCCATCAAGGAGGCGGCGGACCGGGAGATGGAGCGTTTAAACCCTCTCCCCAACCGCTGAACCGGGCGCCGGAGGGCGCGAGATGACCTCCAGCCACCCTGAGGATTGACCTGGGGGTGGCGGGCTTTGTGTGCCTGCCCGCCATCCGTTCAGCACCAGGTCCGAGAGGCGCGCCTCTGTGTCGAGTCCGTCTCCCCTCTAGGGGGGACAGTAGGGATAATTTGTGAGAAGTGCCTTTGGGTAGGTCTGTTCGTGTAGTGGCCTGCCGTTTCATACAGCGGGCCGAAACCACGGCGGGGTCGCGACCGCATGTGCAAGTGATTCGCGCGGCCCCGTCGGTAGTGGTTTTGTCGAGGAACACCGTGGTAGGTTTAGTCGGTATTCCGGGAGGTACATTATCTTCTTAACATCTTTCTGTTACCCTGGCGAGTCCGACATAACCCCTCCGCGCGCCCCCGCGGAGAGGTATGCTTCAAGCATTCCCCCAGGTAAAAAAAAAATAATTCTCTCTCCGGTCGTATCAGATTATCGTCCCGTCGGATCATGAGAGTTATGGAACAGAGATTGCACTTGTATTTGCGCACACACTTGCGCACCATAATATCTCGCTGATGGCCAGTCTCGGCAAGATTGGCCGCCCTGACTGACATTCGGTCTGGAGGATATTATACAGGGTGATTTTAAAATCGTCTAATTCCTTTTAACCACGCATTCTACTGGTGGTATAGAATAAAAAAATCATATAAAAATAAATGGTCAGGCATTTATTTTTATATGATTTTTTTTCTGGGAACCTTAATGTACCCCTTTTTTCGTGAAATTGTTTCAGATAGTCATATGGTAACCAAACAAGGCAATTTTAATTTTCTACTAATTAAAATATAATAAAATATCTATAAATAATGTCGTGAATAATAACAAGCGGTCCTTTTTATTGCCCCTTATTATTTACGACATAAGTTATTGCTACGTTATTTTTTTCAAATTAGCAAAAGAATTCGTACATTAATTTCTCCAAAAACATAATTCTAATAAAAGACAAATATGGTCAGGGTTATTCTATATCACCAGTAGAATGCGTGGTTAAAAGAAATTACACGATTACAAAATCAACCTGTATAAATAATAGTTAGTAGACTATAACTAAATAAACCTACATATTAATGTTTTCAGTGACGGAGCCACACAGTTGTTATCGGGATGTCTGCGAGACTTCAGGAACAAACCGTTCCCGACTCGAGCGCGTATCGAATACTACCTCAATACCCTCACAGTTTACTTCCATAATGGTAAGTCAAAACTTAATATAGGCCAGAAAGTAACACTTATGAACGTCATTTAGGACATAAAGTAACACATGAATGTCATTTAGGTCACAAAGTAACACTTATGAACGTCATTTAGGTCACAACGTAACACGTATGAACGTCAAAGTTTATTAGTAAGTTAAGTTAAAATGTAGGGCACGTACCCATAATACGTGACCCGTTCAAAGGAGGGATAATAATTTACAATTAAAGGGCAGCTAGGTTAATAAAAGAAAATATTATTTAAGATAAATGTAAAGAAAATGAATACAATTATAAGTATACATTAAAGTTTAAAATTAAATATTTTATATTAATTACAATTAAAGTTATAGATACATATATACATAGATTTACGCCTGTTTCCCAGAGGGGTAAGCAGAGACTACGGATTTCCATTTGCTACGATACTGACACACTTCTCTGGCTTCATTCACTTTCATCTTTCAAAGAGTTATATACTATATATGTGTATCTGTATTTCCAGGCATGACTAATAACGAGGCGGATTACGAGCTCTGCTTCCGTGCCGAGAACGTGCAACTGCCTCGAGGCGGTTTCTTCGGCCTGTCGGCGGCTACGGGCGGTCTGGCAGACGATCACGATGTGATCCATCTACTCACCACCTCACTACACAGCCAACAACAGCAAGGAGGTAAGAAAAGCATCAGTTTATATGGACTATTCGTCCCTTTGATCGCCACGTCAAAAAGCAAAAGCGTGCTCTAAGAGCCAAGCTACGATTTTATCCTTTAACACCTACATCGTTTTTGTGATCTTATGCTAATATGGATGAAACAAATAGTAAGCAGTTCATATAATATAAATTGGGATGAGTCTAGCTACATAATTGACAACACAAATGAGAAAAACAATACTATTTTATAAGATTTATTAGCGTTTATAAGTTTGTCATGTAGTCGTGACCGTGGTGTGCTGGACACATTTTGCTTCGTCATGTATACATGACTGTGGCGTTCAAAAGGCTAATTGGCGCAACAGTGATTGCGACTGGTGTGCGTAACATTTGGGGTACGAAATCCGGGTCGGGCCAATTAAAATCTTTTCCGCTAACAAGTCTCAATAACAGCCCGGAGTTAGGAAGTTGACGGTGATAGACTCCCCCGTGCCTTGCACGGCACGTTAAAGCCGTTGGTCCTGCGCCTGATCTCTCTCCGGTCGTGTCGTGACGTCACATCGTATCATGAGAGTTAGGGAACAGAGAGTGCACTTGTGTTCACACGCTTGTGCACTATAATATCTCCTGCGTACGGCCAGTCTCCGTTAAGGTTCGCCGCCGTGAACGAAATTCGGTCTGGAGGACATTATTATTATTATTATATTGTCACATTTGCTGTGATATCTTTCACAGTAAATAAATGAATTATTTAGCAGTGATAGCCTAATCAGAGACTGTTGGACTGCCACGCAAAGGCTTCGGGATCGATCATAAGGCATCTCAGACTTTATGAAGTTTAATTATCGCTCGCTTTAACGGTGAAGGAAAACATCGTGAGGAAACCTGCATGTCAAGAGTTCTCCATAATGTTCACGAAGATATGTGAAGTCGGCTAACCCGCACTGGGCCAGCGTGGTGGACTATGTCCTGACCCTTCTCACACTGAGAAGATGCCCGTGCCCAGCAGTGGGACAGTTTATTACAGGGCTGATATTATGATTAGTTAGTAGTACTAACAAACCATTGTATAATTCCAGGGGGACAGCAGATGAGTGCTGATGAACAACAAAAGCTGTCACAAGAATACCAGGAGTACCAGAAAAAACTGGAACAGCAGAAAGAGGAATACAGGAAAGAACATCCCGATGAAGTGAGTACAATTTGATCGATTGCGCGGATGGCGTAGTGGTTACATGGTCGCCTCGCCAGTGCGGCTGCGCCGAGGGTTCGAATCCCACACGGGGCAAAAATTTGTGTGATCCAAAAATGGTTGTTCCGGGTCTGGATGTTCTTTGTGTCCGTTGTTTGAATGTTTGTAAAGTCCTCGCGACACAGGAATTATTTCCAGTGCGGGCGAGTTCATTTAAAATTCAACCTTATTTTTAAGTTAATAGAGTGCTGAATCAAATGATATTTTAAGATGATAGAACTGGAACTGCTTATAGGAAGCTACTAGCGGTCGCCGAGTGCTCGAAATTCGACCAAAGCCTGTAAGATATTGCTGATATATGTCATTATATATTGATATATATAACAATAGTTACGCGCTTCGACTGCGTGTGTCAAATGCATGGTTGTGTGCGTGTAGTGTTTTTTCATTAATTTAATGTATTTCTAATGCATATTTTATATAAATATTAGGATTCGCCCCTCCTTTTCCATATAAACATTAACTGTGCCAAATGTCATACCCCTCCATCCGCGCAATTTTAGTAAAAAGGGGTACAAAGATTTTCTTTCACGTATTAATATACATATAGATAAATAAAATTGAAGTGTCTGTCTGTAATGTCAAAATTGTGGCATTAATTGATTGATTTATTTATTTGATTTATTTATTTGTAGAACATTGGTACATAAAGTTCTTAATTACATATTACATAATATTGTCTTTGCCACATTTGATATTTTAGCGACATTTGCTACTAACATTACGGTTTAGGCTTAATTTACTATGTATTTTAGTAGGTTAAGGGCCTGTTCCACCACCTCCAAACAGCATTTATCTATAAGATAAAAGTCTCGCCATCTCTCTTCTTTAACCTAACAAGAGTGAGACAGCATGCGATTTATCTTTCGGTTAATATTTACTTGATAGTTGTGAAACTGTCCATAAAAAGTTAACGTATGATAAATTGTAAAGAAAATTCTACAAACTTTCCTTTGGTGCAAAAATGTGAAAATTTATACGAAATTATTTCAAAGGGCGATAAGGCATATTTGCACCCTTCAAATATGGTTTTAAATCATTTTATTGCAAACAGAGAGTTAAAATATATATTTCTCTCATATTTGTCGCCATATTTGAATACAGCTCGAACAACCGCGAGATTTCGCTACATCATTTTGACTTCGTGACGAAAACCTATATGTTGACACCTTATTTTAACATATTGTACTATATTCTCATCTCTTTCTCTCTCCAGGTGCGTGACAAGGATGGCGAGATGGACGATTGGTTCGAGTCAGACGGTCAGCGGGAACTACGCCAGATCTTCCAGGGTCAGATGCAGATACACGACGTCCTCAAAGACTTAAATAAGAAAGTTGACGAGGTAAGTGCTTAACGCTCTCTAATTACTACACGGATAGCGCAGCGGGCTAGCCGCTGTCACCGTGTTGAATGTTGTGGGTTTAAATCCCACACGGGACAAAAATTTGTGTGATTCACATATGGTTGTTTCGAGTCTGGATGTTCTGTGTGTCCGTTGTTTGAATGTTTGTAAAGTCCCCCGCGACACAGGAATTATTTAAAGTAGAAAGAAGGAAATATGTAGGCAAGCGAAGCCGTGGGCGAAATCTAGTGTAATATGATTGGTTCCAGGTGATCGGTAAGCAGATGAATTCCCTGTCGATGTTAACGGCTGTGTACAGTCACTCGCAAGGGCAACCCATCCAGGCTGGGGCCGCGCCGCCCGCACAGGTAAATATCATTCTAACGTCTTAACGTCTATTAATATACATAGTTAGATATATCCAGACCAAAATGACCCATTCTTTTTAATTTTACTTCCCTTCCCCTCTTCGTGACCACCCTTAGTATATGTCAAGACCTTCTCCCACTGTACTTTTCACGTAGTAATTCATAAATATGGATTTAAATCATTTATTGAAAACAGTATGTTTAAAAGTGATAATTCAACTCATATTTATATATAGAAATCTCTAGAGGGAGAAAGAGTGATTTCTCTAGAGGATATTGACTATGTGCCGACAACCTAAGTAAAACTCTCAAACTCCAAAAGAATATTTGTTGATAGCTTAATATTTTGTCCTGTTCGGGCATCGAATACCTGCTTTCAACACAGTAACTAGGCAACCATTGTCCCAATGTTGAATTCCATTATTATTTGTTAAACAGATGCCTTCCCTCCCGATCGGCCGCCATGACTGGGATGCGCTCGTAGCCAACAATCAGATCATGATCAACACTATTGCGGAACTCAAGTAAGTTATATTCAACAGTCCTCTTACACGTATGGCAAGATTGTATAATGCGAAATCCAACGTATGTGACAATGACATTGATGTCTTCTCTATTACATTTTTATTATTCAGGCTCTTGCCACTCAGGAAAGGTTCTTGAACGTGTGTACTATTATTATAATTATATAATAATTATACAAAAAGTAGATATAGTGACAAGAATAGAAAAGGGTATGTTAAGCTGGTTTGGGCATGTAGAAATTATGGACGAGGAAAGACTGACTAAGAAAGTTTATAAGGCTAGTGTGAATGGAACAGTCGCAAGAGGCAGACCTAGGCGAACGTTTCTCGATCAGATCGGAGGCGTTCTGGACAAAGGCCAGGTTGAGAACACCTTGAACCGACGGGCGTGTATGAGGAATGTGATGAAAGTGAATGAAGCCAGAGAAGTGTGTCAGGGTCGTAGCAAATGGAAATCCGTAGTCTCTGCCTACCCCTCTGGGAAACAGGTATGCATCTATGTATGTATGTAACAAAAAGTTGTGGTTAGTGTAACCGACTGCCACGCCTGATGGTCGTGGGTTATTCCCGCACAAGTCAAAAATTTGTGTGCATGGACATTGGACATGGATGTTTGTTATGGTTTGGGTGTTTCTTTGTACAATATGTATGTATTTACAAAAAAAAGAAAAAGGTATATAATATTGTTACGCCCAGTGACATCTCTCGGCATTGTGGAAAAGACTCGGCAGTTCCGTCTAATAATTTATTACACCGCCATCTATTGACATCTTACGGAACTACGTAGTGTGCGAACGCGAAGGGTATAAAGAACGCTGGCACTTTTTCGAATCATCGTACTGTTTACATACCGGGTATAGTGTTACTAGAAAACTCTAGAAACGCTTTACCCGCGTATAAATAGAGCGCACGCGCACCGCCGAGTCAGTTTACAATCGTAAGCGATCAAGTGTTCATCGAAGCGAACGGAAGCGGAAATACTACGGAGTTTGAAGCAGTACAGTGAAAAAGTGTGGTATAGTGTTTGTTGTGTTTCTAATTTCATTGTGTGTTTGAATAAAACGTGTTTTAGTCGGTAATATTGTTTGCATTCTTATCCGTCGAACCCAGCACGTAACAATATGTATGTTTATCCATTGTCTAGTACCCATAGTACAAGCTCTGCCTAATTTGGGCTAGATGGTGTTGTGTGTATATGATAAAATATAAGAAATGTCTAAGATACAGTTAGTCTTTTCGATTTGTGGATATCTAATATTTAGTCACTGTTATATTTTCACCATGAATAAGTAGTCTCTTTAATATATCATGTAATTGAAATGTCAAGTATGCCTGTGATTTGTTTAATTACTTTGACAATAAAAAAAATCAAAAATAAATTTATTCATGTTAGGTTACAAGGTAAAACTTATGAAAGTCATAGTTATACAAAAAAACATTCTGTGAATTTACATTTACTGCTATGTTCAACAAAGATTAATATATTAAGAATGTCTCAACTACAAAACATTGTCATTATACAGTTGTTTTGTTTAAATAAATATATAATTACTAGCTGACCCGGCATATAAATTAATAGCTTTCCGCCCGCGGCTTTGCCCGCGTGAAAATCCAAATTTTCAAGTCACTAACTTCAACGGTGTAGAACTTTCATATAAAAGATTTTTATATGAAAGTTAGTTTCGGCTGTGCGTTGTCTGTCAGTCACTCAGTAACGGAAGAGTTTTATATAGATAGATTTCTTAGCGGTATGAAATATAATTTACGACCTATTCTCATACCTACCGAATACACATAAAAATCGCTCGAGCCGTTTCGAAAGAGTGCGACCACAAACACAATGACACAAGATTTTTATATATATAGAAGTCATTGTGCCATTACAGCAACCAATTTCAAAATATGTATTTTCCAGAAAATTTATATATATTATTCTAATATAAACCCTATTGTTATTTGCAGAGGTTTCATAATCGAGGTGTCGAGGAAATCAGACACACTCCTCGCGTCCGGCGGTCAGGGCGCGCCTGCAGGTTAGTTATTATAATAAGTTTATTTATCTCCTTCAATTATAACGGTAGTATACTGATCTCTTTTTATATTGAAGAGTTTTGCTCTTGTCGGTGGAGTAACCGCCATCTTTTTTCGATATTTGGCTAATACCTTGACCTCCTTATAAGACATGACCTCGCCTTTTCCTTTTTATGGTCAGTGAATGTTCTGGTTCTGCCACTTCCTTTCTCTCTTTCATCATGTCTTATAAGGTGGCCAAACATCTTTCCTCTTCTGTTTTAAATACTATACAGTATACTAGTAACAATTAATAAAGATATTGGCTCAAAGAATAAGCATTGCCATTCAACGTGACAATGCTACCAGTCTGTGGCACATTCCCAGTCGACAGCGATGCTAAAGAATTTTACGACTCTGCCTCAGACATTCATTCATTTCCTGACTCACTGACTTAGAGAAAGAAGAAATCATACAAGGGTGAGTCGTAGGAAAAAAGTAAATATAGCGTCGTATAGAGAATCGTTCAAACGGCGCGGGGAAAATGCCTGACCTTCGGAAGGTCAGCTCTTGGTGGTGGTACTCCATCGGATCTCGGAAACGGTGATATCTACGGGAATCGTTCTCGAACAAAATCTTCCTAAAACCCTGGGATCTTTTAGGGGGAGCGAAAACAAACATGGCTTCCATACAAAAAAACATGGCCGCCGTACAAACTTTGACCTCTAATATCTCCGAAACGGTTAGAGACAGGCGGGGTGTGTTCAAACAAATGCCATAGAGGTCAACGAGATCTTTCCAGGAAAGGTCATTTTCAAGGTCACTGGAGGTCATTGGTGAACTTGACCTTGAAGTATTCAGTTTTTTTATTATTATTGACCCCCCTCGCTGTACAGCCCCCCCCCCCCCCCCCCACGCAACCACGCGAAATACTAGTTTTTTATATAATATCGTATATTGTAGCAACGATATCCTAGTCGGACACCGTTGGACTGACAAGCAGAGTCTCGAGTTCGATCTCAAGGCTATCTATGAGTTTTCGAAGTTATGTGCGTATTCAATAGATATTTATCGCTCGCTTTAACGGCGAAGAAAACATCGTGAGGAAATCTGCATGTGTGAGAGTTCTACATAATGTTTTCGAAGATATGTCAAGTCCGCCAATCCACACTGGGCCAGCGTGGTAGACGATAACCTAACCCTTCTCACACTATACAAATGAGGTATATTTGCTTGGTTTGGTAGTCTAACAGTTTACGGGACTGTTTATGCATCTATATGCATTTATCAATAGCAGCGATAGCACAGTGGGGAGACCAACAGACTGCAATGCAGAAGGTCTCAGGTTCGAACCCACGACGCGCATCCCTGACTTTCGGAATTTAAGTAAGACTTTTCGAAATTATGTGCGTATTGATTGACAATTATCGCCTGCTCCGTGCCTCGGAGAGCACGTTAAGCCGTCGGTCCCGGCTGCCATGAACATCTATGGCAGTCGTTATTGGGCAGTCAGTACCCTATAATATCCTGACACTGGTCTAGCCTTAGGGTATCGTTAGCCTTCGGGTTGTAGAGGTCAGGTGGCAACCGCTCCGTGTAAAAACTAATATCCAGTCAAATCCGGTTAGACTAGAAAAGCCGACCCCAAGTGACTTGGGAATAATAAAGGCATTTATTAATTTGTTTTTTTTTTGTTCAGCAGGTGCAATAAATCCACAGTTCCTAAATGAGATGCGAGATTCCATCACGCAAGTTAAGCAAACTGTCAACGGCGTTGCGCAAAGGTAAACATATAAACATATTGAACCTTCGAGGATGAAATGTTGTAAAACCATTTTGGTGAAATTAAGTTATTAATGTAACCTCATTCAGTTTTCGAGCTGCATAGACCTGTGTATTTAAAATGATATTCGCAAAAACAATGGTTTTACTACCCAGAAAGTACCGCAGCATAACACATTTATTTTAAAAACTAGCTGACCTGACAGTCGTTCTCATGTCAATCTATACAAAATACATTTCACATAATTGAATTAAATATTTATATTTTTAATTAAGTATTAATATTAATAATATTTTTTCATATAAAATACCATTTCAGCTTTTGACATTTCCCGCGAATTCTTCGCAAATTTTCGTTCATAATAATAATAATAATTTATTTTCATCATTTGATTTTAAAATTTTTTCTCTTAATCTAATACATTTTTATTTTAAAGCGTTTTAAATATAAAAGAGAATTCGATGACGACCGTACTAGTATAAACTGTGCTACAGTCGCCAGCGCCTTCCACCCTGAGATTGAAACAAAATTTTTTTCAAAAAAAGTGAGATATGAAATTGAAATCTCAAACATTTTAGTTTTGACTTCATACAAATCCTTGTCCTGACAATTACAAAAACAACAAAAAAATAAATCCAAATCGGTCGAGGCGTTCTTAAATGATGCTCCGTCATACATGTGGCAATTGATTTTTATTTATATAGATTAAGTTGTAAATACTTCAAGTCGCCACGAATGCTGTAAAATATGTAATTGCATAATTATATGACATAAATAGTTCGAAAGCTATGTGTTTAGCTCTCCTGAAAAGTAGTCTTTCGGCTTTCATCCTCGAAGGATCGATATTTTATAACATAACTCGGTGGCGCGAACGCAGTGTATACGACTACTGTGCATGTTGTCTCGGATTCAAATGCTGGATTAGAACAACAGAAAGCTATCGATGGATATATTATTGGGCTTTCTTGCTAAGAAATTTCAATAGCAGCCCGGATTTAGTTAGTTGTCAGTGTTGGACACCCGCGTGCCTCGGTGCGCACGTGTCGCCGTTGGTCGTGCGCCTGATCTCTTCGCTCGTGTCGTGACGTCACATCGGATCATGAGAGTTAGGGAGCAGAGAGTGCACTTGTGTTTGCACACACGCTTGTGCACTATAATATGTCCTGCGCAGATCGTCAGTCTACGTTAAGATTGGCTGCTGTGACTGAAATTCGGTCTGGAATAATTATTTTTAATTAATATAAGAATTTGTGCAAAATCGGCTCAGAAATGAGATCTGAGGAAAAAAAAAGTTACCGTATGGCTCTTCGCATAGCCAAGATGAATGAAACCGGAGAGAGATCAGGCGCAGGACCATCGGCTTTACGTGCTTTCTACGGGGGTGTCTAACACCGCCAAGTTCCTAACTCCGGGCTGCTATTGAAATTTTTTTTTTGGCTCGGCCCGGGGTTCGAACCTACAGCAATCGCATTCACTACTGCTGCGTGTTTGAGGCAATTAAGATAAATAATAATTGTATTGTGTGGTCCAGGATGGTGGCACAGCCTCAGTTGTCCCCGAGTTGTCCCGACGTGAGTTGTGTGAGCTTCACGTCGCTACTTATGGTGGTCGCCACACAACTAGCGCTTATGTTCATCTACTCACTTTACAAGTAAGTACTTACTAATATTATTAATAAGGTAAACTTGTTCGTATGTCTGTGTTATCGTAACTAATATTATAAGCTAGATTATGCCCGCAGTTTCACTTGCGTAAATGTAGGTTGGGCTAGTAAAAGTACTTTTCTCTGGATAAAAGAATTCTACCTATGTGTATCCTATGACCTTTTTTGGTCACCTGACATGAATTAGGATGCGAATGTGAGTTTGTTTGTTACGCTTTCACACCTTAACTACTTAACCGATCGTCATGAAATTTCGCATACACTTTGTCAGGAGTGCAGAAAAAGACATACCTTTTATCTAGAAAAAGTACTGTTATTAACCTAACCGAAGTCGCAAGCAAAATTTATATGAAATAATAGAATACTGTAAAAACAGTCGTAGGACCGGTGTAGCTTGCTATTATTATTATTTATTATTATATTATGCAATTTCGAAAAGGGCACATGTCTGAAAATTTTACATGTTCAGGCAAGAAAATATCTGATTATTTTCTAAAGTAGTGTAAGATTTATAAAATCTATTTTTGAGTTACTAGCTATGGAAAATACAGAAATTTTAGATGTGAAATGTTATTTTATTATATACTAGATATGCCCGCGGTTTCACCCGCGTTTATCGTTACTGCGCCGCTCCCGTGGGTCTTAGCGTGATGTTATATAGCCTATAGCCTGCCTCGATAAATGAGCTATCCAGCACTAAAAGAATTTTTCAATTCGGATCAGTAGTTCCTGAGATTAGCACTTTTAAACAAACAAATTCTTCAGCTTATAATAATAATAATAATATTCTACTACATACTCACAACACCATCTAGCCCAAACTAAGCAGAGCTTGTACTATGGGTACTAGACAATGGATAAACATACATATATACTTTTTTTTTTGTAAATGCATACATATTATACATAGAAACACCCAGACCAAGACAAACATCCATATTCATGCACACAAACGTTTGACTTGTGCGGGGATCGAACCCGCGACCTCAGGCGTGGCAGTCGGTTACACTAACCACTACGCCATCGAGGCCGACTATAATTATATATATATATAATATAAGTATAGATATATATTTAAATATTATATATTTATGAGATGTGCCCTTTTGAAATTTACTCTATTGAGCACGTAAAATTTAAAGAAGTAATCCATATACATCATGAATCTTTTAGTTTAGGTATCTAAATCAAACATAGATAATAGACTTTCTTTAAAATCTTTTTCTGGAGGCTCTCTTTCGTTTGTAGTTGGCCATTGCAATATTTTGTCATAAAAGTCTGTAAATTCTGTCGGTACGTATTGTTTCACCGTTGTAATTAATGTCTGCAATTTTCAGATGGTTAAAAGGTACTAGTTGTGAGTTTTCGAAATTATTTCTGTACACGCCATGACGTGGACAGTAGAACTAATACCAGAATTGTACCCTTTTCGAACATAATAGATGCAGGGAAGCATTTAGATTACATTTACATGAAAAAACCTATTTGTCAAAATATGCGACACGTGTCCTTTTCGAAATGGTATATTTGATTATTAAAAGAAAATATCGATTCAGGATATTCATTTTATTATTCATTTACAAAACATCTTTTACGAGAGTGTATTTACATGAAACCATTTTTGTTCACAGAGAAAGAAAGGAGGCGCAAGCAAAGAAGTTCTTCTAGGAAGTTGTTAGTCGACGTCGATAGGTGGAGCCACTGGTTTCACATAGCTACCAACTTTATCCACTAGATGGCGCTTTAACAAAATACATAGAAAATATGTTTTTGACCCCCTACGGAAGCAAAAGTATTGTATAGTGTAATAGATGTTTTTGGGATTGTAAGTATGTTTTAGCGTGATGATCTCAAGAATAAAAACGCCGTTTTGGATGAAAATATGTTAGAAATATGGAATCAGTGGCGTTTTTAGGGTTTTTTTTTACCAATATGTGAATGCGAGCTAGTTAAATACGACTGTACATAATATTTATACTGTTCTCTGTTCTAATAATTTTTTATTTTATTATTATTTTTCAATAAATTTTGTTATTTTTCTATGACGTTTCCGTCGGGTAGTCTCGCAGTGTGCGTGCGATGTGTGGACATGGTTGTAAGTAAAGATTATTTTTTGAGATTAATTTGTATTTTATTTTAAACCCTTTGGTGAACGCAGTGGAAGTCATTTTGTACAAGCCCATACGCTTACATTGCACTTTTTGCGTCAGCGCACACCAACAGCAGAGCAGAGCAGTTTCTGAGACTACTGAAAAATTAAACTTATGACAATTCCATATATTGCAAAATTAAATACACGTCTTAATTTGATGCTCGACCATGCTCGAGCTTGCAAGATGCGTGTTCGGTTATGCGTTATACATACTCGAACCTGAAAGATGCGTGTTCGAGTATGCGTTATACATACTCGAGCTTGCAAGATGCGTGTTCGAGTATGCGTTATACATACTCGAGCTTGCAAGATGCGTGTTCGAGTATGCGTTATACATACTCGAGCTTGCAAGATGCGTGTTCGAGTATGCGTTGTACATACTCGAACCTGAAAGATGCGTGTTCGAGTATGCGTTATACATACTCGAGCTTGCAAGATGCGTGTTCGAGTATGCGTTATACATACTCGAGCTTGCAAGATGCGTGTTCGAGTATGCGTTATACATACTCGAGCTTGCAAGATGCGTGTTCGAGTATGCGTTATACATACTCGAGCTTGCAAGATGCGTGTTCGAGTATGCGTTATACATACTCGAGCTTGCAAGATGCGTGTTCTAGTATGCGTTATACATGCGCGAGCGCGCTTGAGTAGCCTCGCGCCGCCCGCGCTCAGTATTGCCACAGCGAGAGAACTGTCTGGACGTGTGTTTACTACCTATGGCGCGGCCGGCGTCAGTTGGAAGTCATGGATCTTCACGTCTTATTTTATTTACATATTCTTCATGTTCCTCTTCCTCTGCCAAAAGGACGATAGTTACTAAGTCCCAATCAACCATATTGAACACGTCTGCCGTCGGATTTTGGCATAAAACTGGTCATGCCCGCCCGCCTGGCAACCCAGAGCATTTTCAACGGAGCTTGCTCACGGAGGGGCGAGTATGCCGTCTGCATGGTGAGCAGTAAAAATTTTGCTCAACCATGCGCGAGCATTTTGCTGTTCGGTGTGCGCTGACCCTTTGACAGCCATAGTCATGTATACATGACAAAGCAAAATGTGTCCAGCACGCCACGGTCACGACTACATGACAGACTTTTAAACGCAAATAAATCTTATAAAGATGTACTGTTTTTCTTATTTGTGTTGTTAATTCAGTAGCTAGACTCATCCCAATTTATATTATATGAACTGCTTACTATTTGTTTCATCCATATTAGTATAAGATCACAAAAACGATGTAGGTATTAAAGGATGAAATCGTAGCTTGGCGCGGAGAGCACACTTGCTTTTTTGACGTGGCGGTTAATGCGCCATGCAAAATATCGACCCCTCGGGAATGAAATGTTGTAAAAGCCATTTTGGCGAAATTTAATTATTGACGCAACCTTATTACGTTTTTCGTGCTGCACGGAGGTGTCTAACACCGCTAACATCTTAACTCTGAGAAGCTATTGAGATTTCTTAACAGAAAAACTCAATAAGTTTTTGTCGGCCCGACCAGGGCTTCGAACCCGTGACCTCACACACAACAAAGCAGTCACATTGCACCTTTTGATCGCCACTATCATGTATACATGACAAAGCAAAATGTGTACCGCTGCGCCACGAAGACAGTTAATTACGGAGTTTTCATCAATAAAAAGCTTGTACATATAAAAGTTATATATTATTTGTTTTGATACAAGATGTACATAAGAGAGTATACAAACTATTGTTTGTATATAAGTCACTTATACAATCAACTAAACCTATATATAATATATGCAATATAACTAACGAAAATACCGACATTCGCTTCATTATCACTACATATAAAACAAAGTCCCCCATCGCGTCTGTTTGCAATAAACTCAAAAATGACTCGACGGATTTTCATGCTGTTTTCACTAATAGACAAAGTGATTAAGGAAAGTTCAGGTGTATAATTTGTTAAGGTTTCGTACTACCCGTTCGAAGCCGGGGCGGGTCGCTAATATTAGATAAAAATCTTTGTATCTCATATTTTAAGTAATTAAACCTCTAAATCCGTTGTGTAGTTTTTGAGTTTATCGCGAAGAGACAGCCGCGGCGGGGTACTATGTTTTATAATATGTAGTAATTAGAGGATATATGCCCGGTATCTATATTCAAGAAACAAATCTTTACCTAAGGTCTGTTAATATATGACACATATTTTATAAAAAGTATCTCAAAATTTAACCATCCGTAGCTGAAACGACTCGTTTCTTGAAGGAACCACACCAAATTCAAACTACCGGAAAGAGATTCACGATATATATAGTGACGTAATCACTATTTTACTGCAGTTGTGGGAGGAAGAACGGCGTGTAACAGAAAGGTGTGGTCATATATTAAGGCCGTGATATATATCTGATAAATAACATATGGACCCTATGCCCGGATAAAAAAAAAACAGTTTTAAATTTTATGTAAACATCGAAGCAAACGCATTATATCACAATCCAAATAGCGCATGGTCATTATCGGTATCACAGAGATCCCCCGAGTCAGATGCTTGTGTTGTTTAAGTACTGACTAGAATATGTGATATTGATAAGTCGATAAAAAGAAAATGCTGTACCTTAGTGAAAATAATGTATATGGATGGATTTGGTTTTTGCGGTTTTCCATTATACTGGGGCTATATTAAGTGATGCTTAGATATGATCACATCTTTCTGTTACACGCTGTATATCCACCTAGCTGATATAAAACATGTCACAGATATAACCACACCCTAATTAGATTATTAAATCGTAATAATAATATAATCATTAAAATGTTACTTTTATGTACTTAAATATTTTAATTTAACGAAATAGTTTTTATTGTGCGCGGGTAGTATGGGTATATTACAATAAATCTAACATTATTACCTTTATTGCATCAAAAACCTTATTGGCTCGAATTATGATACATTTTCGTTTATTTCAGCTGTTTAATAAATGGTTGACTATAATTTAATTCATTTTAACCTTTTGAACGCCACGCCATAACGGCACCTCCATGTCCTGTACGCCAAGCCCGAAAATCGATATATTATATATTGTTTTTATGATCAAATATTTCAATAACTAATAACAATTTTGTTTGCTGTATACAATTAAGTAATAATGGGGGATTCAATTTTTAAGTTGTATCACTAAAACACAGAAAACTAATGATTTAATATGTTTATTTTGTATTTTTCTGTGAACCGACAAAAAACAGTTTTGTCGAGTATAGACGACGTTGGCGCACAGGGCACGCTTGCGCATGTCGAGTATAGACGACGTTGGCGTTCAAAAGGTTAATTATTTTCGGGATAAAATATTACCTATATTAAAAATCGCTGGAATTGATTCAGTGGCCGATTTTGAATAAACTACTTTCAGGATGTGCATTTATTATGTTAAATGTTGTATATGTCATACCTTAATTATAAATATTATTTGGTCCCTCATTTCACATGTATTTTGTCACGAATTCTGTAGGTGTATTTATGGAGGTTTTTTTTTTGTTATAAACCTACTTACATATTATAAAATATAATAATAATAATAATAATGTCCTCCAGACCGAATTTCGGCCACGGCGGCCAGTCTTACCAGAGACTGGCCATCTGCGCAGGAGACATTATAGTGCACAAGTGTGTGCGCAAACACAGGTGCACTCTCTGTTCCCTAACTATCATGATCCGATGGGACGGCAATCCGACACGACCGGAGAGAGATCAGGCGCAGGACCAACGGCTTTACGTGCTTTTCGAGGCACGGGGGTTTCTTACACCGCCAACTTCCTAACTCCGGGCTGCTATTGAGATTTCTTTACAGAAAAACGCAATAACTTTTTGCTGGCCCAAACCGGGATTCGAACCCGAGATCTCATGCACAGCAGACGCATTCGCTACCGCTGCGCCACGGAGGCAGTTATAAAATAATCAGTGAACGTAAATACAAAATGGAAGCAGCACTTTCATACTAAGCAGTTTATTGTTGACACCACAGCAACTTACTCAACTCTACTACTTAACATCTCCTTTATATAATTAAGTAATTATTGTTATAAGTTCTACATTTGTATAGTCAGTAGCATATGGTATAATGGCTGCAACACCTTGTCGATGAGTTGTAAAATACTGAAATTATATTTAATTGGCCATTTAAAAGTGGCCGTGAGTTTCTTGCAGGCTTTTCTCATAGGCTCAACAGTAACTTAGTAAACTCACTAACATATATATTTAAACATTCATAAGTGTTACTTTGTGACAACAATGAACGTTACTGTTAATGTGGCAAGATAATTACTTATAAACTACTCTCAAATATTAAGAGGTAATTAAGTATTAGTGCCTAATCAGGAAAACAAGTTATTCAACTTAATAATTTAAATGATCAAGCCCTTGATCAATTAAATTATTATTATTTGTGTGTTTGTATGCATGTATTTAACCGGATTAGACACTCCTACTAATGCTTCAGTGCCTCTTAATATTTGAGAGTAGTTGTCTACAGTCTGCAGCTGTTCCGTTTTACAGTTTATTTACTTGCTGTCAATGTCAAGAACTTAATATAATTATACGTTACCATAGCGACATGGATTAGTTTTATTAAGCTTCGCCTACTTTGATTTTAAAGGACGACTCCCGCACTAGGAATACATTAAAACAACGGACACAAAGAGCATCCAGACTCGGTACAACCATTTGTGGATCATGTAAAGTTTTGTCCCATGTGGGACTCGAACCCGCAACACTCGGCGCGGCAGTAGTGGTGAGGCGACCACTTAAACCACTACGGCATAAGTACAGTCAAGATTCCATGGTACCATTCCTTAGCGAATACTTCCATATTTTATTTCTGTTTACTGAAAATAACATACAACATTAATCAAATAAGGTAAAAGAATGTACCCATACTAAATCCTGATCAGATAGGGAAAGGGGTCTTCAAAATACCACGCTTGGTCACAGGGGAGAGATGTGAGCTTAGGTTTTCGTCATGTAGTCAATATCCTCTATAGAAATCTCGCGCTGTTTTGAGCTATATTCAAATATGGCGACAAATATGCGACAAATAATTATTTTTCAACTTTCTATTTGCAAGAAATTATTTGAAACCATATTTATGGATGAAATGACAACTACTGTCGTCATAAAGAAAAAAAATGATCAAATTTTTTTTTACATAATTAAATTTTGTTACTTGTTAACCAAATTGTAATCGTTATAGGTACCCCCACAGGACAGGCTTTGCCTAGTGTGGGACCAGCGGATATTGCAAACAGATTGTATTGTTATTGGTAATAAATATTTTTTATTTACATATTTGGAATCAGTAAAAAAGACGCATCTGCCAATATATTTATATAAATTTGTTTATTCCAGGTACTTCTGTTTTTCTTATGACGGCTGACTAGAGGGGGAAAGTGAATTGTCTTGGCATATACTACGGGGGTGATCACCGAAAGGGTAAGTAGGGGTACAAATTGTAAAATATGGGTCATATAGTATGGGTACCTTCTCTTACATATTGGGTGTTTCTATATATAATATGTATGTATTTACAAAACAAAAAGTATATATGTATGTTTATCCATTCTTTAGTATGGGTACTAGACAATGGATAAACATATATATATACTTTAGTACAAGCTCTGCTTAGTTTGGGCTAGATGGTGTTGTGTGTATGTGGTAGAATATTATTATTATTATTATTATTAGTTTATTGTCTTCCGATAAAAATCAGGGTTATACCGGAATAATTCTTCGATACTGGCAAATCCTTTCTCCTTTTGACAGCCACAGTCATGTATACACGACAAAGCAAAATGTGTCCAGCACGCCACGGCCACGACTACATGACAGACTTTTAAACGCTAATAAATCTTATAAAGATGTATTGTTTTTCTCATCTACTCATCCCAATTTATATTATGTAAACTGCTTACTATTTATTTCATCCATATTAGTATAAGATCACAAAAACGATGTAGGTATTAGAGGATGAAATCATAGGTTGGCGCTGAGAGCACGCTTTTGCTTTTTTGACGTGACAGTTAAAGGTTTAATGGCACGCATCTCATGTTATAGATATATGACATAAAATATATGTTATCTTATAAATATACTTACATATATACCCGTAATATATAAACTATGAACAATTTAACAATTAACAGGAAAAATCGCAATGTATTTCAAATTACTGACTAAAATTATATACTAAAGTGAAATCACATTTCTTTTTTATACTGTATACAGAGTTAAAAAAATATGCTAACTATATTTAAACCGTAATTTAATATAGTGATGCGACTCGAGTCTAATTTTATTCGAGTTACTCGAGTCATTTTACGGTTTCACTCGAATATCACTCGAGTGCCGACTCACTCGAGTAAGTAGACTTGAACACTCCATAAATTCGAGACACATACTTCTTCAGTCATGTCAAACTTTATAGAAAAGGGTATTTGAAGCTGGTTTGGGCATGTAGAAAGAATGGACGAGAAAAGACTGACTAAGAAAGTTTATAAGGCTACTGTGAATGGAACAGTCGCAAGGGGAAGACCTAGGCGTTTCTCAATCAGATCGGAGACGTTCTGGACAAAGACGGTGGGCGTGTATGAGGAATGTATTGAAAGTGAATGAAGCCAGAGAAGTGAGACAGGATCGTAGCAAATGGAAAACCGTAGTCTCTGCCTAACCCCGCCCCACCTTTGGGAAACAAGCGTCAATCTATGTATGTACATATGCATGTCAACTTTAGAAATGGTACACACAAAACAGCAGTTCTTATTTGTTGCGCATCTTTCGTAAACCCCCGCGTACTCGTTAAACCTATTTGCTTGTTTGTCTCGACGCGAGTTAGTGACCTGAGCAAGTCCGGGTGAACTCGAGTCGACATTTTTTTGACTTGAATACGTTTTCCACCCTAGTACTCGACTTATCCGAGTAAATTTGGAATCGAGTCACATCACTAGTTATACCTTACTTAACAAAGTTTGGTCTACCACTTTTAATAATTAATTTATGTTTTCAGACATCGACATTAGATGCTCTAATCACAGGATTAAATAAAATATTTGGTCTGCTTCAGTATGCAATCCTATTGGTTAATATTTGTCCGTTTGTTCGCTTCACAGCCTGGCTCCGCTTCAATGGAGAGGCAGCCTAAGACTTAAAACTACACGAGGTCGCAAAAGGCGTAACCAAACACACCGCGAGCAATTTTAACTTACTAAAATATGTATTTTGCAAAAAGTGGGCGTTAGTACAAAAGTTGTTAATTATGATGTAAAGAAGATAGAATACCTAAGTACGTATTCGAATATTTTCGAATGATCAAGGACGAGCGCAGATTCCATATAGTATTGTTATTCGAATATAATAGGGTAGATGAATCACAATTTTTACAACGTTGATCCAAACTCTAAAACGTTTGAAATCAGCTTAAAAATAAATGAGATACAGTGGAACTTTAATTATCCGAATCAATTGGGACGAGACCCCCTTCGGCTAATCAAAAATTTTTTTCTTGGGGAATTGCCTTTTTTTTTTCGAATGTACTTCGCTACTGAACCTACATAGTGTTTACAATCTATAGGGCCTGCCCATGTCAATTTTGATGACCCGGGTCTGTCCGTCGCCTGCGCTGAGTTCGCGGGTGTTCCGGGGCAAGTGTGAGCCGGCTAGTACGTATTCACTGTCGAACAACTCGGTATCACGAGTGGGATATTCTTCCAAGTCAACTGCACGTTGAGCTCTCTGAAAAATAATATAAAATATAGTACCTATACTAATATTATAAAGCTGAAGAGTCTGTTTGTTTGTTTGTTTGGTTGAACGCGCTAAACTCAGGAACTACTGGCGTGAATTGAAAAATTATTTTAGTGTTGGATAGCCCATTTATAGAGGAAGGCTATATAACATCACGCTACAACCAATAAGAGCGGAGCATTAATAAAAATGTAGCAAAACGGGCGAAATTCTCTTATGTGAAGCAGACGAACTTGCGCGGGTCAGCTAGTAAAATATAAATATTACGCGAATGTGAGTTTGATTTAAACTACTTTAAAAGTAACCAAAACATCGGGAATAGTTTAAATTCTAAATCCTAACTGTAATATTACAAATGCGAATGTGAGTTTGTTTGTAACCTCTGTACGCGAATCTGATTTGTGCTTGACCGATTTTTATTGATACCACTGATAACAAGGGGTATTTTATGAAAAGGACATTATGCGAAAGGGACATTTTACGAAAGGGATATTCTGCGAAAGAGACATTATGCGGAAGGGACATTTTATGAAAGGGATATTTTGCGAAAGGGACTTTATGCGAAAGGGACATTTACAAAAGGTACATTATGCGAAATGGACATTTACAAAAGGTACATTATGCGAAAGGGACATTTACAAAAGGTACATTATGCGAAAGGGACATTTTACAAAAAGGATATTTCGCGAAAGGAAAATTTTCGACCTGTAGACATTTTGCGAAGTGGACATTGAGCGACTGAGCGATCCAGGGTTATCTTACCAGCTGATCTCTTATGAGTTGTTCTCCGAGCAGGCTCCGGAGCGTGTTGGTGACGTGACGTATCGCGGACGCGAGACGACGGGTCGAGAGGGCGGGCAGGGAACTCGGTGATGTTAACGACCATATCCACTCTGGAAATAAAAACAAACAATAAAAATAAGAAAAGTAACTTATTATTATTTGAAAGAGTATTTGAATGAAGCGTAATAAATAATTTATAACCACATTTATGAATTACTACGTGAAAACTAGAGGGGCTCTTGGTGGTTACTACGGGTGGTCACGGTAGGGGGAGAGAGAGGGGGGATGAATGGTAAAAAATGGGTCATGTAGTATGTGCACATTACCTTATATACATATTTGAAATCATCAAATCGCTCATCCAATAGAACAATGACGTAATTACGTTTTGGCTATTTTTCAGGAGAACATTTTAAAAGTTTGAAATTGATAATATTATAACATATATTTTATATATTATAAATATAATATATTTCCAATCATTTTGATGAAATCTTTTAATATTTATGTATGTTACTTTACTATCAATAATTATTTATAATAACTTCATGAGGTAACTCAAGAAAACTTTTAAAAATACCGTAAGAATAATTCTGTCTTTTTTGTCATAGATAGAACTTTCGAAACGTGAACTTATGACATTTAAAAGTTATTTTCAACTATTTTGCAATTACGTCGTTGTTCTATTGGATGAGCAAAATGTTTTCTGATTTCAAATATGTATATAAGTCACTAGCGACCGAGCCCGGCTTCGCACGAGGCAAAACTTTAAACAAATTATACACCAAAACCTTCCTCATGAACCACTCTGTCTGTTGGTAAAAACCGTATGACAATCCGTTGAATAGTTTTTGAGTTTATCGCGTACAGACAAGACACTTCGTTTTATAATATGTAGTGATTTGTGGATTACGTTTTTAATGCAATGCGATAAAATCTGTGTAATGTACTTTAATTCCAATCCATACTAATATTATAAAGCTGAAGAGTTTGTTTAATTGTTTCGTTAAACGCGATAATATCAGGAAACTAATGGTTTGATTTGAAAATTGTTTTCATGTGTGTCGGCCTCGATGGCGTAGTGGTTAGTGTAACCGACTGCCACGCCTGAGGTCGCGGGTTCGATTCCCGCACAAGTCAAACATTTGTGTGCATGAACATGGATGTTTGTCTTGGTCTGGGTGTTTCTATGTATAATATGTATGTAATTACAAAATAAAAGTATATATGTATGTTTATCCATTGTCTAGTACGCGTAGTACAAGCTCTGCTTAGTTTGGGCTAGATGGTGTTGTGTGTATGTGATAGAATATTATTATTATTATAATGTTGCATAGTCCGTTTATCGAGGAAGGCTATAAGCTACATAACATCACGCTACGACCAATAGGAGCGGAGCACCAATGAAAAATGTTACAAAAACGGGGAAAATACTCTTATGTGACGCCGACGAAGTTGCGCGTGGTATAAATGTGTAAGAGGTTATTAGTATCTTCAATTATCCCTGTATAACATCACGCTACGAGCCATAGGAGAGGAGCAGTGATTATAAATGTGGGTGAAACCGCAGGGGACAACTAGTGAGCTATATTGGGGTCATACCGAGCGTGTCGTTGGGGTCGTTCTCTGACGAGTGCGCCACGTCGTGAGCCTCGCGTACGAAGTCTGAACTCTCGTTGTAGCCTCGCTGTAACATATATAACATTATATTCACATATACAGTGTGACTGGTTAAACATTGTACGTTCTTAAGACTGCGCCGAGCGAAATGTGCCAAAACAGTCGGTCACAGTTAAGTGAATAAAATCAACACTCGTTTTTATACAAATATAAATTACCATAACAATGAATGTGTTTACAATTACTATGTGTAAAAAACTTAAAATAATTAATATTTTCGCCTACAAAATTACGTAAATTTGCACGTTTTTAGATTATAACAGTAGAAATCTATCCTATATTATAGCTTAAACGAAACATAAATAGTTATATTATAATTTGTCCGCCCCAAATATTTAAGTTATTGGTTGACAATAAAGATACATATTTATCAAAAAAGCACTTCAAATCCTCCATACAATTTCACTATGGCGGCCGCGCGCCGATTTGAATATGCGCCGCACGAGCTCTGTCATTATCTGTCTTACGCTCGGCGCAGTCTTAAAGACATGATAATTCAAGGTCAGACATAACGTGTAAAAAAAAACCTGTGTAACCTGCGACGGTCGGGGGATGCAAATTCGGGAGAGTGCGGGGTGCGGTAGCGGGGGGGCAGGGGCGGATGTTTTGGTTACTGTACTGAGTCGTTTCGTGGAATAACGGGTATTACCAAGGTCGCACGGTCAATCGGTCATCGTTTGTAACACAGCTGTGGTATATGCGAAGAGTGTCAACACATTAAGTTTTTATTGAATAACTAGGTGTGACTAATATAGGCTAACATTGAAATATTAATTAAATTGCTTGAGTGTTTTATGAGTGGTAAGTGGTTTAATCGTTGCAGCTCTTTACAAAAAAGATTAGTTAAATAAACAATAATGTAATCTTGGCGATTGAAAAGAGTAGCGTGACTTTCCTGCCATTTCTTCTCATTGGTTCTACGCCCTTGCTTTACTGAACATAGCAACAGGCCATTGTAAATGTAAATTCACATTAATAAGTGTAACTTTGACGTTCATCAGTGTTACTTTGTGACCTACATGAATAAACATATGTTTGATTTTGATATACCTGATACTGTTCACACAGCGGCTCACAGTCGGTGTACCAGTCGTCGTTGAGGCGGTAGACCCTCATAAGTCTCCGCAGCCAGCGGTCCGTGTGCTGTCGGATCTGTTCCGGGGTCTGAATCTCGTAGCACTCTAGTGAAGGCTGAGGTTTCACCGCACATTGGTCTGCTGGAACACAACAAACATTAGGTCAGTTGGTGGCGCTGTTATACCTTTTGTTATGATACAGACTGAAAAATAAAAATAATGATTTTACCATAAGAAAATTCCTACGATTTTTAGCTCAGAATAATGGTCTGAATCTATTATTTCAGTTATCAGTACACCATCCCTTACACCCAGTATAAGAAATACCATGAAAAGTATATAAGATTCGATAATCTTTCAGAATTTACCTTGTGTAACCTGCGGCTCAGCATATGTGCCGATCTGCTCCTCATATAACCCATCGGGGACGTCGGCGGTTTCAGGACCGACCCACTCTTGGCCCTCCTGAAAAATCAGAGTCAAAGTCAAGAATCATTACTTGTAGTAAAATGTGTAAACAATTATTGGACACGTTAATTACTAATCGCTAAATATTATAAAACAAAGCCCCCCGCCACGCCTGTCTGTCTGTACTTAACTCAAAAACTACTGAACAGATTTTCATGCGGTTTTGACCAATAGACGGAGTGATTCATGAGGAAGGTTAAGGTGTGTTACGCCCAGTGACATCTCTCGGCATTGGGGGAAAGACTCGGCAGTTCCGTCTAATAATTTACACCGCCATCTATTGACATCTTACGGAACTACGTAGTACGGTACGAGAATCTTAGAGAGAATGCTGGTACTTTCTGGAATCATCGTACTGTTTGCATACCGTGAGCGGCGTTGCTAGAAAGCTCTAGAAACGCTTTAGCCGCGTATAAATAGGGCGCACGCGTACCGCCAAGTCAGTTTACAATCGTAAGCGGTCAAGTGTTCATCGAAGCGAACGGAAGCGAAAATACTACGGAGTTTGAAGCAGTACAGTAAAAAAAGTGTGGTATAGTGTTTGTTGTGTTTTAAATTTAATTGTGTGTTTGAATAAAACGTGTTTTAGTCGGTAATATTGTTTATATTCTTATCCGTCGAACCCAGCACGTAACAATTGGTGTCAGAAGTGGGATAAGAATATGCCAGTACTACCGAAGGAGGAAGTAGAAGGGGTGCGTACCAGGAACCAGCGCCAGCAAGATGTGGACCAGAGGCGCTTTGGAGACGCACCCTCGCCGACGTCAGGTGAATCACGTGACTCCGCGGCTGCAGCGGAACCATCTAGTGCAGCTCACTCGCCGGTGAACCCCGACCTCGCGACTCTGATGGCGTTTATGCAGGAGCAGGCACGCCGCCTCGAGGAACAGCTGCAACGCGATAAGGAAGAGGGCATCCGCCGCCAGGAGGAGCAGGCACGCCGCCTCGAGGAACAGCTGCAACGCGATAAGGAAGAGGGCATCCGCCGCCAGGAGGAGCAGGCACGCCGCCTCGAGGAACAGCTGCAACGCGATAAGGAAGAGGGCATCCGCCGCCAGGAGGAGCAGGCACGCCGCCTCGAGGAACAGCTGCAACGCGATAAGGAAGAGGGCATGCGCCGCCAGGAGGAGCAGGCACGACGCCTTGAGGAACAGCTGCAACGCGATAAGGAGGAGGGTATGCGCCGCCAGGAGGAGCAGCTGATGATGCTAAAAGACCTCAGCGCGACGGTTGGAAAGGAGATGAAGGAGTTGAAAGAACAAGTCCAACGCCACGAAAGTCGCATCGCCGAGTTGGAGAAAACGATACGTGGGCTCAAGGCTGGCGATGGGATCGTGGCACCTGCGGTTGTGGCGCCCTCACCACGAGGCTTTAAAGTCCCACCATTCGACGGATCATCGTCATGGTCAGCCTATAAGGTCCAGTTCGAGGCCGTCATGAAATCGAACGGGTGGACGCAAGAACAGGCTCTGACCGCTCTCACCTTGGGGCTTCGTGACCAGGCCTTGACCGTGTTAGAGGCGCTTGGTCAAGACATCACGTACGAGAAGCTGTTGGAGGCATTAGAAGCGAGATACGGCGACGCACATCTGGAACACGTGTTTCGCGCCCAGCTGAAAGACCGATCGCAACATGTTGGTGAAACCTTGCAGCAGTGGGCCCTGGAGGTGGAGAAGCTGGTTCGGAAGGCGTACCAGTCCTCACCTGCGCTCATCGACGGAAACCTCATTCAAGCTTTCACCGACGGGATCCGAGACCTGGAAGTTAGGGCCGCAGTGAGACTCGGACATTTCAAAAACCTGAAGGACGCCCTAGCCCGCGCTCTGGAAGTGGAAGCAGTACGACGGGATGATCGAGCTCACCGTATCAGGGAAATGTCGACCTCACCCCGGTGCTATAGCTGCGGCGAGAGAGGCCACATCAGGTTGAGCTGCCCGAAGCGAAAGAATCTAAGCAGCGAAAATTTAAAGGATGCCCCGGCCCACACTCTGGACGTGGAAACAGTGCGACGGGACGATCGAGCTCACCGTACCAGGGAAGTGTTGACCTCACCTCGGTGCTATAGCTGCGGCGAGAGAGGCCACATCAGGTTGAGCTGCCCGAAGCGAAGGAAACCACGTAACAGAAACCAGTCGCCGGTAGGAGGAACACCTGATGTGCGTGCCAGGCAACAACTACACGACTTCGTGATACAGCATCGCAGTGGCAAGTCACATGGTAATGCGGATGCCCTGTCACGTAGACCGTGTACCGGCCAGTGTAAGCACCACTGCGCCAGGAAAGAGGCTAAGCAGGAAGGACTAGTGAGGATGTTGAGGACGGATCTTAGCGAAGACTGGAAGGAAACTTTGCAGAGAACGCAACAAGAGGACAAAGACATAAGACCCATCCTCGAATGGAAGAAAACAGGTGCATCGAGACCTCACTGGAGTGAAGTTGCGGCAATGAGCCCTACCACCAGGAGTTATTGGGCACAGTGGGAAAGCTTGGTTATCCAGGATGGAGTTCTGTGCCGGAAATGGGAGAATGCTCGAGGTGACAAGTGTCACCTGCAAATGGTCGTGCCAAAGCTCAAGGTACCGGAAGTTTTACAACTCTGTCATAATGGGAGTTCAGGAGGCCACATGGGAGTTAAGAGAACTCTGATTAAGATCCGGGAACGATTTTATTGGATCCGTTGTCGAAAAGACGTTGAGGAATGGTGCCGTAAATGCACGAGTTGTTCTGCCATGAAGGGACCACGCACTGGCAGCAAGATGAATGATGTATACCAGCACATCAAACAGACCGGTCAGCAGATGTCTGAGAGGATGAAGACTCGTTACGACAGGAAGGTGAACAATAAAGGCTTCGAGGAAGGATCGCTGGTGTGGTTACATAATCCGGTACGCAGCAAAGGGAAATCTCCTAAGTTGCAGGCAAAATGGGATGGACCCTATCGCATAGTCACTAAGATAAATGACGTCAGCTACCGGATCCAGAAAGGACCACGAGGTACACCAAAGATCGTTCATGTGAATCGATTGGCACGCTACTACGGATCCAACAATGTTCGGGACGAACATGTCTAAGAGGGGGGCAGTGTTACGCCCAGTGACATCTCTCGGCATTGGGGGAAAGACTCGGCAGTTCCGTCTAATAATTTACACCGCCATCTATTGACATCTTACGGAACTACGTAGTACGGTACGAGAATCTTAGAGAGAATGCTGGTACTTTCTGGAATCATCGTACTGTTTGCATACCGTGAGCGGCGTTGCTAGAAAGCTCTAGAAACGCTTTAGCCGCGTATAAATAGGGCGCACGCGTACCGCCAAGTCAGTTTACAATCGTAAGCGGTCAAGTGTTCATCGAAGCGAACGGAAGCGAAAATACTACGGAGTTTGAAGCAGTACAGTAAAAAAGTGTGGTATAGTGTTTGTTGTGTTTTAAATTTAATTGTGTGTTTGAATAAAACGTGTTTTAGTCGGTAATATTGTTTATATTCTTATCCGTCGAACCCAGCACGTAACAGGTGTATAATTTGTTAAGGTTTTGTACTACCCGTGCAAAGCCGGGGCGGGTTGCTAGTCAACAATAAACTACTACGCAATCCGTGCAGTTAAAAGTTTTAACTATTTGACTAAGTTACATAAGTGTTACCTTGTCTTCATTCTGCCATAATCCCTGCTTCTCTTGCCAAGCCTGATTTACCCAGACATTCTGAGATAACCCTTCATCATTGGAGTTTGCCAACTCAATACCTTCATTCCTCCAAGCATCCTGCCCCTTTTCAGAGCAGAACGTTCGCTGGTTAGTCCAAATACCTTGGACTAATTTCTGTGAACCAAATTCTGGTCCAGCATCACTCTTAAGCAAATTTGGTTGGAGTTTGGCCTGTAATATGTCTCCTGGTTTGAGTAGCTGCTGGAGATCTGGTATACCCTGGCCAACACCTTCTGGAAGTATACCATCCCCTGTCTGATTATTCCATGTGTCTTGGTGAAATTTCTGAGGATTGTTTTGCCGGGGCCACACATTTTGAGGGTGTTTCCTGAACGGAGGTGGAGGCACGGAAGTGTCTGGCAAAATAAAATGCTGTTCCTCTTTTGGAGGATTTGGATCCTGGTCATCCTGGAACTTTGAAGTGTCAACACTAACTTGGTTGTTGAATTGAGTCTTTGAGCATTGCTGGTCATCCTGGTAGTGCCAAGAATTGTGATCTTTCCGAGTTATAATTAATGTTTCTGAAGTATTTTTCTCATGATGAGCTGGTTGTGAAATTTGCCATGTCTCTTGTGTTGCCACAGGGTTGGGTGTTGGTTGTCTGCACCATACAGTTTGACCAGGTACATACTTGGCTTGGTTGTGCCAAGTATTTGGGAGTAGCAATGCAGGATTGGGTGGTTGTTTATGCCATGTGTGTGAGCCTGAGGTTTTAAGTAACCACTGTAGGTTGTTAGCTGGTTGACCATGGTTAGTCCATTTGTTTTCGTTATCTGTAGGAGAATAGTTGGTCCAATTAGGTTGTTCCTGGAAAGAGAAGTAAAATAAAACTAGATTAGGAGATTGATTAGATAGAATCATGTCAAAGCATTTATTTATGATATTCTTCATATCTAATTTCGGTCAGGGCGACCAAATTTAAAAGAGGTGTCTATTTAATTAATCAACTTATCCATACTACGTGACCCGTTCAAAGACGAGGAGTGAGGTCTCTAAAATATCACGCCTTGTCACAGGTACTTATGTTTTCGTCACGTAGTCAATACCCTTATGGCAAATATCGCGCTTTTCCTAGCTTTATTTAAATATGGTGACAAATACGAGCTAAATTCTTTTTCACCTTTGCAATAAATTATTTAATACCATATTTATGAATAACTTCGTGAAAACTAGAGGGGGACGGGGGGAGGTCTTGGCATATACTATGGGTAGGCACAGAGGGGGGAGGCGAAGGTTTATAAATAGAAAAACATTGTTCACGCAGTATGTGTATGTTCCCCTAGCTATATGCAAAGTAGATTTTATAGTGAACAAGTATGTGTGCAACCACAAGTGCATATGATCTCATAGCCTGCTGGGAACGCAATCTTTCATGGAGACAAGGACTTCCAAATCTCTTAAAGGATCACCTTGCTGCTGAGTCGTCAACCGGGAAGCAACAATCTGTATCCCCCTGAAGTGTTAACTACTAGAGGACAGCTGGATCGGCGCTACAACACTTCCAACCCTCACGGCTCAGATCACAATTGAGTATAAATACTTTATAGTCAGTAGTCCAAAGCAGCGATGGCTTAGTGGGAGACTATTGGATTGCCACGCAGAGGTCTCGAGTATGATTCCAAGGCACGCTTCTCTGACTTTTCGTAGTTATGTGTATATAAAATAGTTAATGATCGCTCGGCTTAACGGTGAAGAGAAACATGATGAGAAACCTGTATGTTTCAGAATTCTCCATAATGTTCTTGAAGATATGTGAAGTCTGCCAAGACCCACTGGGCCAGTGTGGTGGACTATGGCCTAACCCTTCTCACACAAAGAGGCCCGTGCCCAGCAATCGAACAGTTTAATACAGGGCTGATATTATATTTATTATGTCTATAGTTTACTTGTAAATAATGTTAGCACAAAATATGATATTAAAATATGGTTACCTGAGCATTATTTAATGGTTGTTCATTCTCCCCAAGTCCTAGAGTACTCCAAGCATCCTGATGAAATTTATCTTCTTGAGTTTGTGGTGCTGGGCACCACACGTCTTTATGGCATGATGGTTGATTGGTTTCTGCTGTTTGGTCTGTAGGTGGAACTTGCGGTTGAGGAGTAGGTGGTGGGGGCGATGGTTCAGCAAACTCTAGCGGTGCAGGTTCATCTGCTATAAAAAGAAGTAAAAGCATGACGGGATGTTTGAAATTGAAATATTTTGAACACACTTATTATAATAGTAAATAAGTATTATGACTGTTCTAGTCAAAATACCTTCTGCTTAGTCCAAGCAGGTAGGCAGGTAGGCAGGTACTTGTACTAGGACAGCCTTCGACAGAGTCTTAAAACCCTTTGAATGTCTGTTTGCTACACAGATAGAAGCTGTGTGAGACAAATTATTAAATAAAAATAACATAATAATACTTTTAAGCTATAATGCATGTATTCTTATTTGAATAAAAGGCTATTATTATTATAAGTACCCTGGTCTGATTTTGGTTTTCGTTTTTATGTTGAGATCTACAATGTTAAAATATGTATTTTTTTTGCTCTTCTATATGACCACACTCCTCCTGATGGTAAGCAGTCGTGTGGTCTAAGAGCAGTGGCCTCCACACCGTCCTCATAGCAGTCGAGGCGATGTTGAGGTCTGTACTTTGACGGCCTGAGAAGGTGCTTTTTCACGCCCCGCTTAAAGGACCCAGGATTGAAGGCAGAAGGAAACACGTGCCTTGGCACAGAATTCCATGCCTTGATCGTTCAGTAGAGGTATGAGGACCCAAACTTGTTGGTACGCACTCTAGTCGACTCTACCGTGTAAAGATGGCATCTGAGCCCAGCACGCGTTGTTCTGGATAGGAAAGGGGAGGGCGGGATAAGGTGGAATAACTCTACAGAGCACTCCCCGTGGTATATTCCGTAGAAACATGCCAATAAGGCAATGTCCCTACGAAGTTGCAGAGGTTCCAGTGAACTCGTGACCTCTGGATCTCCAACGATACGGACAGCCCTCCGCTGTAACCTGTCGAGAGCGTCCAGCAAGTACTGCGCGGAGCCAAACCAAAGATGAGAACAGTACTCCACGCAAGGGCGCACTTGTGCCTTATACAATAGGCACAGCTGCCCAGGCGCGAAGAACCGCCTCACCCTGTTCAGAACTCCGAATTTTTGCGAAGCTTGCTTAATGACGCTCTCAATGTAGGTTTTGGGATAAAGGGAGCGGCAAAGAATACCTAAGATAGAGAGGCTGTCACGTATCACCAGTGGAGATTTCTTCAGAGAAGGGAGGGGAAGGAACACAGACTTTTTGTTGAGAACACGCATGCCTGGGTCTTTTTGGCGTTGAACTGGACCAAGTTCTTGGCACCCCATTCAGAGATGCGGTCGAAGGTGTGTCCAAGTTCAACGACAAGATCCTGCCTTTTCCCCTCAACCTCAGCCTGTTTGGCCCCAGAATGTCCGAGATATCACCCATGCACGGTACTGTCGTCTGCATAACAGTGCACGTTGCCGAGATTCAACATATCATTGATATGCAGAAGAAGACAGTTAAGACGGACCCCTGAGGCACTCCTGCATTGACCTACATAAACTTGGAAGCGTGACCGTCGCAAATTACCTGAATACGACGCTTCTGCAGGAAACTTGCAATCAGGGATGCGTGACGAACGCTAGAAGATCACCCGTTGATCGTTTAGCCCGAAAGCCGTATTGGCGATCATAGATCATCAACGAGTGATCCGCCAGGTAGCAGACAATTTGGGAATTTTAATCCGCTCGAACACCTTGGAGAGCACCGAGGTGATAGCTACGGGTCGATATTTGCCTGGCTCAGAACGGTTCCCCTTTTTGGGAATCGGTTTAACGTCAGCCTCTTTCCAAGCCTCAGGCAAAGTGCCTGCGGCGTAAGACGTCCGGTATAGGCGCGTAAGTGTGGGAGACAACTCCGCTGCACATTTTTTGAGGACCACAGCTGTGGGGCCGTCAGGTACACTGGCTTTCCGGACATCGAAAGACTGCAGTATCGCATGAACATCACGTTGCCTGATACGTATATCAAGCATGGTGTAGCCGCAGTTGGCAATGTTAGGCGGCTGCGAACCGCAGGCATCGATTTGGGAGTTGGCCGCAAAAAGATTTTTAAGCAGACGAGGGCCTTTTCCTGCCTCTGCTCGTGACATCACTGTACGGAACATAATATTCCATACCCAGAATGATTTCACCAATATTGACTATGGATATATGGAGACTGTTGAAACTACTTTTTATGATTTGTACCATCTTTTAATGTACTTTATTATGCAATAAATATATCTTTATGATAATAATAAAATCATATCATATTTCAGTATTACAAGAAACTTTACAAACATTCAAACAACAAACACAACCAGACTCAGAGCAACCATTTGTGGAGCATGTAAATTGTTTTTTGTGGGGTTCAAACCCATAACAGTAGTAATATAAAAGTAGAAGCAGAAAAAGGCAACCATTAAAATCACTATGTATATGTATAACCATACAGTATGTCTACTGTACATACAGTATGTGTACTGCCTCCGTGGCGCAGCGGTAGTGAATGCAACTGCTGTGCATGGAGTCTCGGGTTCGAATACCGGGTCGGGCCAACAAAAAGTTATTGGGTTTTCTAATAAGAAATCTCAATAGCAGCCCGGAGTTAGAAAGTTGGTGGTGTTAGACACCCCCGTGCCTCAGAAAGCATGTAAAGCCTGATCTCTCTCCGGTCGTGTCGGATTACCGTCCCATCGGATCTTGAGGGTTAGGGAACAGAGATTGCACTTGTGTTTGCACATACGCTTGTGCACTATAATATCTCCTAGGCAGATGGCCAGTCAACGTTAAGATTGGCCGCCGTGACCGAAATTCGGTCCGGAGGACATTATTATTATTATTATGTGTGTGACTGACTTGAGCCTGATGTCTATTTAAACACAGATACCATAGTGGTTTAAGTGGTCGCCTCGCCGCTAACACTTAGCAGAGTGTTATGGGTTGGGAATCTATATTCTTTCTATATTCTATTCTATATTCTATCACATACACACAACACTATCTAGCCCAAACAACAACTACAACCGACCCAACCGAGTCTGGGTGTTCTTTATGTCCGTTGTTTGTAAAGTCTCCCACGACACAGGAATTATTCCTAGTGTGAGAGTTGTCTTTTAAAGAAACATACAAAAAAGGTATGTACACTGTGCTGCTAATAACAATTTCTTGGCAGGAAAACATGCACGTATGCATGATTTTGAAGAAACGATGATATCCTTTTTCCGAAGAAACTCTCCCACTGGGAAATGACAGCCCTGGTCAGTGTGGAAGTGTTTAAATAGACAAGACAAGAGGGACAAGAGCATTGACTCGAAAAGAAGAAGAAGAAGCTATACCACTGACATATAATATACAAGAACAATACTTACTAGGTATCTCATGCATAAAAGCATTATTTAACGTTGACTTATCGTTCTCCGTGTCTGATACTGGCTCCACATTGTAAGTCTCATTCAATGAACTGTTGCTGAAAGAGAAAAGTCATTTGTCACTTTGGAGAAGTTAACACAAACTTAGTAAACGAAATGTAAAACATGTACTTTAGTAAGAATCCATAAATGTATTTTGTAGATCCTTACTTTATATATATTTATATATAAAAATATATAAAAAACATTTTTGTTTTATTTAGTTCATAATTGCCTTATACCCAACTCTTACATTTTTGTCTAAAGAGGCCTTTTGTTTATTTTTAAAACAGCAAAATTAAAGAACCAACAATTTCAAATTTTCTATTTTCCATTTATATCTTGGCACTAGAGGACACATCTCGTTTGGAATAGCCCACCTATTCAAAACGTTAAATAGTGACTAAAATCAATGCAGGGCAGAATGTTGGTATAACATCTCTATCTACCTTTTAAGGTAAACTGTATTTATGTAAAGGTGCATATCTAATGCAGGTTCCTAATAACTGATCCTAGCAAGGTTTTCTTGTAACTAATATAAGAGATAATTTTTAAAGGTTGTCATTTTTCTTGTAGCCCTGTTCTACAGATAATTTCACGACAGAAAAACCTAATAGCAATGTCTGCACGTTGATTCTGAGACTTATTTTTTGCATTCAGAGCCAGAATTTAAGCAAAGTAGGCCTTGTGCCCTTCCTAAATGTACTCTGTGGCTAAAGAAATCTGTCAGCATTACTTTTAAATATATTTATCTTCTCAATGTCAAAGTTTTTAATTAGGTAATTATTTCATGAGTCAATTAGCTAAACAGAACCAAAGCAAAAAAGCATTGTGTCTGGACCCCAGGGTCCAAGCAGACAAGAGATTAATAATGGACATCTATGGACAGTGAAGGCTTAGAGGGTGCAAATAGGTCGACCTTAAAAGCCTAGGGATGTTATAGGGTATAGATAAATGTTGGTATTCCACAACGAAAGATGTCATATATGGTTTTATAAATGGCACATTATTGATACGAAAATTATTACCTGTTTATCCACAAGCAATAAGCTAATTTAACTAAACATAACTCTTAAACAAATTTAATTTATATCGACCTACCGTTCTGGGCAAGACTTCTTTTTAGGTTTTACAGATGCCTTTGCCGAGTCTTGGTGCATTTCGCTGGTGAGCTTCCAGTTTTTCTTGTTCTTATAGAACTCTAAGCGGTATATGGCCACCAGCTCTGGTTTATTAGGGTTACGATTGCGTGCCGCCATAATAGAAACAGAATTTGATTCTGATGATACTTTTAAGTTTATTTCACACTTGAAATTGAGCCGTATCGGGAGTAAGCTAAAATTTTATAACTACCTATAGGAACTTTTCATATACTTATGCCACTTTTAATATAAAATCTAGAATAATCACTGGCAACAAGTGGTATTATTCTGTATTCGTTAGTTTTATATTAATAAATTTGAATTATTTGCGATAACAATGCACTTTGCAAAATTGTCGATCAGATTTGAAATTGAATAGAAAATACCGCCATTTTGAGAATTGTTAATATGTCAGATTGACACATTGACGGTAGTCAACTAAAGTGCTGACTGGTGATATTACAATATAATATAAATGGGCCCAATTGGCCCAAAGCAAAGGCCATAAGCATGGACAGCTCAGTCGGATTAGCTAAAACCTGGTATTTGCATAAATTACTACTACTATTATTGCCTACTATTATTATGGCTGCATCTAGAAGTAAGTACCTAATCTAATCTATAAATACTAACGGAGTACCGTTGGGGGAGTACCCCCAGACTGTAGTGTAGGTGAGTAATCGTAACGTCATAGTCTGCAATGTAAACATGTCTTCCATACACTCAAAACGTGAAGGCTTATCGCCTATCGGTGAAATAAATCATTAGTGTGAATACGTTCCGACCGAATGTTGATTACTCATTAGTTTGTTAAATTGATTTTAAATTATAATCAATATGTTAATGTCTTAGGTTTCCGTGAACATGGCTGCTGAAAAGCAAAGGAGACGTGGGTGAAAATGTAATTTTTTTAAATAGTTTTATGTTTTAAATAGCTTAATTAGAAGTAAACAGTAACTAGTAATAGTGTTTAACAAAATTAAAGTAATTTAAGATTCAGAATTATGTAAATAGAGTTATATTATAAAAATGAAAAATAGACGTTTAGATTTTGTTTAATTTCAATTTATTAACAATATGTTACTATGCTACTTTTACACGAATGTCAGACATTAAAATTAGGTACCTCCATACATTTGTCTCGTCTATATCTCCTAAGGGGTAAGCAGAAGCATATATGCAATATATGCGCATTTCGATAGGTAATTCATAATTATTTAAACCGTAATTTACCATTATTTCACCAAATAGTAATCTATAAACGTAGTTAAAACAGTTACATAAATGCCAACAAAAAGTTATTGAATTCTTCAATAAGCAACCTCAATAGCATCCCGGAGTTACGAAGTTGGCGGTATTAGACAGACACGTGCCTTGGAAAGAACGTTAAGCCGTTGCGCCTGATCTCGGATTGCCATCCCATCGGATCATGAGAGTTAGAGAACAGATAGTGCACTTGTTTTTACACACATACTTGTGCACTGTAATATATCCTGCGCAGATGGCCAGTCTCCGTTAAATTGACAGCCGTGACCGGAATTCAGGCTGGAGGACATGACATACATATACTTGAGACTTGAAATAAAAATGCTAATTGTTAATAAATTATTTATTAATAAATTCGTTGACAATCATTAATCTATAAAAACATACACAAATATATTTAAAATACCATTAAATTATTTTCTAAACAGAAACTTTAAACTAATCTGTGTTAGCAGACGAAGTAGTGGATTCAGAAACCGCGAAAAAGGGTATATGTTTACAATTAACTATACCTCGCGGTTTCACCCATGTTTATGATTACTACCTCGCTGCCGTGGCTCGTAGCGTGATGTTATATAGTCTATGTTACTTCTGGATAAAGTAGCATTATAAAGGTGAAAGAATTTTCAAAATTGGTTAATTCGTTTTCGAATTTATCCATTAAAAATAAAAAGACGAAACAGTAATTTTTCCTCTTTAAAATCTTAACATATATTATAAATGCGAATGTGAGTTTGTTTATTACGCTTTCACGCCTTAACAATACGACCGATCATCAAGAAATTTCGCATGCACGCTGAAAGAGGAACAGAAAAGGACATAGGGTACCTTTCACCCAGAAAAAAGTACCTATTGTTACTAACTTAACCAACATTTACGAGCAAACTATATAAAGTCTATACTAATATTATAAAGGGAAAAGATTTGAAATTTTATTTGTTTGTTTGTGTTTAAATAAAAAATTACTTAACCGATTTAAGAAATTCCTTCGCTATTAGAAAGCTGTATTATCAGCGAGTTACATAGTATATATTATTTTATTTTTAAAAAGTACTGTTACTAGTCTAGTCAACCGAAGCTGCGGCAAAATCTAGTATTAGATACTTTTTCGCTTTTCAAACAGTAGTGGCAAGCCACCTTTAATACTTTGTACTATGCTAGACTTAGGATCCACTATAGGGTGCTTCAGTGTCTCCGGGGCTGGGTGCACGGTGAAGCATGCCAGGACTGCCGCTAATCCTGCGAGCGACTGCATCAGACCGAGGCGTTCACCTGCACACATATTGTAACACTGTAGTGAGCCTGTCTGTCATTGTACATCATATTCCCAAAGGTAAGGGAAGTAGAGGTGTATGATGCGCAAATTTCGGCTGTTACGATTTAAGGTCAAGGTCAAGGTGTAATGGAAAAAAGCTATTGGGTTTTTTTGTTAAGAAATCTCAATAGCAGCCCGGAGTTAGCACGTTACGCGTACGAATTGTGGACCCTAATTTTTTTGTCACGCCAACGTAGACCCCTGTCGAGTCTCCCATGGATCCCTGGGGTCCGCCTGGACAACTTTGGGAACTAATGGTTTAAATAATAAAAAAAATGTTTGCTGTTACCTAGAGTCGTACTTGTTCTACATGCTTGGGATTCTAAACAATTTTCAAAGCCCCTGCAATAGGCATAATTTCTGTGTCGCAGTGAACTTTACTAACATTCAACCAACGGACAAAGGACACCCAGACTCGGCACAACCATTTGTGGATCACACAAGTTTTTATTAACCTCTGAGTCTTCTTCGAAGAGGTAAATGAAAACACTATGTGGGTCTGTGTATCTGTCTGTTAGTGACTGGCATAATTTCGGAACCACCAGACCGATTGACTAGTAACTTGGTGTGCAGACACCTTGGGGTGACACCTCAGTCAAGTTTGAATATGGGTCCTGTGGGTCAAAAGATCCCCGAGATATAAAGGTCATTTCTTTTCATAACTTTTACATTTACGACGAAGAGGTTGAATCCTCGTTTTTTACACCCATCTCGTTCCGTTTGTGATCGAACTCACAACATTTGCCACGGTGACAATAACAAACACTTAACCCACTACGTTCCTTAAAAGTATCAGACACTCAACACTCACCTATACAAGCTCTGGGCCCTTCTCCGAACGGCAAATATATGTATTTATTACTGGATTCCAGCTCTTCAGGATCGAATCTCTCTGGCCGGAACTCATGAGGGTTTTTGAAGTACTTCGGATCGTTGTGCATTGACTGTAGCGGTATCAACACCCTTGTATTTTCATCTATAGTTAAATTTAACTCTGGAATGGTGTAGGGTCGAGTGCTATTCCTTAACAGGAACCCGAGAGATGGAAACATACGCATGCCTTCTTTAAACACCCATTCCAAATACGTCATTTCTTTAATTGCCTCATAGCATAGTTTTCCGTCGTATTTGGATAGAACCCGATCTACTTCTTCCTGTAAGACAAAATAAGGTATGAGTCTTGGCTGGTCTGGTTTTGAGGAAACTGTCAGTAAAACAGACATACATACATAGCATATATGTATATTATCTACGCCCTTGCTATGCTGACATGACAATAGGTAAATATATTGTATATTCATAGTGTAGTTTAGTTAGTGTAACCTTGACGTTCATAAGTGTTACTTTAAATAACATTCTACCACATACACACAACATCATCTAGCCCAAACTAAGCAGAGCTTGTACTATGGGTACTGGACTATGGATAAACATACTTATATACTTTTTTTGCAAATACGTACATATTATATATAGAAACACCCAGACCAAGACAAACATCAAAGTTCATGCATACAAATGCTTGACTTGTGCGGGAATCGAATCCGCGACCTCAGGCGCGGCAGTCGGTTATACTAACTACTACGCTATCGAGGCCGACTTTGTACATATAGTATAGTATAATATATAGTGAATAAAGATATTTTGATTTTCGATTTAGCCTCTCTCCTCTGTCCTCCAAGGGGTTGAATATAAGTAATAGGTTTATGTAATACACCATTTAAAGATCTATAGTTTTAAGTACAGATTTTAGTCTCGTGTGACTGAGCCTTTTTGCCGTCTATCGGACACATTTCCAGACTCCTAACTATTGATAAGAATTTCTTGACATAAAAAACCCAATAATCATTTGACTGAGTCGGGAATCAAACCCAAAATCTTATGCACAGCAGTCACCTACAGTACCACTGCATCGTCGAGTCAGTCTCCCAAAAACAGGTAGAATGGACGACCTATGTTACCACTGCTAGATACAAAACTACCTGTGTCATAAATGTCAGCAAAAAAATAATTGTGGATCAAAATGAGGTACCTGTGCTTTCTTTTGTATATTTTGGTTGAATGCCACCTGATGCAGCGTGTAGCTGGTGGCCGAAGACGACGTCTCGAAGCCAGCAGCGAAGAATATGAACACTTGTGCAGCTATCAACCCATCATTGAACTCCAGCGTTGCTTGCTCCGGCGTACCATCGGTCTTAAACCTCGTCATAGACTCGCCAACAAGCGTCCCCTTCAATTTACACTCCAACATCAAATCTATAAAGTCATTCCTCCCGGAAGGTTTGTAATTCCGCTTCTTTAAAATCTCTCCTACCAACACCTCAAATTCACCCTGGAGACGAATCCAGACTTTTAGATTTTTAAACGTTTCTGGAGACAGTTCCTTTAGGAGCGCCACACAGAAATCCCTTAATTGTGGTTTGAATATTTTACGACCAAGTTTCCTGAATGGTGACTCCTCTTCATTAAGAGAGTCTGCATCCAGGCCAAAGCCACAAGCTCCTATAAAGTCGGTAGTATATCTTGCCATGAGTTCTCGAGCATCTAGAGATTTTCCGCAAGCCGCAGCTTCAAGCGCACGTGCCTGTAATTTTTCCGCGCGCTCTACTATCAAAGGGAACATGGCTTTTAACTTCCCAGAGGTAAAAGCAGGCGTCATTCTTTGCCGCAACAACTTCCAAACGTCACCTTCCGCAAAGAATAAGTTCTGCATAAGAGGTTCGAACACTGTCTTGTGAGGAGTAAATCCTCTTTCATGGAATGACGCGAAATCCGTCATCAGAATTCTTTTCACGAGTTCTGGGTCTCTGATTAGAAGTTCAGGGCGCGTTGCTCGATAAAAGCCGACGACTTTTTCGTTTGGGTACCGCCAGTACAACTCATGAGCTATCTGCGTCATGCTGGACCTGAACGTATATCCTCTGAAGTTGTTTCCAAACAACGGAATTGGTTTATCATGTTTGATGCCTCTATTCTCCCAATATTTGAATGTCCGTGTACCATAGAAGTAAAGAGCTATTAGTGCAATAACGAAAATCGCTGCTAGTACCATTTTGACTGTTTTTCTTTCGATTTTAACGTCATAAATAGGTATTTATGTGTCCATTGCACGTACTCAAGTGTTATCTCGAAATTATCTGTAAGATAAGGTTGACTATAATTCTTGTAACACAAGAGATAATTTATCACAATATTATCTGTCTGTAATTGCATCTAAAGTTATTGACTCTGGCTCAAGCTGGCTTAGTTGTAATACATATGCATATCTATGTCGTTTTTGTCAAGACAACTCTTGCACTAGGAATAATTCCCGTGTCGCGGGGGACTTTACAAACATTCAAATAACGGACTCAAAGAACACCCAGACTCGGATCAACTATTTGTGGATAACATAATTTTTTGTTCCGTGTAGGATCAAAGCCCACTCGGCGTGGTGGCAGTGGCGAGACGACCACTTAAACCGCTACGTCATCCGTGCAGTCATATAGTCATATTACAAATATCGCTATTAAATGGAACTAAGAGTTTTCATAGCTCAGCTATGCTATTCTCCTAAATACAATCCCGTCGCTATATGCAATGACAAGCTAGAAGTTGAGCCATCTTTAGTTTTTCAACTTAATATTTACTGACGCATTCCCTCATTTCCGATATCAAGAAACTAGTCTTTATACCTACGGAAAGTTAATTTTTAACACATATTCTATGTAAAATATTTCAAAGTTAACTGTCTGTAGTCCTAAGTCGAAAAGCTAAAGATATCTGTGAAAAGTTTCATGTGTAAACATATAGCGAAGAACGCGTCAATTGTATTTACAATTTCATTAGAGAATGTATTGACAACACCATATATAAGCGCATGCCTTGAGTCCATGACCATGCAAAGAAGTTACTACCATTCAAATGCAATCCTAAACCTAACTAATATTATAAATGCGAATGTGAGTTTGTTTGTTACACTCTGACGCCTTATATAACTACTTAACCGATCATCATGAAATTTCGCATACACGTTGTCAGGGTACAGAATAGGACATAGGTTAGTAATAGTACTTTTTTCTGGATGGAAAAAGTACTGTTACTAACCTAGCCTACCTAACCAACATTAAAAAGGTAAAATACAGTTATTAATACAAGTTTTACTTAGTTTAGAAGTTAAGGGATCTACCTGCAAACAAGAAAAATCTTTTAATGTGCAATGAACGATCTTTTTTATTTTACTATGCACATCACTAAAAAGTTCACACCTCTAAATAATAACGTTAGTAACAATCGAACGAAATTGCATCGAAAACTATGAAAGTTAAAATGGTAGATTGTCTTTCTTGTGGTTGCTTGTGAACTTGTAATACATATGTATATATTATCGTTATGTTTATGGTAAGTAACCACACGTCGATATAGTCTTAGTAAGATGATATTAGGGTGACAGATATCTGATTAGTGATTACCCACTATATCCCGGTTCATATATCATGAAACGAGTCTTTTATCTACGAGCAGTAAAATTTTGATACATATTCTATGAAAAATAATGTTAAATATTTAACTGCCTTTAGCTAAAACGACACCTTTCTTGATATAAGATATCGACTCGGTTATAGTTATACCCGTTTCAAATCATTCGTATTTTTTCTTCATATAAAAATGGCGCGAAACAGTGTCGTAATAGGGAAGGGACGATATGTTTTTTAAATTGGTTTGTCAAATGTCTGTTACTTTCTGTTAAAGTAAAGATTCAAAGTAGATTTTAACAGTAACAAAAATAACTTTATATACATTTATTTAGCTTAATTACTTGTTTGTTTTTTAAATGTTTCTTCAGACTGGGATTAATTTCTGTGTGTCTTTACAAACATTAAAACAAAGAGCACTTATACTCGAAATAAATATTCAAGGATGGTACAAATATTTGTCCCATGGAACCCATACACGCGTCACGGTGTAAAGGTGCGGTGATATTCGCGTTTGACTACGATGGCGACGACATCAAAATATAATATAAGTACTATATTTAGCTCACAGCTTCGCTTGCTTAAATATAGGTTAGGTTAAATTAGTAACAGACTAACAGTGTTTTTTTCTGGATGAAAAGTGCCCTACGTCCTTTTCTGTTCCCCTGACAATGTGTACCTATGCGAAATTTCATGATGCTTGGTAGAATAGTTAAGGCATGAAAGCGTCACAAACAAACAAACTCACATGCGCATTGATAATATCAGCTAGGATTAGGATATTAAGTACTTTCCTGTGGATAATTTATGAATGCGTGCATCTGCAACACGTCATCGTTATAAAACCAATTCAATGCCGGTCGAACTCGTAATTACACTACTGAACAAGGTACAAAGGTCAACAATTACGGAGAGGTCAACATATCTAATCATAATTACAAATATATTTTACTACTAAAGCCTAATTATTTACTTTACCTCTATAATATTATTAAGTTATTATTTTAGTTTTTTATAGATTTATTATGATATAATGTCTGCAAGACCCTGTTGATATGAGTTGTAAAATACTGAAATTATATTTAACTAGATTTTGCACGTGGCTTCGCTTGCGTATATATAGGCTAGGTTAGGTTAGTAAAACTACTTTTTCTGGATAAAATGTACTCTATGTCCTATTCTGTAGCCACAACGTGTATGCAAAATTTCATGATGATAGGTCGAGTAGTTAAGGCGTGAAAGCGTAAGATACAAACAAACAAATAAATAAGCAAACAAATTCACTTTCGCATTTATAATAGTTATTTTATAGTAGTAATTAGTTAAGATTGGCGAATTAAAAGAGTGGCCGTCATTTTCTTTGAGATTTCTTCTCATAGCCTTAATCCTTTACCTGAACCTAGTTGCTTTCTTGTTGCTAGTTGCCTTTAGTAAATTAATAAACTCACTAACCTATACATTTTTGACGTTCATAAGTGTTACTTTATGACATAAATGAATAAATGATTTTTGACTTTGACAAAAAGCAAGTTATGCGTAAACGCCAAAACAGGAAACACATCATTCTAATAAAAGACGTAATTTTTGGTCAATGCCTTTCAAATTGCTGGTCGTGTATGTTTGTAGACAGCCGAATTTGAATGACATAAAAACTTTATTTATCTGTTGGAGCCAGACATAATTGAATACAATTGAGTCTGATAGCCGGGCGGTCTGCTACAGCACAAAAATACCTTTACCCAAACTAGATTTTGCCCGCGGCTTAAATTCCTAACCCTCGGAAACAGACCTTTTTCATCTAGGCATCTGGATGATAGATATGATCTTTTCTGTATCCCTGACATTGTGTATGCGAAATTTCATGATGATCGGTCGAGTAGTTAAGGCGTTAAAGCGTGACAAACAAACAAACTCAAATTCACATTTATAATATTAGTCAGGATTTAAAGCCTGAATTAGTATGTCAACACATTAAGAAACTCGACTGCACAACGTCAAACAATAAGTAAACTAATCTCTGTTTACATAAAAACTTAAAATAGATCTTGCAAATGTGTAAGGTTTCTGTTGTGTGATGTCTGAGGACGCTACGTATCGAAAGGTGGTGAATACCACAGATATTTTATAATAATAGGGGTTTAACCGGTCGTATACCGCCGGCTCGCATACCAGCCGGCAGATTTGTACCCGTCGTAGGCCGGTGGCTCGCATGCGAGCCACCAAATTGGCGCCAAAACGCCGCGCGCCGCCTTCGCTTTAGCTTAACCTAACGTAAAACCAATTTGGTGGCTCGCATGCGAGCCACCGGCCTACGACGGGTACAAATCTGCCGGCTGGTATGCGAGCCGGCGGTATACGACCGGTTAAATATAAGTTGCCGATTTGTATGAAGAAAATCGGTAAAGTTGTGGTTTTCATACTAACTATCTCATCAATATTTTCTGATTGGCTCGCATTCTGTTTTGGTTTCACATGTAATATTTATTGAATACCCAATTCGAATTCTATGTTTTTTTTTATTTATAGTTGTAAATACAATTTAGGGCACTGTAGTATGTCGTCAATCATAATGTAATTATGGCGAATTGAAACAACGGATACGGGCAGACACTAAGCGATATAACTTTAATTACAAATTGTTTAAAAAGTAATGATATTTGTTACTAATAATACCTACATGTTATTAATACAATTTATAGTTTTATTCTCGGAACATAAATGATTTAAAAACAACAGCCTTTTCATTTTGCAGGTACAGAAGCGACGGAATTAGATGTGGGACATAGACACCAATTTTATAGTAAAAGATAGTATAAGCTAATATTGTACAAGTGTAAGTTACCTAATTTGATGTTTTAGGTATAGGCAATTACGTTACACAATAATTTTCGCGTTAAATAATAACGTTGCCGGTGTTATGCAAATATCTTACTTTGACTTATAAGTGAAATGTAATCGTGGCAGTAATTATGCAGACCTTTGCCATCAATTGAATATTTAAACAATTAAAGTAAGTGTCAGTTGTGTTGAATTAAATCGTAACCAAAAATGTTCCTGCAATTTTCTTACGTACCTATGCTAAAAATAATTAGACTTAATGTTTTTAAAATAAAAATGTCTAGGTACATACCTGAACGTAGATATAAAATGCACAAGTTACTTAAATACTTTCTTCCAATTTTTATTAAAATCTAGATAACAAACGACAACAGTACGCGAGACACAAATGTACTCTGTGCGCTAGACTGTGTAGACCAGCGTAGATCATACCACAGATAATATAATACTATACCATACTGACATGATTTTATTCATAGCGGAAGGTTCACGCATATCACTTAATATATAGATACGTACCGCGATCGGTTTTTGTTCGTAAACATCATTGTCAGACATAAGATTGTGAGCTTTCAAGTGTTTTTGTAGTTGTAAATCTTGTGATTTGTGGTAATTGATGGCAAAATACTTGCATCGTGTTATGAAATGCGTATCCTAGTACTAGCTTTTGCCCGCGGCTTTGCTCGCTTAGTAGGTTAGGTTACATACACACAATAAAATAGCCTATTTTATTCTGCCTCGGCGATAATATATAATATATATGCCTAATGGTGAAATAATTTTTATAATCGGTTGAGTAGTTTTTGAGTTAAATCCTAAGAAACATAAAATCTAATCTTTCCTCTTTATAATATTGGTATAGATATAGATTAATAAATAAGACTCACTGTAATTAGGGTTGCCACATTTATTTTGAATGAATAGAGTATTTCACTATCAGAAGTAAAAAAATAAAGTACTACAAGACCTGAAAATAAAATATTATTTATTTAACCGGTCGTATACCGCCGGCTCGCATACCAGCCAGCAGATTTGTACCCGTCGTAGGCCGGTGGCTCGCCTACTTTTTACCATATTTTTATTGCTTCTGGTAACATCTAACCAATATTTATTATCAAGGAACGTCTTAATCGGAAATATGTCTATATTAAGATAAGTAAACAATTGTATTTATTAAATTTATGGAATCTCTAAAACCTGTAAAAGTCGATATAAGTAATATAAAGTATATAAGTAAAATAATATATAAGTAATTATTTACTCGAAATAACGTACAATACTATATTCTGAAGTACGGTTGGCAACCCTAACTGTAATAGAGATAGCTTCTTAGTAAGGGAATCAGCATAATGTTCGTGTCATGATGGAGACCTCAAATGAGTAGCCAGAAATACCCCATTTCCAAAATCTAGGTAGGAGTTTGAGTACTTACTAAACAATAGTTTTGCCGTGTGAAGAATCGAATCTATGTAGCCTGGTTAGTGGACCCCTACGCGGTGATCCTAAACGGAGTTTGTGTAATCGGTAATACAATAACTAGTATTCTGGGTGCCTAGTGCGAGTTGTTATATATATTTATAGTTATTATTATTTACATTTATTTATGTTAATGCGATCGAAACGTTTACCGCATTTGGCTCTCTAATTGGTTAAGAGCTTGGAGCGGACCAATCGGAGCGCCGAACGTCATAAACGTGTCGATCGCGTTTGTAAAACTAAGTCGCACTAGGCACTCTGGTTTTCGCTCCACTGGTAAGTGAGTAATTGTCAGATGTAAACTCCACTCTCGAAGCGTCAAGGTGAACCATAAATTAGGTTATTACTCCTAAACACGAGCCGACTGAATCTTACGCGACGTCCTGCGTGAGCGATCTAGACGCGAACGCGAAGCGGCGCTGCGCGGCGCGAAAACAACAAACAGTCAAAACCTATTGAAGTACATGGGATGGGTCGTGATCGAGCCAGGCTGCACATGATCAGCTGTAATTCTATAAAATCTCACTGGCAAGCTCGCTTAAGAGTTGGCAATGAACATCAGTTTTTCTACAGGAATCATGGTTATAAAATAATTGACTTCCTATACGCTATCGAGATGATATGTTACAGAATAGCTCGGCTGACATTTCCTTAACTCCTGTGGAAGAATTTGGTGTGATGTCCCTTCAACACAAAGGGAGGATCCGCCGACCAGGCTGGGTGATCGTGGCTGGCGGGCCGTGGTCCGACTGTTGATGTCGGGAACTTATATTTACTGACTCTGCCTCCGTGGCGCAGCGGTAGTGAATGCGACTACTGTGCATGAGATCTCGGGTTCGAATCCCGGGTCGGGTCAACAAAAAGTTATTGGGTTTTTCAGTTAAGAAATCTCAATAGCAGCCCGGAGTTAGGAAGTTGGCAGAGTAAGACACCTTCGTGCTTCAGAAAGCACGTAAAGCCGTTGCTCCTACGTCTGATCTCTCTCCGGTCGTGTCGGATTACCGTCCCATCGGATCATGAGAGTTAGGGAACAGAGAGAGCACTTGTTTGCGCATACATTTGTGCACTATAATTATCTCCTGCGTAGTTGGCCAGTCTATGTTAAGACTGGCCGCCGTGGCCGAAATTCGGTCTGGCGGATACTATTATTATATATACCAACTTAGTCGCTGTGTAAACTCCACCTGCATGATTCGGGATAGTATGGCCAGCGTGATTATAAGTGCAGTTACACTCACAATAAAAGCTGTTTTAGAGTTCCGATCTAGTCTTTTAGTGACTAATTCCATCCACACTCCCACCACAGTAACACTTGTGTAGCCAGGTTTAGCACTGGTAACTGCAAGCGCCGCGATGCCACTCGTAAAGTTTCGGGGCAATCCAAATTAATAGTACATTTATACTATATTATCAACAAGTGAGAATCAGCAATGAATTGCCTAAATCTTACGAGTTCGAAAAATGGTTCAAGAAATATAAAAAGTTCACGTGCTACCACTCTACAAACATTCAAACAACGGACACAATAAAAACACCCAGACTCTGAACAATCATTTGTTGATCACACAAATTTTGGTGTGGGATTCGAACCCACAACACTCGTCACAGTGGCAGTGGCGAGACGACCACTTAAACCAGTAAGCTTACCGTGCAGTGGAATCAACCTGCATCAAATTTAATTAGAAATATATAGGAAGAGTTGGAAAACTTCAATCTATAATATTATGCTTTCATTTTATTAAAGGAACATTTAATTTATATTTAAATCTACCGATAAAATATAATTACAGCATTGAATAAATATAAAATATTAACATTTACAATTTGGCCCCTAATGTTTCTTGTGGGCGAAGCGAGAATGTTTTGAAACAATAGTCATTTAGTTACAATACTGCAATCACACTCAATACATCAACATTTCAAGGTCACCTGTGACCACAGTACATTAATAAAATATTAGAACATTATACATTACATATTATATGAGAAAACATTACCGATGAACGGTCACAAAAAGTGTGCGGTCCCCTGTGACTACAGGTCATTCATAATAAATTCGAGAACACTATACAGCAGATACAATATAAACGATAATATTACATGTAACAGTCACAAAATAAATTGCGGTCACCTATGACCACAGAGAAAATTAAAAAAAGCCAGAACGCTATTCAGTAGGCACGAGATATAAGAAAATATTACCGATGACTGACTCATAAGTTAGTGGTCACCTGTGACCGGGTATGACTGCTTGTCCCAAACGGTCTCACTACGCCCATTATACTAAGAGTAACATTAAAAACTAAACAGCCTACTACTACTAATACGTCATAACTAGAGGAAGAGTGCGTCATATATCTCTCTCTTTCTAACTCATAAGTACAGCCTTTTTAATGTAACAGATTTCTGAGTAAAAGAGTTAACATGCCACATTATATTGTTTCCATTAAGTATAAATTGTGTATTTTACAAAATGGTATCTTCTTCACATTATATAACAGTGTAATCAAAGACTTTCGTAAAGTCAAAATAATACTACTTTTTCTAGAAGCAGGCAGAGATTGTTTCTCTACGTATCCGTCTGAAAATCCTTGCCTTGCCCTGAAATCAAACTTTGGATCCAACCAAATCAAAGAAGCAATCACTTCTCTTTTAAAACATGAAGAAAATATAACAAATATTGTAGCTTAAGCTTAAAAAACCAAAGTTAAAATACATTGCAAATTATTGCCGTCCTTATTTCTCTCGGACCTCTCGCTCGCACAGAGCGAAAATTTATCCATTTGCATAAAATTTTAAGATATAATATAACATAGCATACTTTTATTTATCCTTATTATATTTACGCATAATTCATTTTAATTGTCTATTTCAGAACTAGCCGCGACAACCTAACGGACCTATTTGTCGGGTTGTCACTAATTCCTCGCTTCGCAAGCAAGGTCCAGTAAAGGGACCTCACCAGATTTCCTATATGCCAAAAACAATTAAGACAAAGTCAAATTATACCAAAAAAAAATTACGCCAAATTAGTTATGCCATAGGATATTAGGAAAAAACATTATGCGGCAAGAACAGATCACAAAATAAACATGCACTCTTCCATAGACAATAATTATTACAAGTAGTACAACAAAGGATCGCCAAAACATGGCAATGTTAAGAAGGACGGATTTATTAAATACTAATTATTTATTTTACAATAATTATTAAATTATATTATGCTTCTCTTATCATAGGTATTTTTCTAACATATTAGAAAAATACCCGGGTTTGGGAGGCTTACACGGAGACATCCAACGTGAAGAAGCCCTTCGAGAGTTGTAATCTAAGTGGGATGGACAAGTGAAGAATAATTTAAGAACTATTGCTACGTATGGACTCTAATATATCTGGGCTATGGGGATGGGTGTTTGATAGACCGGTATGCATAATGGTAACTATGGATGAAAAACGGCATCATTTAATTTAATGAAAATATTACAGTATACCGAAATAAAGGCTTTTTAAATTTACTCTCAAATAAAAGAGATAGATCCCTTTACATTGTCTGGTGTAGCCGATATTTCCGTGCCGGGGAGCGAGGGAACCAGTCAGATACCCTCACTACAGTAAAATAGCCTTTCTTTCTGAACTCTAAGAGGCATTTATATAACATTGTGTTCAGTATTTTTGCTATAAAATGTCTCGCAGTCCAGTGTGCCTCTTGGCATAGGCCTCCTTTAACATTTGCCACTGTATTATGTTCAGTGCTACCCTTCTCCAATGGTGTCCCTACAGTAAATTTCAGGCCATCGTCTCATCAATATTCACTACCTCACTTTATTATAACAAGATTTGAAGTATTAAATTTCTTTCATTTTGATGCTGTTTTCATTTAAACATATTTTTATGTTTTATACGTACGTTACGCAATAAAAACTATCCTACTGTATACATAACTAACAACAATCATTATTATATATTCATTTAAATTTTACACACCACACCTTATTCTCATAAGAGGCCATCCATAAATTGCGTCACGCAATTTTCATGATTTTTTGACCCCTTCCCCGTCCTTGTCACAGTTGGTCACATCTGTGAGACTCAACTCCCTAGTGCGATGTTACATATTTTTAAAATTTTACGTCCGTATATAATTAAATTACAAAGCAGTTTTATTTCCGTTTAGGAATTCCCACTTTCCCTCGGGTAAAGCGGGGAATTACTGAACTTATATTTATATTAGATTTAGAAATGTGACGTCACGAAATTCAGGACTCTCCAACCCTTTGTCACACAATGTCACACTTCGTTGACCCCTCCCTCCCCGTTAGCGTGTGATTTAATGTATGGATGGCCCCTTAGGATGTGAAATACCACATCAAATACATTCTCAACGTAAATGCTTAAATTCTTAAATGCACTATAATTGACTGGTCATATTGACCACGACTACCTATATGACGATATAAGAGCTGTCCCGCTAGTGACATTGTCACCGTGACAAAATATCATCGTGACAAGATGTCACAGTGACAAAATGTCACCTAACCATTTTAGTTATAAACATGCCTTTGATAAGTTTCACTGGCACCCAATAGTCAAGACTTAAGTAAAATCAGGAAATCAAAAATGGTTTAATAAAATATAAACTGATTAAACTTTTTGTTTACAAATACAATAATTTATATATTATTTATAATATTGGTGGTAAGTTTAGTCGGGGACGTTTCATCTTTCCCTGGGTGAGTCCGATATAACCACTCCGCTCCTCATTTCCGCGGAGAGCGTAAAAGCATTAAACCATATTACAAAAACGGTGACGTAACAAAATGCCACTGGTTTGGGTTCAGCCTTAGAGATCTATATTAAATTCTTTTGTTGTCTAATTAATTATTATTATTTCCTATTATTATTAATCATAATCCCTATGCACCAATTTAAATATAAATCTATGGTACGAATGTTGCCAGGTAAAAATAGATGTCAATCTTAAAAATAAAGTTAAAGTTGAAATGACTTATTTAAAAGGAGGTTCTGATCTTAAAACATATTTTATAAAATGTTTAAACATATTCAAATAAATATTTTGGCAACGCTTATTACTTAAATTTTGTTATGACGTTATAATATTATGCATAGTTAATGTCGTATTTTTGATAAAACTTTAGATAAGACATCTCTGCTAGATTGTTTGTATCAGGCGTTAAAGTGCATGCTCTCTAACTCACTCAGTCTGCGGTGTTGACACATTTTTTAATTCTCTTTCTACATTAAATCTGTCAGCACAGCACAAATACATAATTCTTAGGATAGGACCTGTTATCCTGAAACAAAGGCCTCGAGGCATGTGTACCTGTGTGCCTCGAGGCTCGAGCCTAGCTAAGGCACCAGTCTCTCACAATGTATGTTGTAAACTGAATGATGTAATAATAATTGTTAATACTGTAGAAAGAATGGACTAGAAAAGACTGACTAAGAAAGTTTATAAGGCTTGTGTGAATGGAACAGTCGCAAGGGCACACCTAGGCGAACGTTTCTCAATCAGATCGGAGACGTTCTGGACAAAGGTGAAGTTAAGAGCACCTTAAACCGGCGAGTCTGTATGAGGAATGTGATGAAAGTGAATGAAGCCAGAGAAGTGTGTCAGGATCGTAGCAAATGGAAATCCGTAGTCTCTACCTACACCTCTGGGAAACAGGCGTGAATCTATGTATTTATATGTACTGTTTATATAATATGTATATATTGTGGTGAGAAAATATACGTTTATTTTTATTATTATATTTGAGGGCAAAATTTAAATATTTGAATAATGAATATTTTTGTGTGTTGTGGTATTACTTAAGAGTATTTATGCCTCCTGATAAACAATTTTAAAGGCCTGTTCCACCAACTCCAAGTAGCATTTATCTATAAGATAAAAAGTCTCGCTATCTCTCTTCTTTAACCTAACAAGAGTGAGACAGCATGCGATTTTTCGTTCAGATAACTTTTACTTGATAGTGGTGAAACTGGCCGTAAGTGTTATTAAGTTATTTGAACTTTGTTTTTAAATAGCTTTTAATATATTAAGATAAAAGTGTTTCACAATTGGAATATTTTTTAAATTCTTTTACAATGCACATTACGCTTCGAATACTTGCGTTCCAATATATACATACATGTATGTATGTGTCTTATGTGGGAGCCAGTCAGTGCAGACCGGCGACACTTCGACCCAGTGGGATCTTTTGTGTTGACACTCTCCCAATAACGACTGCCATAAATGTTCATGGCAGCCGGGACCGACGGCTTAACGTGCTCTCCGAGGCACGGAGCAGGCGATAATTGTCAATCAATACGCACATAATTTCGAAAAGTCATATAACTTCCGAAAGTCAGAGGTGCGCGACGTGGGTTCGAACCCGAGACCCTCTGCATTGCAGTCTGTTGGTCTCCCCACTGAGCTATCGCACCTGATGGTAAGTGGTCACCGTAGCCTAAGGACGAATCCCACCCATTGCACTACCGTCTTGAACCCATCCCTAAAACAAGCATTCTAGCTTAGGTGGGTGGGTTAAGAACACTAGTAATTTGAAATCCAAATTGCTAGTATAATCTTTTTTTATAAGAAAGAATACTTTTACCTTAAGCCTGTAAAGTTTATAAACTTATTGAGTGTCACCGGCACACTGGAAGACAGACACAGACAGTTTTTTAATATGTCTAGCATTCCAACAAGTGGCAGATTAAAAACATGTTGAAAATATAGACCAAATTAATTATTGACATTTAAAAATCTGAATATGACACTTATTGGTGATGATACATTTTGTAACAGACCATAAAGGCTCTTATTTTTTTTGCACTTAAAATTAACATATCATCATAAGTGCATGACTTAACTTTGTGTTTTGAGGAGTTGTTTGAGATGATGCCCTCAGCTACTTTTTATCATCGCACCGCTCGCCATCGTCAGGGATTTCATTCTCACACCTCACAACCTAATTGGTACCGCACAAAACGGTTTCAAAGGAATTTTCTCCCGCGGACGCTCAGGTTGTGGAATGAACTCCCTGCCGAGGTTTTCCACAAGACTACAGTATGGGGATCTTAAAAGGGGTGTTAAAAGGATCTTACAAGGTGTGTATAGGCTGTAGCGCCCACTTACATCAGGTGAGCCGTATGTTCGTTTGCCACTTTTGTAGTATATAAAAAAGGTCTAAGTGAGTTAGAGTGCATGAAACAATCTAGTCGAGTTGTCTCTTAATACATAGTACATATTAATTCAATAGTCTATACATGTTTTATACCCTGGCTTTCTCTATTAATCATCGCTACTTTCTGAAGAACTTGAGGATTGGTTTTCGCTTTCACTCTTCGCGTCCCCAACCTTGTATTGTCTGTCTGGTGCTGTTTGGAGGTCATTACGTACTTCTGGGAGGTCGGGGTCAGTGGCCGTGGGGTCTGACCGCCGCCTGGGGTCGTCACGGTCGTGGAGGTCGTCAGAGTGTTTTTGTACCTCGTGGTGTTTGTGAGGGGATTTGTAGTCTGTATCGTTTGATGGGATGGATAATTCTTCTAGGAAGTCGTTTCTGGAATATAATGATTTTTGATTAGATTTTATGCATTATGTTTAATTCCTGAATCGCAGGGGACTTTACAAATATTCAAACAACGGACACAAAACAATTTCAGACGCGGAACAACCATTTGTGTATCACATCAATTTTTGTCCCGTGTGTGATTCGAACCCATAACACTCGGCGCGTGGTAGTGTTGAGGCGACGATTTAAACCACTACACCATCCGTGCAGTCCAAGAATACTCTCAATAATGTACATTATATAGAATTAAATTCCATTTTTGTAGATAATTTAGTTTTATATGGACAGTAATATATGTCATAATAACTGCAACAACTGGTACACACAGCAACACATCAACCTAGACTGTTTGGACTTTGAACTATTAGAAGTAGAACGCTGCGAATCGTGCGAGAGACTGCGTTATATTTTTGTTACGCTCTATCCTTACCATTACATCGACACCACTATGCACTGTCCCTTTCCGACAATTCTCTAATTTGATGTGTAGCCGTGTGTACATAAATGAGTTGTAAAATACTAAAATTATAATTTGAACGCGATTCAAAAGAGTGGCCTTGTGTTTCTTGCAGGTTTCTTCTCATAGGCTCTACCCTTTGCTTGAACCTAGCAACTATAGTTTGACCAAAACCGCTGTACGGCGCCTTAGGTATATGCGCGGCAAGACGGGGGAGATTGCCGTGAGCTTTGACGATTGACAGCGGCCTCTTAGCCTGCGTCCCCGTCTCGCGGCGCACTTACCTAAGGCGCGGTACAGCGGTTTCGGTCAAACTATAATATAAATGTAAATTCAGTAAAAAAAAGTTTGACTTTCATAAGTGTAACTTTGTGACCTAAATGAATAAATGATTTTTGATATTAATAGTTGTTACAAGTCTAGGTGCTCATTGAGTCCGTTGTTTGAGTATTTGTAAACTCGCCCGCGACACAGGATTTATTCCTAGCGCTGCTGCTTAACTTATATAAAAAAAATACACTATCGTCTCCATCATTTGAATGTAATGTGTGAGCTCACTCTTTTTAATGTGGACATTATTTAGTGCGGTGAGGGCACATCAGCGCTTTAAGGAAAGTGACTTACACAATATCATCAGTCGCTCTATTCTTCCACTGGAAGAATTCATCACCAAGGTTGAAGGTCAGGTTTGACCTCATAACCAGCTTGACAGGCGCTGCCTCCTCGTTCCGCCTGCCTGACTTCGGTCGAGTAGTCTTAGCTTCTCTGTCTGTTTGCTGTTCCATGCTGTTGTTCTGGATCTGGGTCTGAGGGTGGTCGTAATGTGGCTGGAAGGCTGTTAGCTGCTGAATGTAGAAAAGAGCATGTCAGGTGGTAAGTTATGTTTGCAGTCTTATAGTTTATACTCGAAGGAGTAGGGATGTGTGATGCTCATATCATTATGTAGGTGCATATTATATGCACACATATTGACATACCGATGTGTTATACATATACCTATAACTACTTACGTTAATCACATAAGGCGACCTGGGTTCGTCAGTTATCTGTTGTGCCGTGTACAGACAACTTTTTTTTTAATACTATTATGGTGGCAAACAAGCATACGGCCCACCTGATGGTAAGTGGTCACCGTAGCCTATGGACGCCTGCAACACCAGAGGCATCACTAACGCGTTGCCGACCTTGTACATTATAAAACTATACTTCTATACTAAAATTATAAAGCTGAAGAGTTTGTTTGGTTGAACGCGCTAATCTCAGGAACTACTGGTTCGAATTGAAAAAATATTTTAGTGTTGGATAGCCTATTTATCGAGGAAGGCTAAAGGCTATATAACATAACGCTACAACCATTAGGGGCGGAGCATTTATGAAAAATGTTGCAAAAACGGGGCAAATTCTCTTATGTGACGCAGATGAAGTTGCGCGGGTCAGCTAGTTATAAATAAAAATGGTTTTACCTCATCCTTGGTGTATTGTACATCAGTGTCTATCGGTGATGGTTCGTCGAGTTTGTCATGCACGCGCCGTCCCGATGTCACGCGCGTGTCCTCTGGGACACGCATGTCAATAAAGCCCCCTATTACCGCGTCTAGATAAAAAAAAATATCAGCCCTGTATTAAACTGTCAAACTGCTGGGTACGGGCCTCTTCTTAGTGTGAGAACGGTTAGGTTAAGTGCACTCCGCTGGCCCAGTGCGGGTTGGCAGAGTTCACATAACTTCGAGAACATTATGTAGAACTCTCAGATATGCAGGTTACCGTTAAAGCGAGCGATAATTAACTTTAATACGCACATAACTTTGGAAAGTCATAAATGCGCGCCTTGGGATCGAACTCAAGACCTCTGTGTGACAGTTTAATGGTCTTCTACTAGGCTATGGCTGTTACGCTAGTGGTAGCCACAAATAATTTAAAAACTTGTGACGTGCCACAAAAATTTTGAATGGATCACTTTCAAAGCGGAATACTGCAAGTCGTGGCTGTCCCTATCCAGAGGAGTACGGTGTTGTCAACCTTTTTCTATTGCAATAGTTGGGGTGGGCAATCTAAGGAGGATGTGGGTCCCCAATTACTTTATCAAAAATCCATATATGGCAAAACAAAAAAAAAGGGTTGATAAAACTGAGTTTTGGTTTTTGTCTCTCCTGGATCGTTCTTAGTATCTTGGCTTTTACTGCATTTCATCCTCGAAGGGTCGACGTGTTTGACTATATAGGGGCTCCACCGCATGAGCAATACCTGGTTGTGCGTCAGGCTGGCCCCCGCTTCGCCGCGAGTCGCCCCGCGCGCGGCCGCGGCGCTCGCCCGAGGTATCGCTTGCCTCGGACTGCTTGCGTTGCTTGTGCTTCTGACGACGGAAGTGAGAGTCACCTGTTGGACATTATAATAGTATTATATCAAAGTCAAAGATCTTTATTTCTATAAAAATGTGTTAACTTGGACTGCACGGATGCCGTAGTGGTTTAAGTGGTCGGCTCGCCACTGCGACTGCACCGAGTGTTGTGGGTTCGAATCCCACACGGGACAAAAACTTTGTGATCTACACATGGTTGTTCCGAGTCTGGGTGTTCTTTGTGTCCGTTGTTTGAATGTTTGTAAAGTCCCCCGCGCAAAGGAATTAACTATAGTGCGGGAGTAGTCTTTTAAAGGGAAAAAAATAGTCAAAAATCTTTTTTTGCATATAAATGTGTACATAATTTTTGGACACGTCAATTAACTGATATATTAATAAATATATAATAAAATAAAAGGAAATAAAAAAATTGTATTAAATAAAGCCTGTTCGAGGAGTAGAGCATTCATGAGAAGAAGCAGGCAAGAAACTAATGGCCACTCTTTTCAATCGCCAAATGTTTATTAACAATACAAATGCATTTTATACATGATCATGATAACCATTTACCATCCGCTGTATAAAAGTATAATGAATGTACTTACCATCTTCCCTGTCGATACTGTCGTCGACAAGTGGTGTGTCTATCGCACCGGAGTCGCTGCCTTCGGCCTTCAACCCCTCACTGCTATCTCGGCCTGACCGCTGCGGACTCAGGCCACTGTCGTCAAGACCAAACGCATTATAAACTGTCCTACTGCCAGAAACTGGCCTCGATTTAAGAAGAGTTAGGAAATATTGCGTACAGCTCATCTTGGCACAGTCACCATTGCAAACTGGAAATTTGTTTACGTAGTGAATTAGTCGATAATTAGTCAAAATCAAAAATCTTTATTTCTATAAAAATTTGCAATCTATTCTTGAACACGTAATAAAAATTAAAGTAATAAAAAATAATAAATATAAAGAGAGTCGAAATTGAATGGAAGAATGAATTGAATCTGTTTATCTTAGATAGTTCGATCTTCGTTCAGTGCTGTGGTTTCGGAAATACAAGGTGTCTGTGCCAAGATGAGCGCTCACTTTGGCAATGCCACCAATACCGCTTTGTATCTTTTAAACGGCGGACCGACCAATACTGTTTTTTTACGACAAATTTCGACTAATTCACTACGTAAACAGATTTCCAGTTTGCGATGGTGGCTGTACCAAGATTAGCAATACCAATATTGCAAGACCTGGGGTGAAAATTGATTCAAAGTTTAGTATACCAAGACACAGTCGAAACCTTCCAAAAAGCTTCAAATTTTGCAAGAGAATCCTTAGCGGTATCATTAAAGATTTTCAAAATACCATCCCTAGAGGGATGATAAGGGGTATTGTGATATAACTAGACAATTATTAGATTATGACAACTGCTAGAGGGACGTACTTATATTACGTGAGCCGTCAGGGAGGGTATAAGGTCCTCAAAATAAATATATTAAAATAGTATTCTGTTATAAAACCTAAACTAAAAAACTCATGTGGGCCCTAACCAGTGCAAAAATTGTATTATGAATCTTTTTGTTAGCATCAACTTTGAACATTCCGACGCCATATTTGTATTGTCCGTAAGTTTGGCGACAATAAATAAATAAATGATAATATATTTTAAACCTTATTCAACTCAACGAATGAATAAAAATTTAATCAATAATAAATAATAATAAATGTGTGGAATTTAACAAGTTTTAACTGTTCTCTAATTAAAGTAGCCGAAGTTACTCTTTATAACATCAAACAATATCTGCCAATGTTTCCGTTGAAATCGGTCCAACCGTTTCAGAGATTAGCCGAAACAAACAAACTGGCAAAAATTAATAAATGCATAAATATGCATTTAGTAAACACTGTTATTTCGACATTACAAACAGACACTTCAATTGTATTTACTGTGGAGTATACATACCCGCCGTCTTCAGACGCTAGTGCGGGGGGCGTGTGGGGTGAGGTGGCAGGTGCGTGCGGGTGTTGACGCTTACGCTTGCGTTTGTGACGCTGAAGAAAATAACAACACATATACACGCCATGGAAACGGTACTTAACACTTATTTATAAAGGTACTAGCTTTTACGCGCGACTCGGCCCGCGTGGTACCTACCAGGGATGTTGCGAATGCAGATGTTTTTACATCTGCTGATATTTAAAGTCTCACATCCGCATATACGTATGCAGATGCGATGTCCATATCGATGCGGAAGCTAAGCAATTACGGATGCGGATGTTGATGAAAATTTAAAAGTAACTTTGTCTGACAGACAGACAGACAAAGTTACTTTTAAATTTATAATATTTGTAAGGACTAGACTTTGCCCGCAGATTTGCTCACGTAAATGTAGGTTAGTAACAGTACTTTTTAGAGTTCAAAAAAACTCTTATTCATCAGCTTTGTCCGTCCTTCCGTCCGTCCGTCAGTCCGTCTATTATACAACTTTCAACTCAAGAACCGTAAGAGTTAGAACTCAACGCCTTTCGACTCAACATAGTCGATATACCCCGAAATGACTATGACCTTTGACCTCTGACCTCAAGGTCACATGATACCATTTTTTGAACTCTAAGAATAACGGCAATTCATGGCCGTTTCTCACTTGTTTCTGGATGATAGGAATCGTATGTCTTTTTCTGTTCCCCTGACAACGTGTATGCGAAACTTCATGATGATCAGGCGAGTAGTTAAGGCGTGAAAGCGTAACAAACAAACTCACATTCGCATTTATAATATTAGTTAGGATTAGTACGTTTAAACTTTACTTAACACTTATTTCGACACTTCGAATATGAAATGTTATAAAAGCCATTATGACGAAATATACATAGGTATTGATGTAACCTTATTCAGTAGACGAGCTGCAACAACCTGTCTTTTTAAAATGATAATATTCGCATTACTATCCAGAAAATACGGCAGCATAAAACTTTTATTTAAAACATAATGGTGTAATAATAATTTAACCCCCCACAAATGCAGTAAAAGGTATATATTCATAATTTTAGAATAGTATAGCATAAGTAGGGTTATGTCAATAACAGTACCATTTCTTTTAAATAAAATATGGCCGATATAATAATATTACTCGGCGATAATAAAGCTTTCTGAAGGTGAAAGAATTTTTAAAATCGGTTGAGCAGTTTTTGAGTTAAATCCTTACAAACAAAAAATCTAATTTTTCATCTTTATAATATTAGAGCAAAAGAACTATGTTCACCAAAACAAACAAACAAAAAACATAATATTGTCTTCTATTTACGCGAATATTATTCATTGAAATTAATCTGCTATATACGGATTTTATCGCGTTGTTTATTTAACACTTTATTACAAAATTTTGAAAATTTTTTTTTACACTACTAAGTACTACTATTAAACTTTACTAATTTTTAAGCTAATTAAATTATTATTAAACTATTTAGATTTAATTTATTTTTACACTTTCCCCGACGTTTCGGTTGCTTTTCAGCAGCCATGGTCACGGGGAGACTTAACTTAACTTAATAGTAGTACTTACTAGTGTAAAAAAAAAAATTTTCAAAATTTTGTAATAAAGTGTTAAATAAACAACGCGATAAAATCCGTATATAGCAGTTTAATTTCAATAAACAAAAAACATATTAAGAGAAAAGTCTCTTCTTGTCGTGTGGTTAGTGGCCAACCTGTTGTCAAGAGTTGTTCAAGCCGCCCGTAGGCCTCTGACATGGCTTAACGACTGCTGTCAATTTGACAACAACCGGGACCGACTTTTGACGTGCCCTCCGAAGCACGGACACGCTCAGATGTAATACCACTGAGCGGTCACCTATCTATAGACTGACCGCTCCCAACGTTGCTTAACCTCGCTAATCGTTTACCGATCAGTGAGTGCAACTGGCTATGAGCGCCTCGAAGAGAAAAGAAAAACTTGGAAAGTCGAACGTAGTATTTTGTCTTTTACTACTTTCATCCTCGAAGGGTCGATAAATATGAGCACAGTTTGGGATCCCACAAAGGGTACGTTACCTTGGCTGTATTAGGAGAGTGTGTACTCTTGACCTCCACGAAGTCTTCAATGATGAGCTTCTTATTCTGAACGCTGTTGGTATTCGTGTCTGAAGAGTCTCCATAACTGTTCGCCAATGCTCGGACTTCTACACAAAACATATGGACATAGAATCAAAGAAGTATGTGTTTTTGTATGTAAGCATAGGGAACGTTTTTTACAGTCAATGATGTGAACCCTGAAAATCGATGAGATCCAAACAGACTGGTACATGATATTCCTAGATCTACCAAATATAATAAAAGTTGTCTAGTTATGCTGCCGTCCTTTAACTAAAATGCCGTTAACCCACAATCGCGCCAATATGACTTTTTAGTGGATAGTAAAATAGTTTTGAATTGTGTATCTATAATTTTACTAGAATTTAAAACTATTTATCTATATAATTATCTATCTATATCTATATTCTAGTATAGAATTCTAAACTATATTACTTTTCATTAAAAAGTCATAATCGCGCGCTTGTGGGTTAACGGAATTTTAGTTAAAGGACGGCAGTATGTGTGTTCGATTCTATAACAATATACCTACCACAGCTAGACTTCATGATACTTTGAGCTCATTCTGCGTAAATAGAAACACCAATGATTAAATTATGTTCGGGTACTTTGAAATAACTACACTGGAACATTGAGACAACTACCATCTTAGTCTCTCCGTGACCACGGCTGCTGAAAAGCAACCGAAACGTCGGGCAAAATGTAAAATTAAATTTAATCTAAATAGTTTTAATAGTTTAATAATGATTTAATTAGCTTAAAAAATTAGTAAAGTTTAATAGTAGTCGTGTAACAATTTTCAAAATTATGTAATAAAGTGTCAAATTAACAACGCGATAAAATCCGTTATGTAGTAGTTTAATTTCAATGAATAATATTCGCGTAAACAGAAGACAATATTATACCTACCTAGATTCATTAAAATCAATTTAAAAACATCAAAGTACTTTTATTACCAGAATAAAAGATACATTTACGTAATATACTTTGGCCCCCACTAGGCAAGCCTGTCCTGACGATTGACAATGCGCGTACACGTTTGCTCAGTCGTTAAGTTTACTTAAAATGAAATATTGAATGACAATTTATTTAAAAGATTACAGAGACACACTTGGCTAGTTCAACAAAATTTCTACAATATTAAAGAGTTAATGGATAAGACATTTTAATTGAAATTAAACTACTATATACGGATTTTATCGCGTTGTTTATTTTACACTTTATTACATAATTTTGAAAACTGTTTGATCTGTTTGATGATTTGACAAAAAATTGTGTGATCCACAAATAGTTGTTCAAGTCTAGGTGTTTCCAGACTCGGAACAACTATTTGTGCATCACACAATTTTGACAACTTTACAAACCATCAAACAACGGACACAAAGAACACTTTGTGTCCGTTGTTTGAATGTTTGTAAAGTCCCCCGCGACACAGCAATTCTTCACACGTCGAACTTATAATTAATGAAAATAAAAAATAAAAAATACAATTAGAGATGAGTGATTTTTGAAAATGAAAGATATTTGTCTGTGTCTCCGAAGGCGATAATATAGGCATATTACACATAACAAAGTAGCAGTTCACAAATATAAAAGGTAAAATATAAATATTTGTAAAGTGTGTGTTTGTAAAGTTTACCTGGCACTGAGTTGGCTGGATCCCTGGTGATCTCGGACTGAACCTCAGCTCCAATCTTCTGCTTCTTGTGAATTTTGCTATGCTATAACAATATATTACCCAAATAGTTGAATAAACATTTTATTTTTTAAAGACACCTCAAGCAATAATTACTGTGTCGCGGGGACTTTACAAACGTTCAAACAACGGACAAAAAGAACACCCAGACTCTGAACAACCATTTTTGGATCGCACAATTTTCGTCCCGTGTGGGATTCGAACCCACAACACTAGGCGCAGTGGCAGTGGCCAGGCACCACTTAAGCCATCCACGCAGTCTAGTGTTTATTCTAGCGATGGGCAATTGCAATAGAAAAATAAATCCATTTATTCGAATTTTCAATTCTTTATCACCGGTTATAATTCGACACATGATAGATTATTCGAAACATGATTTGATGATGGCACGACAATGTTCTTGTATCATCAAATGAAAACGACTCGACCAACTTTTTTAGCTCAACCTAAAATTTTAAAGACAGTATCGCATCCCTTCAAAGTTTAAAGTACATTGAAATAACCGTCACTGTTTTGAACAATACAATTTCTTTGAAGTTTCGAATAATTCGATTATTAATAATATAATAATAATTAAATAAACAGTGCTACAAAATCCGTATAAAGTATTTTAATTTCAAAGCATGCATTTTTGTCATTATTTAGTAACTCTACAAGCAAAAGACACTTTGTATATATCATAATTATGTACTGAGATTATCTACAATATGCATGAATCAGAAAAATATTGAAAACCATATTATTATTTAGAAAAAAGTAGTGCCTGAATCCAAAATGCAGTGGTAGTGTTGTCGGTTCGAATCCCACACGGAACAAAAACTTGTGTGATCCACAAATGGTTGTTCTGAGTCTGGATGTTCTTTGTGTCCGTTGTTTGAATGTATAAAAGTTCCCCGTGATACTGGAATTATTCCTAGTAGCCCTCACTAATTGCACTAGCTAACTGATGTCTTCTTAAAAAATGAAGAATATATCTAAATCATTAGATCTATTACATAATACAGCTCATGAATTACATAAATGCTGGATTCAGGCAAAACTTTTCCTTAATGATAATATGGATTTCAAACTTTATTCATAAAGGCTTTGTCATCCACGCCTTAGAGAAGCCGACATTTAAAGAAGAAAACAAAAGAAAGAAATAAAAGAGAATAGTTTATTGAGTGCAATACCGATAATAATATCAATATAATAGTCGGCCTCGATGGCGTAGTGGTTGGTGTAACCGACTGCCACGCATGAGGTCGCGGGTTCGATTCCCGCACAAGTCAAACATTTTGTGTGCATGAACATGGATGTTTGTCTTGGTCTGGGTGTTTCTATGTAAAATATGTATGTATTTACAAAAAAAAAAAGTATATATGTATGTTTATCCATTGTCAGTACCCATAGTACAAGCTCTGCTTAGTTTGGGCTAGATGGTGTTGTTTGTATGTGGTAGAATATTATATTATTATATATTATAATATAAAAACAAGAAAGCCATGAAATAATAAATCTATACAGAAATAGAATACATACGAAAACAAAAATAAAAATCTAAATATTAAAAAAAGCTCTTCACGCTATGAGAGGGATTGGGATCTATGTTTGTTTATGGTACAGTCGCAGCCATTTTGTTCAAAATTGCCTGAGATATGCAAAGTAAAAACTATATCAATTAACCAAGTGTTTACCTCCTTATTGACATCTTACTCATATTTGTTTCATCTACTTATAGTTTTATCTACAATAATAAAAATATTTAATATATAATTCGTATCTGTAGTTATAAAAAATTGACATGGATATTTATTTAATTTATCTGTAATCTGTGTTCTTTATTATCTGTAATAATTAAAAATTCTGTACTTTTTTGTAGTTTAATGGTATTCATTTGGACTGTATTAGACGCTCATAATAACTATTGAGGTGTTGCTGAAAATCAGCACTGTATCGCAAGCGGTACAGCATTATGCTGAGCAACATCTCTTTTTAATGAACACTGCGACGCACATTGAACAGCAATGGCACCATGTATAAATGTGTATTCGATATTATATATAATAATATATGAAATAATAGTATATGTAATTAATTAACGTATTATAATGTAGTAATTCATATAGGTATATAATAATGTATATAAGTTTTATTTTTATTATTATCTATTTATAAATACATTTATTATTGTAACACACAAATTTTGCATTATAATAGTTTTGATTGTGTGTTGCAATGCTTCATTAAAATAAAATATTTCTTTCTTTCTTCACTTAGTGTACTAATAGTATTAAGTGTACAAGATAAGATAATATAATAATATCAGCCCTATATTAAACTGTCCCACTGCTGGGCACGGGCCTCTTCTTACTGTGAGAAGGATTAGGCCATAGTCCACCACGCTGGCCCAGTGCGGGTTGGCAGACTTCACATACCTTCGAGAACATTATGGAAAACTCTCAGATATGCAGGTTTCCTCACGATGTTTTCCTTCACCGTTAAAGCAAGCGATATTTAACTATTTGATACGCATATAACATCGAAAAGTCAGAGATGCACGCCTTGGGTAGTAGAGCCTCGCTGATTTCACCATGAAATGGGGCCGGCTCGACCGGAGGACTACCCTCTCACAGAATATCAACGTGAAATACCAGTATTCCTACTGTTGTGTTTCGTTCGGTGAGTGAGAGTGCCGAAGCCCCAATCACCCGCTTTCCCCCTTCCCGCTCCTGCTCCTTCCCACTTCCTTTCCTAAAGAGTTGGCAACGCTCAAGTGTTGCCTCTGGAGTTGCAGGCGTCCATAGGCTACGGTGACCACTCACCATCAGGTGGGCCGTATGCTTGTTTGCCAACTTCGTAGTTCAAAACCAAAATAAAAACTCGAGACTTCTGCGTGGCAGTCCAACGATTTCTCACTAGGCATTTAAAAAACTAAAATAATATGAATTTCAGTCGAAGTGTAATATTTTCAAAATTATGTAATAAAATGTTAATATACAACGCGATAAAATCTGCATAAAGCAGTTTAATTTCAATGTATAACATTCGCGTAAACGTGAAACAATATATTGTACTACCAGTACTAAGTGTACTACCAGTGATAAGTGTACTACAAGTGATAAGTGTACTACAAGTGATAAGTGTTCTACAAGTGATAAGTGTACTACTAGTATGGGAGATAACATACCGACTCCCGCATCTGCGCGAGGCTAACTGGCGCGAGAGGCTGCGCCGCGACCGCGGCTGGACTCGGCTCCTCAATGTCCATCTTGTTCAGGACCTTCTGTGATGTAAGGGTGTCCAGCTCCGTCACTTTGTTGCGTTCGAATATTCGCCCGTTGTTGATCACCTGACAACATACATATATCGTTATTACTAATTACTTATATATATAATAATGAATCCCTGTTGCCCTTAGTCACGTCATAACTTGAGAACGACTTTACCGATTTCATTCATATATATTTTAAAAGTTTTCTGATACTTTGTAGAAGGTTCTTACGGAAAGAAATGTTAAGAAAATAACGCAGAAAATTGAATAATTTCAGATAACTTAACCACTATTTTAACCTCACGAGTTTGACAGTTTGTCTAAGACAGGACAACGTCTGTCGGGTCAGCTAGTTTAGTCAATAAATATGCCGCAGTCCAACTCGCAGTATCCCGCTTCGAACATAAAATTTTACGACGCGTTTGTCAACAATCAGAGTTCTATTTAAAGTAGGTAAGCGCAAGGGCAAGTAGCAATCGAAAGAAGTCTTGAAGATGCCTCGCGCTGAGGCGAAACACGTGTCGACGCATATTTTATGTTCGAAGCGGCATACTGCAAGTTGGAGTACGCCCGGGTCCTACGACGCAGCTGTCCATAACCAGAGAAGCTCGTTATTCTCAACCTTTTTCTATTTCAATAGGTGGGGTAAGCAATCCAAGAGAGCGTGACGGGTTCCTCTCTTCCTAAATATTTTTCTGCAAACAATATTAAAATCGGTTGCAAAATAAGAACATAATTTATATTTTCATCGTCGAGGATAGGATTTAATCAAAAGTATCAGTGTATAAACATGTGCAACAGGGGACCAACCACTACCTGCGATTTAACAAACTCAGACCCAGATACTCGCTAAAGAACATCGATTCCTACCAAGGAAGCTTCGCGAGGCTATTGAAATCAAACAACATCCTATTTCAATAGAGAAGATGGTTGGAATGTACCACCTGCTTGGGATCCAGTCATTCAAATAGTCAAACCCAAGAAGAAACAAAACACAGCTAGAAAGCGTAAATAAAAACACTAGTAGGTAATTAAATTAATAAATACGCCGAGTGCTGTGGGTTCGAATCCCACAAGGGATAAAAACTTTGTTCTTGCTGATTGTCTATCTCGGGGTCGAGGAACTGTGGATTGGCACTTGGTACCTCGATGCACAGACATTTTTTCTAGAATTTCGGGACCCCTGTAATAGACCTTTTTACCTCGAAAACAGCTCATGTCGTTGCAAACTATGTATAATTGGACAAGCCATTTATCGCGACGCATTTTCAAACGATTGGAGCTACCAATTAGCTTAGATATTCCCACCACCTTGTCTAGAGCCAAGAGTACTAGCACATCTAAACCGAGCTTGCAGAATTTTTCTTCTGGTAGTTCCTCGATGGGATCGAGTATTCTGGAGAGCAGACCTGATAGCACGAGCCATAGAACGATTTCACGATCAGGAACCTACAACATTCTCTGGAACATCGATGATCTAGTGGCATATTTAGCGAATACTTCCATTGATCCTAGCAATATTTTTGCAATATCTAGACATACAGCCGCATTACTGCATCTCTGTTCGGGCATTCATGATTTAACGCTTCTCAACGTAGATTCAGAGCATTTGATTAAATCCGGTGACTACTTTATTTTCTGGCCATTTTTTGGTTCCAAAACCGATTCATCTTCTTTCAAACAATCCGGGTCGACAGGAATCTGGATCCTGTTTATTGGATACATCAGACTATTGATATTCTCAAAAATAGACGCGAAATGGCTAATTGCAATAATTTATTTGTGAATATTAGAGGCCAGACCAGACCTGCTACACGCGTTGTGATAGCAGGTGGATTAGATCCCTTCTATTAGAGGCGAACATTATAGCGACCCCTGGTAGTTTTCGGTCTGCGGTTGCATCTAAAAGCTAGAGGAAACTAGAGATCTGAAAATACTTTAAAGAAATTTTACAAACGTCAGGTTTCTCAGCCGCCTCTTGTTCAAGTAGTATTGTCACTAGTTTGTTTGAACCTTTAAGATGACTTGCTTAGAATTTGATTTGTATAATCACTATGTAACTTTAAGGTTAAATCATCCTACAAAAATCCAACCTACCTTTGTCAATTTAGTTGATTTCTTAAGATTAGTTTTTCCTAATTGACTATATCCTGATTTTGTTCTCGTACCTATCTATCTAAATTGGCAATAATTGCTAACCTTTTATTTTAAAGTAAAGTAAGTGTCTCTCAATCAATTAATTAAGCTTCAAATTTAAGTAAGTAATTTAATAAGCGTTTTATATCAGGAAAAACGCTTCTATTAAAACTTTTAAGAAGTAAACCTAACCTAACCTATATCTACGCAATTGAAATTAAACAACTATATACGGACTTTATCGCGTTGTTTATTTGACACTTTATTACATAATTTTTTAGTGTAACAGTTTTCAAAATTATGTAATAAAGTGTCAAATAAACAACGCGATAAAATCCGTATATAGTAGTTTAATTTCAATGCATAATATTCGCGTAAACAGAAGACAATATTATATATCTACGCAAGTTAAGCCGCGGGCAAAATCTAGCTTAAATAGGTCAAAGTCAGAGGAGAGTCATCTATATCATATAGATATTGTATTGTAGTGCGTATTTTGTTTTTAATTGAGTTGAATGTATGTATGTATGTTACTGCCTACATGCACCGAAATCATTCAGGCTCTGCGAGAATACCAGCGTCGTGGATATACCTGTATATCTGTTCTATAGGTACTTTTGGTTGTGTTTTCTGTTGCCTTATATTATGAGCGTGGAACAAATAAAATTATTTTCTTTCTTTCTTTCTTTCTATATTCTTCTTACCTTAACATTTTTATCATTCAAGATGGTGACCAGGTCTCTAACAAAGCTGTTGTTCGGGAACAGCTGTTTGTGCTTGCAGTGTATGTCCACCTCCAAATGATCTTCGGTACCGTTCATGAGAGTACGTATAACCTTCAATATGAACTTGTTCTTCGTTCGCTTTTTGCTATGCTTGCCTTTCCGCCCATGACGTTTGTGGTGTTTCACCTGCAAAACATTCTAACTAATATTACAAATGCGAATGTGAGTTTGTTTGTAAAAATAAGAACGATGATTACTTTGAAACATAGAGTTTCGAATTAAAAAAAACTAGCGACCCGCCCCGGCTTCGCACGGGTAGTACAAAACCTTAACATATTATACACCTAAACCTTCCTCATGAATCACTCTGTCTATTGGTGAAAACCGCATGAAAATCCGTTAAGTAGTTTTTGAGTTTATCGCGAACAGACAGACATACGACGGGAGACTTTGTTTTATAATAACACAGGCCTCGAGCCTAGCTTAGGCACCAGTCTCCCACAATATATGTTGTAAACCGAATTATGTAATATTTGTAATACTGTTAATTTAATATGTGTATATTGTGGTGAGAAAATAAACGTTATTATTATTATTATTATTATATCTAGAGATTTTCAGCTACTTATGTGTCTGACTGTACATGTTAAGACGGATGCCGTAGTGGTTTAAATGGTCGCTTCACCACCGCTGCCGCGTGTTGTGGGTTTGAATCCCACACGGGACAAAAATTTGTGTGATCCGCAAATGGTTGTTCCGAGTCTGGGTGTACTTTGTGTCCGTTGTTATAATGTTTGTAAAATCCCCGCGACACAAATTGTTCAAAATGATTTACGAGAAAAATTCTAAGGTACATATATGTATATCTTACTCTTATATCCTAACTAATATTATAAATGCGAATGTGAGTTTGTTTGTTACGCTTTCACACCTTAACTACTCAACCGATCATCATGAAATTTTGCATAGGTAAACGTTGTCAGGAGTATAGAAAAGGACATATGGTACTTATCCGCTTTCTGTACTTTGTGGTGTATCTTGTATCTTATGTGGGGGCCATTCAGTGCAGACCGGCGACACTTCGACCCAGTGGGATCTTTTGTGTCGACACTCTCCCAATAACGACTGCCATAGATGTTCATGGCAGCCGGGACCGACGGCTTAACGTGGTCTCCGAGGCACGGAGCAGGCGATAATTGTCAATCAATACGCACATCATTTCGAAAAGTCAACTTGCGAAAGTCAGACGTGCGCGACGTGAGTTCGGACCCGAGACCCTCTGCATTGCAGGCTGTTGGTCTCCCCACTGAGCTATCGCTGCTCGCTACCTTGTGGTGTAAGTAGTGATAGAAGGCAGCGATAGCTTAGTGCGATATAGTTGGACTGCCACGCAGAGGTCTTCAGTTCGATCCCAAGGCGCGCATCTCTAACTTTTCGAAGTTATGTGCAATTTAAATAGTTAATTATCACTCGCTTTAACGGTGAAGGAAAACATCGTGAGTAAACCTGCATGTCTGAGAGTTCTACATCATGTTCTCGAAGATATGTGAAGTCTGCCAACCCGCACTGAGGCAGCGTGGTGGACTATGCCGTAACCTTTCTCCCACTGAAAAGAGGCCCGTGCCCAGCAGTGGGTCAGTTTAATACAGGACTGATATTTTTATTAGTAGTGATACCTTGTGAGTGTGTCGGCGCACAGTGCCGTTGTCTATCGCAGTGTTCTCGACCGCGTTCGCATCCGTGTCTGCGTACGACATCAGCGAACGAGATATACGCCTGAAATACAAACAAATTGTTTATTTACAGTAGTTTTAGTATATAATATCCTCTAGACCGAATTGACCGAAATAGTCGCCGACATAAATATAAAAATATTATTTAATTATTTTTACCAAAATATCCAAATTAAACTACTATATACGGATTTTATCGCGTTGTTTATTTGACACTATATTACATAATTTTAAAAATCGTTACACTACTACTTCTATTTAACTTTACTAATTTTTAAGCTAATTAAATTATTATTAAAACTATTTAGATTTGGTGGTCACGGGGAGACTCTCCCCTTGACCATGGCTGCTGAAAAGCAACCGAAACGTCGAGGAAAGTGTAAAATTAAATTAAATCTAAATAATTTTAATAATAATTTTATTAGCTTAAAAATTAGTAAAGTTTAATAGTAGTAATAGTGTAACAATTTTCAAAATTATGTAATAAAGTGTCAAATAAACAACGCGATAAAATACGTATATAGTAGTTTAATTTCAATGAATAATATTCGTGTAAACAGAAGACAATATTATATCCAAAATAAACTTAATTTCTTTTTCGTTTTAACCACGTGATCTATAACGGTTTTGATTGGCCACATATATAATGACGTCACACGTTTGTAAACATCTGTTGTTGTTGCTTGCAGCCCAATGATTATTAACAAACGCGTTACGTCAGTTGACGACGCAATGCCATATTGCCGGTGCAAGCGATTTGATATTTTGTAATCAATTTATTTATGAATAAACTCGAAATAATTATAAATAAACACTTGTTGTAGAGTCTATAAACACTACTTAATAATGTAATTATGTCCTCCAGACCAAATTTCGGCCATGGAGACCAATTTTAATAGAGACTGGCCATCTGCGCAGGAGATATTATACTGTTCAAGTGTGTGCGCAAACACAAGTGCACTCTCTGTTCCGTAACTCTCATGTTCCGATGTGACATCACCGTCACGACCGGAGAGAGATCAGGCGCAGGACTAACGGCTTTAAGTGCTTTCCGGGACACGGTGGTGTCTAACACCGCCAACTGCCTAACTCCGGACTGCTATTGAGATTTCTTAACAGAAAACCACAATAACCTTTTGTTGGCCCGACCCGGTATTCGAACCCGAGACCTCGTGCACAGCAGTCGCATTCACCACCGCTGCGCCACGGAGACAGTCGCTTAAGAATGTAAGGTCGAGAAATTATTTAACATAACCTATTTAGAATCTAGCCTGGAGCTAGCGTGTTCTGTGCTGTATATACATACATACATAGATTCACGCCTGTTTCCCAGAGGGGTAGGCAGAGACTACGGATTTCCATTTGCTACGATCCTGACACACTTCTCTGGCTTCATTCACTTTCATCACATTCCTCATACACGCCCGTCGGTTCAAGGTGCTCTTAACCTGGCCTTTGTCCAGAACGCCTCCGATCTGATCAAGAAACGTTCGCCTAGGTCTTCCTCTTGCGACTGTTCCATTCATACTAGCCTTATAAACTTCTGTGTGGGGTATTAACTGAGTTCTGTGCACTCACCTTTGACCTCGCAGTTTGCTGATCCTCTCCTCTCGCTCTGCGCTGATAACGTCATTCGCTGCAATAGTTACATATATCAAAAATTAACATTGCTCTTATTGCAAAGCCTGACTGTACGGATGGAGTACCTGGCAGTAACCAGTGTTTAAGTGGTCGTCTGGCCACTGTCACTCCTCCGAGTATTGTGGGTTCGAATCCCACACGGGACAAAAAATTGTGTGATCCATAATGGTTGTTCCTAGTTTGGGTGTTTCTTTAATGTTCGTAAAGATCACCGCACAGATACATTCCCGACACAGGAATTATTCCTAGTGCCAAGTGTAAAAACAGCAGCCAAAAATTAAAATTAAGGATTTTGTGTAATGTGTTGTTATTTTTATTGATTATATTTGATTTTTATTCGTAATAAATGGTGGTCAAATATGAATCTAGCAAACTATTGTAATGTATGTCCTTAACCGTAATTTTTTGTGATACTCATCTGCATAATATGTTACTATGCAACCCTCCGCACGCGTATCTGATTTGTACTGAACAGAGTTTATGGATACCAAGGAGTTGGAAACATTGTTTTTAGAAAGGTACATTTGGTGACCTGTAGATATTTTGAGAAGTACATATTCTGCGACTGAGCGCTTACCATAGACGCTTGTATCCTTAGTCGCATCGTCGTTAGACTGAGCGACAATTACCACTCACCGTTACCTCCCTATGACCTCGCGATGGTAAGCACCTACGAAAGGGCATTTTACGAAATGGTTTAAGTGGTACTGCCACAGTGCTGAGTGCTGTGTGTTCGATCCCCATACGAGACAAAAATTTGTGTGATCCACAAATAGTCCCACGCGACACAGGTATTAGAAAATGCGGGCGGCGTCTATTTAAAAAAATATATATATAATGACTTCTAGAAAAACTTACAATTAGCTCTGAAATTATTATCCTCAGTATAATCAATTTGCCATATTTGCAGAAAGGAGTCTGGTTGGCAGATGGTAGCTCGTGTCTCACTGCTGTGCTTGTAGGCGGACAGGCACAGTTTGGTGGCGACATGCTGCAACTGTCCCGTGGGCAGGCGCACCCACTTCTGATCACGTCCCTTCCCGTGGCAAGACGTTAGGACTACTGGACGTGTTATCTCCGAGTTCTGGTCTTCAGAATTAAGCCTAGAAGAAGCATAGTAATGTTTGACTGTACGGACGGCTTAGTGGTTTAAGTGGCTACCTCGCGGCACTGTGCCGAATGCTGTGGGTTCGAATCCCACACGGGATTCTTAATCAAGGCGGATAAATAAATAAGATTGGTGAATATACAATTTTATTATACAAACGATTTCAATATATTTCATTTTATGATTTCTATATGAAGGGGTGGGTCTAATGGGGTGGGACGAAAAAAGAAAATAAATAGAGAAAAGAAGGGAAACTAACACAAGAGAGAGAGAGAGAGAGAGAGAGAGAGAGAGAGAGAGAGAGAGAGAGAGAGAGAATTACTACCTGTTCATTCATGTTAAAGTGAGTTCAGCTGCTTAAGATTATCTATCCCTTCAGGAAATCGATGCGAGGTGTAATACTAATGCATTTCTAACTACGTTGTGTGTACTCACATTTTAATTAAAAAGGACTTATACACGCCGTCGTTATCACTGGAAAATTGTTTAATAAATCACAAACTATATACGACTATATATCACTATATAGCAGCGATAGCTCAGTGCGGAGACCAACAGACTGCAATGCAGAGGGTCTCGGGTTCGAACCCACGTCGCGCACCTCCGACTTTCGGAAGTTATATGACTTTTCGAAATTAGGTGCGTATTGATTGACAATTATCGCCTGCTCTGTGCCTCGGAGAGCACGTTAAGCCGTCGGTCCCGGCTGCCATGAACATCTATGGCAGTCGTTATTGGGAGAGTGTCGACACGAAAGATCCCACTGGGTCGAAGTGTCGCCGGTCTGAACTGACTGGCCCCCACATAAACATATCTTATATACACATATATCATTTATACATATATCTATAATATCATCCCGATATTAAACTGTCCACCTGCTGGGCACGAGCCTCTTCTCATGGTAAGACCATGGTCCACCACGCCGCCCCAGTGCGAGTGGGCACACTTTACATATCTTCGAGAACCTTATGGAGAACTCTCAGACATGGACGTTTCCTCACGATGTTTTCCTCCACCGTTAAAGCGAGCGATAAATAACTATTTAATTCGCACATAACTTCGAAAAGTCAGAAATCTGCGCATTGGGTTCGAACTCGAGACCTCGGCGTGGCAGTACAACGGTTTCCCACTAGGCTATCACTGCACCTCTAGTATACCGCTTGATTGTGGCCAATTGCCATTACTTATGAAACCATGCAGCATTATGGCAATTACTCGCGAATGTTAATCCTTAAAAGGAATGATGAAGTAGCCAGCGCAACAGAGGATATCACTCAGGCCTTTGACAGCATACGGTCTATTTAAGAAGTATGAACACCGGTGGTGATACCGCACAGACAAAGAAGTTCCTACTACATCCAACAGATGGCGTTGTATACAATAAGCGCTTAAAATTGACGTTTCCTATACAATGCAGAATCGCACAAGTGACATTTACACAGCGACTAAATATATATACAAGTTGACTCTCTCAATGCACGCCTTCGGATCGAACTCGAGACCTCTGCGTGGTAGTTCAACGGTCGCCCATTAGGCTATAGCTTATATATTTATCTATATACCTATATAAATAAGTAAAATTAAAACTGTTTAGAACCATTCGGGTTGTAAGAGCGTGGAACAAACTGCCAGCAGATATAGTATACACGTACAAGTCCCGGGTGGGGGCCTGGTGATCCGTTACACAGGGGTCTCCCTAGTGCCGACTCCAGTCTCTCGCGAAGGATCTTTATTACCACGTATTTATTGTTTTGCTACTGTAAGATGCACATGTACGTGAACCTTTGTGATGAGAGAAATAAAGTTTATTATTATAATTATTATAGTCTCAGCTCAAAATACAAACATATTTAAAAATTAACTCCACAAATACCTTCGACGACAAAATATTACTTAGTGGGAATTCAGCAGGATACAGGCACATATCAGTTGCTTCAAATGCTTGCCTGTTTATTATATAATAATAATTGTCTCCACGTTTGTCAACCGATTCTCATTTTTACTGTTTTGTTCAGTAGCTAGTGAGATTTAGCCAATAAAAATAGTGATTAATAAGTTATTTTAATGTAATTTTATATACATATGTTTTACTCTAATTTTCAATAATGATTATGGTCGAATTTTGACTATTGAGTAAACACTAGTTTCTTTTATTAGATTATACTATTATACTGTATGTGTTAGGCCGCACCCTTGGATTTTTCGATGATAATAATATAAATTTTATAATATAATAATAATAATATTCTAACACACACATAACACCATCTAGCCCAAACTAAGCAGAGCTTGTACTATGGGTACTAGACAATGGATAAACATACATATATACTTTTTTTTGTAAATACATACATATTATACATAGAAACACCCAGACCGAGACAAACATTCATGTTCATGCACACAAATGTTTGACTTGTGCGGGAATCGAACCCGCGACCTCAGGCGTGGCAGTCGGTTACACTAACCACTACGCCATCGAGGTCGTTATCTATATATATAAAACTCTTCCGTTACTGAGTGACTGACAGACCACGCACAGCCGAAACTACTGAACGCAAGAAGCTGAAATTTGGCATTTTTGGAAATTCCACCCTGAAGGGGGTGAAAGGGGCGAAACCCAATATTCACACGGGAACGGGACTTACGCGGGTGAAACCGCGGGACAACTACTAGTATTACTATAATATTTTAAAAATGAAAATGAGTCCGATTTTTATAAATTTCTACTAAACTTAATAACTTTTATTATTTGATTGTTTCAAATATTGAAATTGGTTGCTCTTGTCGCACGACTAGACTTAAGACTACACGCGGTCGCAAAAGAAAGCAGCGTCACAACCGACCGACACACCGCGGGGAAGCGTTGTAATTCCTCTGTTGTGTGATCACTTTTAAAAAAAGGCGAACGTTAACTAGTTTCTTCAAATGACGTTTATATAAGTTTTAAAATTATGAAAGAACAAATTTTTATTACAACGCGTTAAAATTCATATAAAGCAGTTTAAATTCAATGTTTAATAACATTCGCGTAAATGTAAGACAAATAACAAGTGAAAACCGGCAATGAATTGCCGTAAATCCTAGAGTTCGAAAAAATGGTTCAAGTAATATGCAAAACAATATATGCAAAGGTCAGAGGTCATAGGTCATAGTCATTTCGGGGGTATATCGACTATGCTGATTTGAATGGCGCTGACCGCGATTCTCTAGCTCTTACGGTTCTTGAGTTGAAAATTGTATAACAGACAGACGGACGGACGGACAAAGCTGAAGTATAAGAGTTTTTTCGAACTCTAAAAAGCACTGAAATTAAACTGCTATATACGGATTTTATCGCGTTGTTTATTTGACACTTTATTACAAAATTTTGAAAATTGTTACACTACTACTACTATTAAACTTTACTAATTTTTAAGCTAATTAAATTATTATTAAACTATTTAGATTTAATTTATTTTTACACTTTCCCCGACGTTTTGTTTTTTTTTTGTTTTGTTCGGGTACTTTGAAATAACTACACTGGAACATTGAGACAACTGCCATCTTAGTCTCCCCGTGACCATGGCTGCTGAAAAGCAACCGAAACGTCGGGGAAAGTGTAAAAATAAATTAAATCTAAATAGTTTAATAATAATTTTTAGTGTAACAGTTTTCAAAATTATGTAATAAAGTGTCAAATAAACAACGCGATAAAATCCGTATATAGCAGTTTAATTTCAATGAATACTATTCGCGTAAATAGAAGACAATATTATCTAAAAAGCACGTTCTCAGGCCGTCAAAGTAGGAACCTCAACATCGCCTCGGCTGCTATGAGGACGGTGTGGAGGCCACTACTCTGAGACCACATAACTGCTTACCATCAGGCGGAGTGTGATCATTTTGACGATAACATAAAAATAAAAATATTATCTAAACTCACCGCGTCTGCTTAACGCTGGCGCAGTTAGCCTCATCTCTCAGTTCCCCACTGTTGGACAAAGAGAAGTACTGCGTTGCCTGCAGTTCCCGGTGACAAGGGTACAAGCCTAACGGGAACTGTTCACCCTCCTTTTGTAATGTGTCCAGGCAAAGCTGGGTGGCATCGTTCTTGAACCTAGAAGAATTTATTTATTATAAAGAAATCATAACACTGTTATATCCTAACTAATATTATAATGCGAATGTGAGTTTGTTTGTTTATTGCTTTTACACTTTCAGGCCTTAAATAATCGACTGATCATCATGAAATTTCGCATACTCGTTGTCAGGGGAACAGAAAAGGACATAGCATATCTGTCATCCAGAACAAGTGAGAAACGGCAATGAATTGCCGTAAATATTAGGATTCTAAAAACAATATATCCAAGGTCACGTGACCTTGAGGTCAGAGGTCAAAGGTCATAGTAATTTCGGGGGTATGTCGACTGTGCTGAGTCGAATAGCGATGACCGCGAGTCTCTAGCTCTTACGGTTCTTGAGTTGAAAGTTGTATATATAACAGACAGACGGACGGACAGCGCTGTTGTATAAGTACTTTATGGACTCTATTCATGTTTTACCACTGTAATCAATAAATAAATAATTATTATTATAAGAGTTTTTTCGAACTCTAAAAACAAACAAAAGAAACTCATGATAATCGGTCGAGTAGTTAAGGCGTTAAAACGAAACAAACAATCTCAACATTCGCAGGTATAATATTAGTTAGGATTCCACTAAACGATCTTTGCATATGATGACCAAAAGTGCTAGTTACCCCGGTAAATATTTACCTGCCATATCCATACACGTCCTTGACCGGGACGAACTTCTCTCTGTAGATATTGTCCAGGTACCACTGGAAGCTCTTGCAGTTTAGCTTCTCACGGAGAACCTTCCGATGCGTCACGTCACCTATCTTCGGATTGTTCTGCAAACATAGGCACCTAGTTAGGCAATCGCCTAAAAGAACATACTTTCTCTACTCTTTTATTCTACTCATTGGTTCTACGCCCTTGCTTTGCTGAACGTGACAACAGGTAAATGTTAATTTATAGTCTTGTTTAGTTAGTGTATCCTTAACGTTCATAAGTGTTACTTAGTGAGCTAAATAGATTTTGATTCCCATACTACGTGACCCGTTTAACGGGGTCTTCAAGATACTACTCTTAATTTGGAGGTCAGGGGGTCAGGGGATCTTCATAATACCACGCTTGGTCATTGGTCAAGAGGTCTTCAAAATACCACGTCTGGTAAGGAAATCCGGGAGTCTTCAAAATACAACGCTTGGTAAGGGGATCCAGGAGACTTCAAAATACCACGCTTGGTAACCCTTACCCGATACCAAGCGTGGTATTTTGAAGTCTTCTGGATCCCCATCCAGAAGTCTTCAAAATACCACGCTTGGTATCGGGATTCGGAAGTCTTCTTGCTTCAATGCTTGGTCCGGGGATGAACAGTCTATCAAGAAGCAAAAGCTAAGATAATCAAGCGGCTAGAGAAATTCTATTTCTTCACAAGATAGATGTACTTACTCGAAGATCAGGTCTGTGTAGATAGAACAGTTCAGCGTATTCGTCCATCCACACCTCTGCCATTCGCGCTGTATTAATACCTACAATAATGGTAAAAATACAACCATTTATTAAACAATATAAAATCAGCTCTGTATTAAACTGTCCCACTGTTGGGCACGGACCTCTTCTCAGTGTGAGAAGGGTTTGACCATAGTCCATCACGCTGGCCCAGTGCGGGTTAGCAGCCTTCACGTATCTTCGAGAACTTATCTTCTTTTCCATAAAAAATATTTAACATTTATTGGAGACGTCAAAGGCGTTGTTATTTAAGTGCATCATCAACTCGCCATTACCAGCACTCTGTTGTGGGTTGGTTACGGAACAACTTCCGTTTTTTTTTTTTATTCATCTAAGGTGGCGATCAAGCATACGGTCCACCTGATGTCACCGTAGCCTAAGGATGCCTACAACACCAGAGGCATCATTTGCGCGTTGCCAACCCTTTAGGAAGGGAAGTGGGAAGGAGAAGGAGCGGGAATGGAGGAAAGGAGGCGATTGGGCGTCCGGGACTCTCACTCACCGAACGAAACACAACAGTAGGAGTACTGGTATTGCACGTCGATATTCTGTGAGAGGGTAGTCCTTCTCCGGTCGAGCCGGCCCATTCATGCTGAAATCAGCTAGGCTCTACTACTTTAAAATTCAAGTAAGGAAGTTTTAAATGATCGTAAATTTGTCCGCTATACAGGAATTAATGGAGTTGCGGTCGGCAGTTGATTTTATTTAATTTTAAAGTTTCTCCCACACTAATAATAAATCCTGTGTTGCGTGAGACTTTTTTAATGACAGCTCCCGCTCTCGAAATATTTCCTGTGTCGCGGGGTCTTTGCAAACGTTCAAACAACGGACACAAAGAACACCCAGACTCGGAACAACCATTTGTGGATCACACAAAGTATTGTCCTGTGTGGGATTCGAACCCACAACACTCGGCGCAGTGGCAGTGGTGAGTCAACCATTTAAACCACTACATCATCCGTGCAGTCTTGTTAATTTAATAATTGCAATATAATGTGCTTACCATGCGTGTCTGATGATGCGGGCATGCCGTATGGATGAAAGGCTCTGAACACATGTCCTACTCGAGAACAAGGGATTGTCTCCAATGTACCACCGCCTGCGAAGTGACAACAAACGACTTAATAACTAGACATTTAATCTATACTAATATTATAAAGCTGAAGAGTTTGCTTGGTTAAACGCGCTAATCTCAAGAACTACTGGTTCGAATTGAAAAAATATTTTAGTGTTGGGTAGCCTATTTATCGAGGAAGGCTATAGGCTATATAACATCACGCTACGACCAATAGGAGCGGAGCATCAATGAAAAATGTTGCATAAACGGGGCAAATTCTCTTATGTGAAGCAGACAAAGTTGCGCGGGTCAGCTAAAATATGACGCATGTAATCTTAAAGAGAGGCTATTTTTAAGCAGCATGACGCGGGAAAAATATAGTTATTAAATACTAGCTGCACACCGCGGTTTCACCCGCGCAAGTCCTGATACCGTGGGAATATCGCGATAAAAAGCAGCCCACGTGTTAATCCAGGTCTCCAGCTGTCTACATACCACGTTTCATCGAAAATTAATTAAAATAATATGCCCTATACGTTTTCCTTGTGTATGTATGTAGCAGAACCACTTTTATTGTATTTTTGTTATAGTGTTAAGCATTTGCCTCCGTCCGTGCATCACTTGTATCGGGTGACCAACTGAAAGCCAGCGCTGGTGGACTCAATTTGGGTGCCCAGCTAATGCTGAGGTGGCGACCCATTTCGGCGAGGGCACACATTTTGTATTAATATGTATAATATTTTTTGTTTATTTTGCTTTAACTAATTGTGTGTGCTCTGTACAAAATAAACATGGTTTCTTTCTTTCTTTCAAACTGTGTAGTAGTTTTTGCATGAAAGAGTAACAAACATACATCCATCCATCCTCACAAACTATCACATTTATCTTATCTTATCTTATCTTGTTTCAGGGGCCAATCAGTGTAGACCGGCGACACTTCGACCCAGTGGGATCTTTTGTGTCGGCCCCGAGATCTATCCCTGAGCTATCTCCTTATGACTGTACTGCATCAGTCGCAGCGTACACTTCAGAGGGAGAAGCCTGAAGTCTTCAGGGTTCGGATACGCCAATCCCATCAGACCCATCTTTAGTCCTTAGTTCACATTTATACTATTAGTAGGATGTCAGTTATCTAAACAGTCAAGCTTTATAACCAATTTGGAAAACTAAAATTGTCTATGGCATTATATTTACACTGCCAGATTCTGAAAGACATCTCCAGGTTCTCTCCTCCCCAGCCTCCCATCTGTTCGTCATACGCTCCGAGCTCCCAGAAGTAATCACGACTTATTGCGAATAGACCGCCAGCCATTGTAGGAGACCTGAAATCACATTACAAGTTACTTTATGGCAGAGCTTCCCAAACATATTTTTACTGTGATGGCCATAACATTGCCACTTTTTTCACCAGTTGGTAGTTCTAGTCATCAGAGAAACACAAATAACTTTTTTAATTGTTCGTCATAAATCTTAAACTATCCATCATAAAAATTATAGAAAATTTGTTTAAGCTTGTGCCAATGACTCCCTTTCATACGATACACCACATGACACGGTTAACTCAATTCAAAATTTGCACCGACCCAGTTTTTTTAATGATTTCATTATAAATGTATAGTTTTCAGATTTTCCCTATACTTGTAGTATATGACGGTATTACTTCTCAAATTTCATAGTTCTAGATCAACGGAAAATACCCTATAAATTTTGATTCCCTTGAGAGTGTCGAAATATACGTTTTTTGTAGCATAAACTTCTTTTTACGTTAACTTAGATGTTTGATTTTTCACAGCTTTAAGAGACTGTAGACCTGGGTATATCGTTTTAATTTCAACTCGATACCTCCACGCGTTCCCGAGATAAAGGGTCTTGACAGACAGACAGACAGACGGACGGATAACACAGTGGTTTTTCCATTTGAGGTATGGAACCCTCAAAACAATACATATGAACGAAAATGGCTACTAATGAGAAGGATATGGTAGCTTTTCTGAAAATGCGCGCGGCGCTCACTCGACTTGGTCGCTTCGACACAGACAGCCAATCTATGTAGATCTTACGGATGGCGTAGTGCTTTAAGCCATTGCACCGAGTGTTGTGGGTTCGATATCCACACGGGAAAAAACTTTGCGTGATCCACAAATGGTTGTTCTCAGTCTGGGTGTTCTTTGTGTCCGTTGTTTGAATGTTTGTAAAGTCCCCCGCGAAACAGGAATTATTCCTAAGCGGTTGACTTTTCAAACAAAAGATAATTGAAAAAAAGATAATAATAATTATCTAAATAAATTATGTTGATACCTAAACTAACATAGTACCTACCTACAGTTCTGCTTACCCCAAAATTTAAATACTAACCATGTAGGCGATATATCTGACCCTCGGCGTTTCTTCTCTCGCTCCGGAACATCGGTCCACAAGAAATGACCCATGAACGAGAATCCGCCGATCTACACACAGACATACATTAATATATATATTATAAGGATACATTTTCACGAATAAATCACCTCTGCATTGGGTTTAAGAATATTAGAGTCTAAAGGTGCGTCCAGATATGCGGTGTTCGCCGAGTGCACAGGCATACATTCGCCGAATTGCGAACAGTGGATAGGTGCAGAAATTCGACAAACAAGAGACAGTCAGTGGGGTCAGTATGTAGGCTATTCGACATTCGGAGATTCCCTTATGCCTGGTCGCACCTTTATACAGCGTGTAACAGCAAGAAGTGGTCGTATAAAACCCGTATTTTGTACTTGACAAATGTTAATGCAAGTGAACTATGTTCCACGGTTTCACTCACTTTTAATTACTATACTGCTCCACTCCCTAGAGTCAAAGCGTGACATTACAGGCCCGATTTCTAAATCGAAACAAGTGAGAAACGGCAATGAATTGCCGTAAATCTTAGAGTTCGAAATACAATATATGCAAAAGTCTCGTGATACCACGTGACCTTGAGGGCAGAGGTGCAAAGGTCATAGTAATTTCGGGGGTATATCGACTATACTGAGTCGAATGGCGTTGACCGCGAGTCTCCAGCTCTTACGGTTCTTGAGTTGAAAGTTGCATAACAGACAGACGGACGGACAAAGCTGCTGTAAAAAAGTTTTTTCGAACTCTACAAACTAATTCGTTTTAGGCAGGCAGTTAAATTTTGACACATGAAAATATGTCAAAATTCACCCGTTCGTAACTAAAAGGACTTGACATAGGAATCGGGCAATCCTAACTGATATTATAAACTAAATATTTGCCCGCGGCATCGCTCGCGTAAATGTTGGTTATGTTAGTTTAGTAACAGTACTTTTTTCTGGAAGAAAAGTACCCCATGTCCTATTCTGTTCTCCGGAGAACATACGAAATTTTATGATGATTGGTCAAATAGTTAAAGCGTGAAAGCGTAACAAACAAACTCACTTTCGCATTTATAATATTTGTTAGGATGCGAATGTGACTTTATTTATTACACATTCAAGCTTTAACAAGTTTGATTAAACTACGGACTACAATCATGCCTTGTCTTGATTATTTATGTACTATCGACTTGAGCGACGGATGACCACTCCTAAGGTTAAAATCGCACAGCAGGCCAACACTTGGTCGGGCGGAGGGCGGAGTCACTTAAAGTCAACATGTGCAAGCAAAAATTTTTCTGAAATGTTCAACTGTCGCTCAAGTCGAGTACATGTCAGTGGATGCTCCTATTTACCATACTGCTGCTTTAGAGGCTACCATCAAATTTTATTAAATGCTTGAGTATGTTCAGTAGTAGTTCATGGAGAAATAGTTGCAGCACCTTACAGCTCTTATGATTTGTAAACGAAAAACTTGGAGATTAATAAGAGTGGCCATGAGTTTCTTGCCCGTTCTTCTCATGAGCCCTACACCCTTGCTTTGCTGAACGAGGCAGTAAATGTAAATTCTCAGAAAAAATTTAGTGTATCTTTGACATTCATATGTGTTACCTTGTAACCTAACTTGAATAAATTTATTTTGTATTTGAATTTTACTACTCGACCGATTATCATGAAATTTCTCATACACTTCTTCAGGGGAACAGAACAGGACATAGAGTACCTTTCATCCAGAAAAAAGTACTGTTACTAACCTAACCTAATAAGAGACTTATATATTGTTACGCCCAGTGACATCTCTCGGCATTGTGGGAAAGACTCGGCAGTTCCGTTTAATAATTTATTACACCGCCATCTATTGACATCTTACGGAACTACGTAGTGTGAGTACGCGAAGAGTATAGAGAACGCTGGCACTTTCTCGAACCATCGTACTGTTTACATACCGGGTATAGCGTTATTAGAAAACTCTAGAAACGCTTTACCCGCGTATAAATAGGGCGCACGCGTACCGCCGAGTCAGTTTACAATTGTAAGCGGTCAAGTGTTCATCGAAGCGAACGGAAGCGGAAATACTACGGAGTTTGAAGCAGTACAGTGGAAAAAGTGTGGTATAGTGTTTGTTGTGTTTTAAATTTAATTGTGCATTCTTATCCGTCGAACCCAGCACGTAACAATATAAATAAGCTACATATAGGTGTGTATAATATTATTTTAGCCAAACCAAAGTCACCGAAGCTTCAATGGTTTATTCTCTAGTAACTATTGATGTACTGAGTTTAGGTAACAATGGAAACAGCATAACATTTTGTTGAACGTTCCTTTAAATCATATTAATAATAATATTCTATCACATACACACAATACCATCTAGCAAACTAAGCAGAGCTTGTATTATTGACTTGTGCGGGAATCGAACCCGCGACCTCAGGCGTGGCAGTCGGTTACACTAACAACTACGCCATCGAGGCTGACTAAATAAATAAAGATTAGAAAAAAATCTAACCTAACCTACATTTACGCAAGTAAAATCACAGGCAAAAGCTAGTTATAAATATAAGCGTAGATTGCCATGCTTATATCTGGCATTTGGAAGATGTGTCTTGTCTGTATACGACGTTAACTAAGACCATTCTTGACTGTTACATGTAGCTAGGTTCTTGCACGATCAAAATCGCTTGACAAACATTGCCATCAACTTCCTAGTATTGGATTACTAGCATAAGACGCAGGATACAAATAATTTGACTGCACGAATGGCGCAATGGTTTATGTGGTCGCCTCACTGCTACGAGTGTTTTCGGTTCGAAACTCAATCGGGACAAAAATAAAATTATATAGGTACACATGGTTGTTCCGAGTCTGGGTGTTCTTTGTGTCCGTTGTTTATATGTTTGTAAAGTCCCCCGCGACACAGGAATTATTCCTAGCCAGGTCTTTCTAATAAAAACGTCGGTTATAGCTGACGATCGTGTGGGGCCACAGGCAACACATTCAAACCCTGTTTTTCTTTTACAATGAACAGTCGCCTGTAATATTCCATGGATACTTTAAGGTCTAAAATCCTGTGAACACTCGAATTATAATGAATAATTATGAGTGAACTACATGGCGTTGTTTTATAAATTACAGCTAAATATTAGTTTTATCTTCAGGACTCCAATAATCTAAAAAGGTGTATTTTAAATAACCTTTTATGAAAAGAGATTCTAAAATCATTTAAAGTATAACAAAATTGGGTTATTAAGATATCTACTTTTTTATTTTATATTAGTGCAACGCCATCTATAACGATATAAATAAAGTACTTAACAGTTCTTGTATTGATTGCCCTTAGATGGCGTCAATTCCCGGCTTATACCATTTCAGTTTTGACATGGGCATGCATTATTGCTTTTTTTATTATTAGTACTACTGATTTTGTTCGCTACGACATCCATGATTTCTTTTTAAAGAGATACCTCCCGCATTAGGATTAATTCCTGTGTCGCAGGGGACTTAACAAACATTCAAACAACGGACACAAAGAACACCCAGACTCGGAACAACCATTTGTGGTCCACACAAGTTTTTGTCCCTCGTGGGGTTCGAACCCACAACACTTAAACCACTACGCCATCCATGCAGTCAAATTGTTGGTTTGACTGCTGTATGACCAAGTTACCAAGTTTCTATCTTCATAAATTAATAGACTTATCAAAGAACAGTTTGTTTCACAAGCATTTTTGATCGACCAAAATTTTAAGGGATATATTATAATATAATCTGACATATAGAGTTGACTTACATGAAATGTATATTGCTGTCAAGAAATTACGAGTATTTTATCAAAACAAAAACACAACTAAATAAATAAAAAATTAAAAAATACTAACTATTATAGAATATAGGGTGAGGGGTACTTTTAAAACTTCTAATACAATTAGTTTCTAAATAATATTTTACTATTATATTGTACTATATTACTTCTATATCTTAACCATTTAATATTTAAACGTATATCAACGGTTAGCAATACATATGTACCTGAACGATAAACGAATTTCCAAAACCACTTTAAAGATATTTATTGCAGGGACAGCAAGCGACAAAAATAGATGAACATTTATAAATTTGAAAATTATCAAGCATCATAAGTTGCTGATCATCTCTGACGTCATGTTGACTTTAACATTACAAATGTCGAAGAACATCTTATAAATATGTGATTTGTTGAACATTGTACATATACGTTCATAGACTTTTGTCATTGTCAATATGTCAGATTTTTGCACGTTTTGCAGTATACTAAATCGTTTATACATACAAAAGCTGTAAGAAAATTTTATATTAGCGATTATAGTAGAATATAATTGCTAACATTCCCCAATATGTTAACATTAGAAGCATTTTGTTAGTATTAGTTTTTAAGTTAGTACGGCACCCTCAGTACACGAAATTGAAATTAATGCGAGTCACATTTTTTATTTTTGTTGGTTTCTATTTATTTATTCTAATGACGAACAAAATCGCTAAAACAGAATTGGTTTTAATAATGATTGAATTACATTGATTTATATATCATTGCCATGTAGTCATCACTTTTAAGTAACACCTTTGAAATTGAAGTTCTCTACTTTATACGAGTTGTTTATTTGACATTCATATTACATCATTTTTAAACTGTATCACTACTACTATTAACTTTTGTATTTTTAAAGCTATTTAGGATATTAAAACCATTTGTATTTAAGTTTACTCTTGCTCCGACGTTTCGGTTGCTTTACAACCGACTTCAAGAAAAGGAGGAGGTTCTCAATTCGACTGTATGTTTTTTTAAGCAGCTATGTTCACGAAGAGATTAATAAGCTGGTTTTCTCAATAGCTGCCTTTAAAATGTTTGTATTTAGGACTTTTAAACTAGCAAATCCGGCTTAAAAACCGGTCTTCGAAAACAATTACCTAGATACACAATAAATGCTAAGTAAAACTACTTCAGGCGTCTTACCATTTGGTATGCTCTGGTTTTCTATTACATTAATTTTTATATGTAAGAGAACATAATAGCTTAAGACTACGCCGAGCGTAAGACAGATAATGACAGAGCTCGTGCGGCGCATATTCAAATCGGCGCGCGGCCGCCATAGTAAAATTGTATGGAGGATTTGAAGTGCTTTTTTGATACATATGTATCTTTATTGTCAACCAATAACCTAAATATTTGGGACGGACAAATTGTAATATAACTATTTATGTTTCGTTTAAGCTGTAAAATAGGATAGATTTATACTGTTATAATCTAAAAATCACGTAACACGAGCTTAAGTTTTTGCATTTTTCATGCAAATTTACGTAATTTTGTAGGCGATAATATTAATTATTTTAAGTCTTTTACATGGAGTAATCGTAAACACATTCATTGTTATGGTAAATGTATATTTTATATTTGTATTAAACAAAAAGTGTTGATTTTATTCACTTAACTGTGAACGCCTGTTTTGGCACATTTCGCTCGGCGCAGTCTTAAGTACAATTGTAGTAATTTACAAGATCAGCAGTAAGGCCAAGAAATATAGGATCGATATTACATATCGACCCTTCGAGGGTGACACGTAGATAAAGCCAAAATACTACTTTTCAGGAGGCACAAAAAACAAACGAAATACTATTATTCTCATAATTTTTTTGTTTTGGCGAATATAGCTTTTATTTGCTCTTCATGTTCTATAATTATGAAATTATACAATGTGTTTGGTGAGTGGTGTCGGAGATTTTAATGGCATAATATATGGTCATTTATATCTACAATTCATGCTTCAGTATTATTTTTTATGTTACTTGGGCGAAATGGCGGCCATTTTGTTTATTTTGTTATCTAATCACGGACACACGTGGTAATTTAGCGATATCGTCGCTTGTAATAATCCAAAAAAAAACAAAAAAGGTCTTGTTTTACAGCTCATAGTATAGCTAACATGTTTACGATAAAAAATTTTTAGAATCTATCTCAGTTCAATTTAAAAAAAAATATGACAACAGAAAATTAAGAAAATTTTTGCTGTTATTTTTTTGTTATTTCACTTTTTCACAAAAACCAAGCTGTCAAGGTATTATTTTTTTAATGTTTTTAGATACTACATAATATCAGCTAAACATGAGTACAAAAATCATTGCCGTAAATAAGATACTTTTAAAATGACGCTCTTTAGAACTTGACCCCTTAATAGCGTATTCAGGTATTAAACAATTACAAAGCCGCTTTATCACAATTCAAGGAACTACTAAACCCGTTTTAACAAATGATTCGAGCAGGTAAAAACCTCCTTCGTCATAAGTGTGAGCGAGACAAAATAACATTTGTTTCCAGAGATTTAGGAACGCAATACAAAGCTTATCAGTCGTCCCTCGCTCTGCGTTGTGATCACATTCTCTTTTTGTTAACCAATTTGCTGTGCGCTGTTAAAAGTTTTGTTACGTTTTCGTTATTTTTACTGTTTTGTTAATCTTTTTAAAATGGAAGACAACTATTACTCCAGCCAACATGTTGCTGACATCCATTTTGTCTACGGACTGTGCAACGGGAACGCCAATGCTGCTAGTAGAGAGTACGCCAGAAGATTCCCCAACAGAGTTACACCCAATCCTCGCACGTTCGTCAGAATCCATTTGAGGCTTGCCGAAAATGGAATTAGAAGACCTGCTGAAGAACGTTCTCGTTTGGTGTCACCACAAGACGAAGAAGAAATATTGGAATTAATTACCCAAGATCCCAGATTGAGCATACGACGGATTGCTAATAGATTAAACCTTACCATATGGTCAGTGTGGAAAGTGTTAAAGAGAGAAGGATTGCATCCGTACCATTTTAAAAGGGTACAAGAATTACTGGAGCCTGATCATGCTAGGCGATCAGTATTTTGCTCGTGGATCCAGCGGCAAGTACGATCTGTACCAAATTTCTTAAAAAAGATTTTGTGGACAGACGAAGCCACCTTCACAAGATCGGGATACATAAATCACCGCAATGAGCATCTGTGGTGTCACGAAAATCCACACGCTACTAGGACAAGTACTGTACAGTATCAGTTTGCCGTGAACGTTTGGGCAGGAATCATAGACGACGTTCTTGTTGGCCCCATCATTTTACCAGAGACGATGAATGGTCAACGATTTTTGGAATTCCTGCAGACGGATTTTTATGACGCCCTCATCGAAATACCACTCGTTAACCGGAGAGGAATGATTCTGCAGCTCGATGGTGCACCCGCACACTTTGCAGTGGCAGTGAGGACATATTTAAATCAAAATTACACGCAGTGGATCGGTCGCGGAGGGACAGTTGCTTGGCCACCGCGTTCTCCGGATTTAACACCCCTGGATTTTTTTTTATGGAGTACTATAAAACAAAAAGTTTACGTGGAAGTGCCAAACACCCGAGAGGAATTGATTCAAAAAATAATTAGTATCGGAAATGAATTAAAGGAAAACAAGGAGATGATCCGACGCTCTACGCAACACCTGGCTGTACGGGCGACAGCATGTTTGCAGCAAAATGGTGACCACTTTGAACAATTTTTATAAAATTTGTGACCAAATTATTATTAATATTAAAGCTAAGTGAAAAAATATTGTGTTTTATTTCTGTATTTCCTAAATATCAGGATGATCCTTAAATTGAGATGGGTTTGTAATTGTTTACTACCTGAATACGCTATTAAGGGGTCAAGTTCTAAAGAGCGTCATTTTAAAAGTATCTTACTTACGGCAATGATTTTAGTACTCATGTTTAGCTGATATTATGTAGTATCTAAAAACATTAAAAAAATAATACCTTGACAGCTTGGTTTTTGTGAAAAAGTGAAATAACAAAAAAATAACAGCAAAAATTTTCTTAATTTTCTGTTGTCATATTTTTTTTTAAATTGAACTGAGATAGATTCTAAAATTTTTTTATCGTAAACATGTTAGCTATACTATGAGCTGTAAAATAAGAACTTTTTTGTTTTTTTTTGGATTATTACAAGCGACGATATCGCTAAATTACCACGTGTGTCCGTGATTAGATAACAAAATAAACAAAATGGCCGCCATTTCGCCCAAGTAACATAAAAAATAATACTGAAGCATGGATTGTAGATATAAATGACCATATATTATGCCATTAAAATCTCCGACACCACTCACCAAACACATTGTATATTTACAGAATTTGTGGCGAGTTAAAGTATTATATATAACACTAGCTTTTGCGCGCGGCTCCGCTCGTGTGGTACCTACATCAATAAAAAGTAGTAAGTGTACCAAATTTCATATAATTCGGTTGAGTGGTTTAACAGTGAAAAGGTAACAGACAGACAGAGTTACTTTTGAATTTTAATATTAGTTAGTATTATTATAAAGTTTTATGCTGAGCCATTTTCTAGGTAGTAAAACCATTTCTTGCAAACGTCGTAAATACACAGATCGACGTAGCTCGAAAAACTGAAAAAGGTTACATCAATAACAAAATTTCGTCAAAATGGCTCTTACATTTCATCTTCGGACGGTCGATATAGCGCGTTTCGTTGGTCTATATTATACAATTCTGATTCCTGACTATCATATTCGGTTGTTGTTGTCTTTAAGCTTTGTGGCCTTCAAGTAAGGGTGTTGAAGGTAACCCTCATATCGATTGTCTAGAATAACACCCAGTTCGCGCCAGACTTATTGAACTACATCACGACAAGCTGTCTTTCTCGAAACTTGTACGTGTTGACACCAGAAAAAACAAATACCGCGAAGGTGGCAGCAATATATGAATGGCTATATCGAATGTTTCCCGCCCCGCGGTTGAGACACACTACTTTTATTATTCTGTCTAGATATTGGCTAATTTATGTTGCAATAATAAAATTGGCCTCTTTTTTTCCCCATTGAGTCACAACTGCACATCGTCGGCCAGACAATAGGTTTCCAACAATTGACTGGTTAAAGAACACATCAACCTTCGAGGATGAAATTTTGTAAAAGACATATTGGAGAAAAATTAATTGATTTAGGTAACTTTATTTAGTTTTTCGAGCTGCTTCGACCTCTGTATTTAACTTGCCTCTAATTCTATTGAATATATATTTTTATAGTTATAGTATATAAAGTGCTTGAAAACTATATTCACCAGAACAAAAAGAGTAGGTAGGGTAAGGCACAGTTTTTTTTTGTCTCTCCTGGAAAGATGTATTTTGACTTTTACTATATTTCATTTTCGAAGGTCAACATGCCTTCTCGTCTCCTTTCGAATGAGAGGAATCTAAAAGTCAACAACCTGAGCCAAAATATTCAACGTAAAATTTTATTTCTCCAATAATAGCTATGTGACGTTTTAGTAACTATGTACGTTTTATTGTTATACATATATTTTTTTGTTGTTATTTATGTTTTACACTATTAAACTGCCATCACCGAATAAATTAAGATAACAATTCGAATAAATACAGCGTGTAACAGTAAACTGTGGTCATATTGAATGTTCTAAAAATTATCAAATCTCGAGAAAGTCATGGTTCTCAATACCAAAAAAAAAGTTGGTCGTTAAGATATGACCGCTCGAGGATCTCAGGTCTACAAATAAATTAATTAGTAGCGACTTACTCATATTAGCAAACATAATAAATTACGTTTAGAATTAAATATCTTCATATCAAAAATCAATTTAGCAAAAACCAATTAATAAAATCTATCTCGCACCCCAAAAAGACCAAATTTTACTTTTACACCTGTTAAATATTCGTATACATATATAATATAATATATTTATGTGTATAAAAGCACGCACATCAGCTCAGGAACTAACCTGGAACGTTGGGTTTTAGTGGGAAATTAATAAATATGCATGCGAGTTATTTAAAAAATATCTTGAAGCGATGTTATGGGTTAAGCGACTTCATCAGGCAACCAGGCAATCTGGATCTCTTTCTGCAAACTGGTCAATCTTGACAAGACAGCTGATGGTCCGAATCTTTCGCTACCAGACCCAAAAGCCAACGATGCAACACGGTAATGTCCTCCAATTTCATCCACCACGTGATTTCAACTTCAAGTCCAGAAACAACAGACACGAAGAACACCCAGACTCAAAACAATCATCTTTGGATCGCAGATTTTCTGGACGAGAATTGTGTTAGAATCTGCTTTCATGGTAACTACTTGACTGCAGTTCCACCTGTGGTATGGAGATAGTAATGCCATCACCAGACTGTGGCATTCCACAATGCGATTAGTTGGTAAGCGTGAGAATCCAACGTCCATCTCCAGAAACTCAGATTGGAGATCTCCTTTGTCAAAAATTCACGAAGCATTCATGCCCATTCCACCTGTAGGTTAGTTATTATGCTGAATACTTGTCAATTATCTCCATGCAGTTAGTGGGAGCTGATCCATTCCTTCATGCTGATGTTAGTACAGTCCATCTTCTTATACAGTTACGTATCATGCACCAGTGTTATAGTTTATTGTACTTAAAAACAGTGACGTATGAGAGAATTAACCAGAACAATTGTATTACAAGATTTATTCAACGAGGAGAAACCGATCAGAAAGTACTTCTTAATATTACCAAGATGGCAAAAGATACGTGGTCTGGTGGTATATCGCTTGCAATATCAGAGATATTACACTCGTCTTACAGATCTTTGTAATGTCCTCCAGACCGAATTTTGGTCCCGGCGGCCAATTTTAACGAAGACTAGCCATCTGCGCAGGAGATATTATAGTGCACAAGTGTGTACGGAAACACAAATGCGCTCTCTATTCCCTAACTCTCATGATCCGATAGGATAGTAATCCGACACGACTGGAGAAAGAACAGGCGCCAGGACCATGGAGGCTTAGCATAGTGAACTTATAATATTTTATTAACACCAAGAAATATTTTTGAATTGATTTCGTTTGATACTGCTGGTTGTTTAGGGGCCATCCATAAATTACGTCACACTTTAAGGGGAAGGGAGGGGGGTCGATTAAGTGTGACATTGTGTGACAAGAAGTGGGAGGGCTCCTAAATTTTGTGACGTCACATTTCAAAATACAATATACATAAATAAGTATAGTTATACTCCGCTTTACGTGAGGGAAAGTGAGAATTCTTATTTAAAAATCGTAGATTATTCGAAAACTGTAACTCTCTGGTTAATTCTGCTGTTTGGCATATACCGGCATCACTAACCGAAAATGATCAAGGAATCTCATTGGTCAACCACCACCACCACTGTACAATTACGTCACAGTCTTTAACTGCAATGAACATATGTCGTCCAAAATCTTCACCTGGAAGGTGTCTGAGTACTCCAACTTGAAGGTAGACTGATCTATGACGTCGATGATGGGTGTGAGGACGGCGTCTCTCTTGTGGGTGATTCTCTGGAGTAAGGGTCGAAGCCAGTCAGGGGTCACTTCGCAGTGCGCGTCGAGGAATATGAGGACATCCCCTCTGGCAGACCGCGCGCCCCTCAGTCGAGCGCGCATCAGACCTTCACTGTAGGTAAACTAACTATATGTAGATGACTATATGCTGCGATATCTATACGCGGCAAATTGTACGTAGAAAGCTTATATTAAAATTATTTTACATTTATCGGTAAATATATTTTTATGATATGTGCTATGGTGGCTGTGTATCACTCAATCTGCGGGGTTAACCAACGTTACTGTCATTTTCACCCATAACCCATCTCCCTAGAAAGGGATTATCCCATCCTCTATGACTAATCCAGTTTATGATATAGCGTTCCCCTACACCAACGTTTCGGTTATAATAGAGAGAGCCGTTCATTATACCCTACATATTGGTAGGGTATAACGTAAGCTGTATTTTTGTGTAGAGTAGTTTCGCATAGGGGCCCGTCGTTTGATACGACAAGCCGAAACCTCGGCGGAGCCGCGATTCGCATGTGAGATCGATTCGAGGCCCCGCCTTTGGTAACGTTGAGGAACACCGTGGTAGGTTAAGTCGGTATGTCCGTCGTCGTCGTCATATTTCTTCGGGTGAGTCCGACATAACCTCTCCGGCGCCCCGCAGGGAAATATACGCCAATACATGCCAATACGTAAAATGAAAATGGATGGGTAACCATTTGATTTGATTTGTAGTCATAAACTTCCGTACTTCATAGAGCACGTGAAGCTATCGGTCGTAGCTGTTATGAACATATATGCTAGTCATTTGTAGCGTTTCGAAAGTTTTGATATTTAATGTAACCCAACTTATGTCGTTAACGCTTTGGGTTGCCAAGGTTTTATGGCAGTAGTTTTAGTTCCAGCGACCCATCCACTATATAAGACAGCGAGTTGGCACACCGTAGTAGGTTTACCGGCACCGGGACGTTCCATCTTTCTTACTAGTAAAATTTATATTGCTAGTTTAACTGTAGTAAAATATCAAAAATAATGTGTACCTGCTGTATACATAACTATTATATCATTAAATTATTATTCAGCATTGCCTTTTCTACTTGGCAATGCTGCCAGTCTTCTGGGCACTTTCTCGGTCGACAGCTATACTGAGGAATTTTACGACGTTGCCAAAACCAGCCATTTTCACATTTTTTTAATTTTCTCTCCTATATTTTGTGTCGTTTCATTTTGATTTACATAAAAGTAGTTAGGTTTGTTAATATTAGTTCAATTGTTGCTTTTATCATTAATACCATATTTAATATATTATATTGGGAATGTAAGCAATTCAATACCCTTACTAATACATAAAACATCCCAAAAATACTAACATTGCAAACAAGTACTGATATAAATAAATAGTTTATTTAGCGTACTTAATTATTATTGACAAGATAGACAATTTTAACTAATATAAAGATCAAAATGTTAGAAATGAAAATCTATTTGAGGTGAAAGGTCTGGAGATGAAGTATTTAAAAGGTAATAAATACCTATTGACCAAGTGAGGGTAGTTGCCGAAACCTGCACTTCAAGATGGCGCCGTTGAGTTTACACCAGTCAACCCGTGACCACGATCGATGCAAGTCGTTCGAAACGTCGGGCAACCAATAAGTATTTATTACCTTTTAAATACTTAATGGCGAGTAAGATCAGTTATCTAGTATTGTATTAAGTATGTGTACAAATCGCGAAAGTTTAGAAACGTCTAATTTAGGTGACTAAAACGTGTGACAGTTACGAATATTACTGATAGGAAATATTTAACAACAAACAATTAAGTTTAAACACAACAAAAAACAAAACACCGAAAACAAAAAAAGAAGGATCATAAAAGATTATTCTTCAAGAAAATAAAGCAAATTAATTTTTACGTAATTATTATAATAGTTTTAAAGAGTAAACAGTTAGACATCTGCATAGTAAGGTGTTGCAATATTTAAAAACAACTATTATCAAAACGGTAGAAGAAACCCAAACAGATACATGATAACAAAATATACCAACATAAATAAATTAAAATTAAAAAATGATTAAAATGCCGATAAAATGTTGAGTATTGATTGAATGCATTAATTGCAGGCAAAAGCATATTATTTTAAGGTTTATTTGTGTAGTCATGAAAAATTTACATGATGCCATGTATCAAAATATATGGATATAGAATATAAAATGTATGTATGTACAATTATTGTATTCATTAATTTATGGTTGAAGAACCATTTTTTTGTTTATATTAGTTTGTATATAATAAGTAAAATGAGAACAATTTCTTTTCCATTCATTAACTTAAATGTTTTTAAAGACACGGACGTCTTTTGATTTTAGCCTACGGAAATTATACTATTCATTTAAAGTATCATAGTCTATTACATTATAAGTAAGTCTAATTTAGATTTTGACTGAAATTAATTGATTGATTTTTAATGAAAATAATACTACATCACTACATATTATAAAACAAAGATCCCCGCCGCGTCTGTTCGCGATAAACTCAAAAACTATTGAACGGATTTGCATGCGGTTTTCACCAATAGGCAGAGTGATTCATGGGAAAGATTTAGGTGTATAATTTGTTAAGGTTTTTTACTACCCATGCGAAGCCGGGGCGGGTCGCTAGTTAGAAATAATCAGTCATCTACCATATCGTTTTATTGTAAAAATGTCATGGCCGCCAATAGATATTCCACAGTTACTCTTTGATACGTATGACTGCTACAGCCGTAACAAAGTTAACATAAATCAGTGGTCAGCAACCCGGCATAACTCCTCGGCTGCGGCTCTTCCATGAAATGTTTAGTGCAGGCACGGAATATTACTTATTATCTTGTTTAAAATAAACTACTATATACGGATTTTATTATCTTGCCTTATAACTATGTTACCAAAATTTATTCAATTTACTGTTAGTTAAACTAAGACTTATTTGAAAATGTTTCCACGCGCGCCTGTGTGTCGAGTCCGTCTTCCCTCTAGGGGGGAGACAGTAGGGTTTGGGAGGAGTTTTGCCTAAAAGGTAGGCCTTTTCGTGTAGTGGTCTGCCGTTTCATACGGTGGGCCGAAACCTCGGCGAGGTCGCGACCGCATGTGCAAGTGATTCGCGCGGCCCCGTCGATAGTGGTTTTGTCGAGGAACACCGTGGTAGGTTTAGACTGTATTCCGGGTGGTCCATTATCATTTTAACATCTTTCTTTTACCCTGGTGAGTCCGACATAGCCCCTCCGCCCGCCCCCGAGGCATGGGTCAAAACATTCCAGCACGTAAAAAAAAAAAGATTTATTTGGCAAAGGCAAGCTCGAAAGTGTACTATTAGCCCTAATCTTTGCGTAATAACGCAATCTAAAGCAAAGCTTAAGTTAAAAAAGAATGGTTCTTTGAATAGATTTCACTTGTGAATTGTCTATATTTGGCTCTTTTGGACGACAAGATGGCCGACCACTGCCCTAAATAATTGAATTATAGTGAATAATCACTAGCAGAATTTGCATTTTGGCCCAAGTATGCACAAAATGTCGGCGGACACACAGCTTAGCGAAAATATCCAACAAACTAAACATGGAACTGTCACCACGAAGATAAACAACCTCAAATAAACAAACAAACAACAAAATACTAAATTTAGCGATGGCGGCAAACGTGTATTTGAAAATTCAGTGCATAGAAAAAGTTGATAGACTAAGAAAACTGTTAAGTGTGATGCAGCATCAGCAGAGAGGGATCCCTTCTTTTCGCATAATGTTTTTACCCTATTATACTTTGACATAACTTTTGGCATAATAATACTTTGCCATAATTGTCTTTGCCATACAGTTTATGTTGACATAATTATCTTAGTGACATTCCGAAACATTGGTTTAGTTTGTCGCGGAGTGCACCCCAAGCGGCCAATTGTGATAATATACAATACAAATTTATAATTATGCTTAATAATAATTATGCGTTAACTGTTATGCATAAATATAATTAGGACAAACAAAAGTATGCTTTGTTATATATTATTAAGTTTTAAAATTGTACGCAAATGGATAACTAACCGAGCGGAGACGTTCAAACGGCGCAAATATTGAAACCTCATTGAATTAAAGACCTTTTTTGACACATGTTCTATGAAAAATACATATGTCAAAAGAACGATGGCAAGGTTGGACCCACAAAATGTAAAAATTACCGAAGTACCGTTCAAGTTCAAATATACGTTAGTTATAACTACAGGATTATAAGATTTTTATATAAAAAATATTGTGTCATTATAAGAAGGGAATTAAAAGTTATGATTGACTTTAATTTATTAAAAAATGAGTCATATTGTAAGTGCACACTTACAAAACGCATCTTGCGTGGGATTACGTTCCAATCTACAATACTTTGTATTTGTTTTTACTTTAGATTTGATCTTGAATAACGAAGAATTTCTCTTTTTTAATAAAAATATAAAACTCACTTTCGACAGTAAAAACCATGAATATTACATATTTAAATATGTATTATACGAGTAAAACGTCTGCAAAAATATTAAATTATTAACTATTACTATACTCATGGTACAAAGTAAAACAGAACGTTTAGCTGGCAATACTGTCTGTCAGTTGTCATATTTCATATTATCATATTCCTATAATATTGTATCTTTTTTCTCCCAACTTCTTTAAATTATTTTCTATTTGATTTTTTGTTAGTCTTATATTGTTCTACAACTATCAATAAGTTCCACGAAAGACATGAAATCCGCCATTGTTCTTTAATAATCCGTAGATAAAACGAGTCGTTATTAGGTACTGGGCCCTAAGATACCACTAGACACCCTACTCACCTTACACAGATATTTTCAACTGAGATTTTATTTACAATGGAACCCTCAAGTATTTTTTTTTAAAGACGTCCATTTACAAAAACTAGGGTGCATAGTGAAATCCAAAATACAAACCAAGACCTAGTGTCAAGCAGCATAATTCAAACCGGAAGGGTGATGGCAAAAATTTTCACAGTTTGAATATATCTGGGGGTAAGGCAGTGCCCTCGCCAAGTCGACCAAACAAACAAAGGGACGGCCGTACCATTATTTTCTCCAAGCCATTCACGGCTTTTTTGACCTCCTGTAACTTCATAAAGGATAAAGCCAGAAACCTGAATTTTCTGTTTCTTTTTACAACTTTTAGGCCAATAAATTTTTTAAATTACGTTACCCGCATGAGGGTCACTCTTGTGTCACGGCGGGCTTACAAACATTCAAATAACGGACACAAAAAGCACCCAGATTCGGAACAACCATTTGTGGATCAGACAGATTTTTGTCCCTTGTGGGGTGAGGTTTAAATACGTTTATTATCATATAAAATTTACATCGCTTCCATGAAAACCCACAACACTCGGCGTAGTAGAAGTGACGAGTCGATCACTTAAATCACTACGCCATCCGTGAAGTCACTGGATAATGATTTAGCTTTTCAATTGAATAAATGATTTGAACTTGCAACCATGAGTTGAAATCCCACGCATTGCACGACTTGAACCCATTTCTAAAAAGCATTTTAGCTAGCCTGGAACGTTTAACAAGAATACTACTAATTAGCAATCAAAATTGTTAGTGATCTTGATTACATTTTGAAATACGCAAGTAAGTATACCGCTTATAAATATATATAAAATATCAGCCCTGTATTAAACTGTCCCACTGCTGGGCACGAACCTCTTCTCACTGTGAAAAGGGTGAGGCCATAGTCCACCACGCTGGCCTAGTGCGGGTTGGCAGACTTCACATATCTTCGAGAACATTATCGAGAACCCTCAGACATGGATCGGACTCGAGACCTCTGCGTAGCATTCCAACGATCCCCCACTAAGCTATTGCTGTGAAATCTATAATAACATTTAGCCAGGACATTGCCGATTCGATTGGGAGATGAGAGAACAAGCAACCAAATTTACTACAGGTGCTCCTGCAGAAAACACATCGCATTTTAAGACCTTGTTGCGAATAGCAATGGTATTTTCTTTTTGAAGACAGCGAAGACTAACTTTTTTAACTAGTATATAAGGAAAGTTCCATACCTACCATGCTTTCACTATAAATACTCAGTCACAAAAAATATAAAAGAAAATCTATTTTTACAACACTACTCTGGCATATGCCTGGTATTTCAGTCGTTGTAAATGCAACTGCTGTACACGACGGTTCGGATTCGATTTCTGCAGCTGCTCATGGCCTTCAGCAATGTCAGGACAAAGCAAAGCTGCTGTCTACCGTGAAAGAGGAACTCTCTTTAAACCTCGTTTGATGAAGGACATATCATAGCGCTCGGGAAACACCGAGGCAGGCAGTTAATTCCAGAGCTTGCACGTACGTGGGAGAAATGATCGCTGATATACAGATACCATTTTTTTTCTTGGCATATTCGTCTTTTTTCTTTGCGGCGTCTTTAATCCATTCAGTGTTATACACGTTAGACTATGTATGCGTGACAAATAAGCATATAGCTCGACAAATGTCACGCAACTATCACTGAACTTATGGACGCTTGCAGAATCAAATGAAATGCGTCATGTGAAACTGGCAAACGATTCACTGCAATTAGAAAGTAACAACACAGGTATCGATCACTGGACCGACTGACCCGCACTAGTGATAATGGTTACGATTACTAAAATCACCTTACAATTTTGTATGGAAACACAGATATTTCTCTCATTTGGTGACATGACATTGGCATGACAAAATGCCGCTGACCTCCCACACTCGTGACATTTGTCAGGATGACTAAAATCACCCTACCATTTGGTATGCAAAGACAGAATTTTTTCATTGGGTGACGTGACACGGGCGTGACAAAACGCCGCTGACCGCCTGCACTCGTGACATTTGTCACGATAACTAAAATCGCATTATCATTTTGTATGGAAACACAGATATTTCTCTCATTGGGGACGTGACACTGGATTGACAAAATGCCGCTGATCTGCGAGACTTCGATGACATGAACTTTGTCATGTAGCAATGTTATCTATTGTGTGCCGCATGTATACAGCGTGTTGCAATAAGATGTTGTCATATTGTATAGACGTACTAACAGTACTTTTCTGGATGAAAGGTACCTTATGTCCTTTTCTGTACCTCTGACAACGTGTATGCGTAATTTCATGACGATTGATCGATTAGTTAAGCATAACAAACTCACATTTATATTACTAGTTAGGATAGTGTTCCCGAGCCTAACGTATAATTATTAAAATTTGATATATTTATATATTTTTATATTTTTAATTAGTACACCTCCTCTCTCCTCTACTTACCCCACATATGTCCAACCCGTCCTGCTCCAGGCACGGACTAACTAAACTGGGGTTTTACATATAGCGAATAAATATTTTAGCTATCAGCATGAATTTGAAAAACGTATCTCTCTATGTGATACAGTGAATTTCTTGTTAAATAGATAAGCTGATTGGAATTAACGGCAATCTAAATTACTGACTCTTAATGCTTCTAATCTGTTTGAACTAATAATAGACAAAAAAACTATTAATGTAATGTGAGATTATTTAATGATTAACAAAAAAAATAGAAGCTATATTATTGATATTAACATGCAGACATAATAAACAGTATTAACAATTATACAAATAATAATACTGTAAATATTATTTTCGTGACCTTGTTTCTAGTTAAATATTCTATATACTTAATTGTAATTCTAGCAAAAGTAATAAAAGCTTATTAAATATTTAATGCTCAACTTTTAAGGTGTACCATTTTGTAAATATTTACCTTTACGACTTTCCAAATGACCTCACCTTTATAACACGCTGTATATTATCGCAGCAAGGTGACGTGACAATTACTATATGAAAAAAAAAGTCCAGCAAGAACACGAGACAAAATATCACACAGAAGTTTTAAGAGAGGAAAAACTAAGTGTAAATAAGATTTTAAGACAACGTGAGGGTGCAAAAACGTAAAACGATAAAACCTAGTGTAAATTCAGACAAAAAAAAGCACGAATATTGCATATAGATCAATGAAAGTGCTAAGCGGAGTAGACCAATTTGTGCCACAACAAACAGCCAACCTGGAAAGTGCTGGGGTCCACAACGCTGTAGTAGAAAGTACTGGTCTCGATCACGTCAATGATGGGGACGACGACGGCATGGGGACGGTCCTTCACGGCGGTCAGCAGAGGGCGCAACCAGTCGGGCTGGACCTCGCAGTGGGAGTCCAGGAAGATGAGCACGTCACCAGCCGCGTAGCGTGCCCCTGCCAGACGGGCGCGGATGAGCCCAATACTGTCACGGCATACGAAATAACATTACCACTGTGATAGATGTTGAAGAAACAACGCCATCTATCGGCGAGTTTGTACTGGAAAGGAATGGCAAAGTCGATAAGGTTTAAAGTAATTAATTTAAACGTTTTAAGGAGACTGGTGCCTTAGCACACAATGTTGTTTGTCTGACGACCTTCTGTGAGACGGTTGTAATCTTCTAACAAAAGCAATATCAGTTCTTCATATAAACTGTCTCACTACTTGACACAAAGGAGTGGCAAGTCATACGTTGTGAGATTTTTGTTTAGTGACGTATTCATTGCGCAATATATCAAGCGACTCTACGTTTAAAAAATTTACGAACGCGCGATATAAATCAATACATTAAAATTTTTACAGTATAGGTTACCTGCTAGATTTGACTCAAGGACGGATTGTCATCTAAACTTAAATTAAAATTTCGACCCTTTTTTTATAAGTGCTATCTTTCGATGGAAATATTTAGGGTTGTTTGCTAGAATATCACTGGAGTAGTTATTGCTGCAATAGCTTTAAATTAACGACTAGATAGATATATATTGATAATATTTTACCTTTCCTAAATTAAATTTTTAGTAACTGGTATAGTGATTTTGTTCAGACTATTAACCAAAATAATACATAAAAAATAATTGCTTCCGGTAATATTAATAAGACATAATTTTTATTTTTAATGAATATTTGAAAATTCGCGATCCATTTTTATTTCAAATTTAATATTTTATATGCATAAAAAGTAAATTGTTATAATATTCATTGCAAATACGAATTGTAGAACACAAAGGAACATACATGTCAGTCACATTACCAAAATTTAGATATATTTTACAAAATGGAAAACGAATCAAGTAAGTCCCACGGCAGATAACGGCACTACAACTTCTCCAGTACAAAAATTGTGCGATTACATAGACACTAGCGCCACGCTCAAGCCCTGTTAAGTAGTAACAGTACATGTGCTAGAAACATTGCATATTGATCTCTATCACAGACAAATAGAACACATAATTGTGTTACACACGTCACGATACAACACACATTGCACTATAAACTTTAATAACGAACACATACAGTTCACAGTCACTTGTCATATAATCACGTACAACCCACATAAACATATTACGATACATTCAAATGATTTAAAAAAACTTTTACTAATGGAGGATGTCAGTGAAATTAAACTGCTTTTACCGCGTTGTTTTCTATTAACATTTTTATTACATAATTTTGAAAATATTACACTACTACTGAACCTATAATATTATTTTAGCTGTTTAAAATTATTAAATCTATTTATATTTTAATTTACACTTGCCCCGACGTTTCGGTTGCTTTTCAGCAGCCATGTTCACGGGCAAACTAAGATAGTGGTTGTCTCAATGTTTTGAAGTGTAGTTATTTCAACAAAATTTAATCATTGGTGTTTCTATTTATGCAGAATGAGCTTAAAGTATTATGGATTCAAGCTGTGTTTTGCTTCTTGGGTTTAACTATTTGAATTACTGGATGCCAAGCTGGTGGTACATTCCAGCCATATTCTCTATTGAAAATAAGATGTTTTTTTATTTCAATAGCCTCACAAAGCATACTTGGTAGGAATCGGTGTTCTTTTGCGAGTATCTGTGATTTATGCATACAGCAAAAGAAATAAAACTATTGTGGTACATAGCATTAAGTCAAAAAATAACTTATGGGTACTTTGCTGTATTAAAAGAAACAGATTAGATATTATATATTTGATTTTTATTCACTACTTGAAAGGTTTGATTTTCTTTTTGTATCAACTTTTCATTATGCTAATGTTTGGGGTCTTCATGATACAGGCTTGCCAAGTATAAAAATCACAGAACTATTTATGTTTAATTCTGTTAGCACTTGACAAATTACTTAATTTTATACCGTGTTTGAGATTGATAATTTTTTCTAATTAAATAACGCTGTAATATACTATTTTTATTTTTACAGAACTTGACAGGCGATCATAGAAAAGCGGTATGTATTTTGTTTCGAGCGAAAAGCAGTAACTGTTTTATTTCTCTTAAACCGGTTTTTACTAATCAATCAGAATTTCTTTTTTTAAGTGTCATAGTGTAACACTTATGAATGTCAAAGTTTAATAGTTAGAACTTTAAGTGATGTTCTGGCAAAGTGCTCAGCCTATGGAAGACACATGAATTCGCTATTAAGTAAAAAAAAAATATAATTCATTAGTAAAAGTCGTTGCAGACATGAGGCTGGTACTTTCCTGAAAATATTATCTACTGACATTAACCATTAGACAACCTCTTTTTAATATACGGGTGTAAATCTAGAATAGAATAGAACAGATCATGTACAGTCAGCCTCATAAGTCAATTCACACTCCCGAGATTTTGAAGTGGTCTATCATTCACAATAGTGGTAATTTATCATCTTCTACAGCATTAAAAGTTAAAGGATAGATAGATATTATAGTCACAATTTATTACTATTGGAGAATAATAAGTAGATTTTAATTCATAAAATACTGTTACAAAATTGTGTAATGTTCAGCGACTTATGTAGCTGACCGTACAAGATCAGTGCAGTTAAAACCCATCTCTAAATACATCAGAATACGGTCTAAATACTTCCACCTGCGCATCAGAACTTTCTGGAATTTCGAACATAGATTTCCTGATAATGTCTATTCTTGGTATGACCACCGCAGTGGTGTTCTCTTTAATCCTACTCAGCATTGGACGAAGCCAGTCTATGTTGGCTTCGCAATGGCTGTCCAGAAACGTCAGGATGTCGCCAGAAGCATTCTTGGCTCCTTCTAGTCTTGCACGGATCAGTCCGACCCTGGAGACCGATCAATGTTTAGAAACTGATGTCCGTTCATGATATACGAATTAGATGTGACCCGAGTCAAATTTTACTCGAGTGGCTTGAGTTATAATGAAAAAGAAAGTATTTGAGTCAAACAAATATCGACTCGAATTCACTCGGCCTCGCCTAAGTCACTCGCGTCGAGACAAACATACAATTAGATTTAAAGTGTTGTGGAAAGCTGCGAAACAAATAACGAGTGTATCTATCATATCATTTAAGTTTAACATGACAGAAGGTGACTCGAATTTACCGAGTGTTCAAGAGATATGGCTCGGCACTCCGGTCTCGGCAGAGCTCGACATCACCCTTTCGCCTCCCCTTGTGGCGAGGAGGTATGCATCAGAAGAAATACCCCCCGTAAAAAAAATAAGGGTGGTAGGAATAGGCGAGATCATTTTGCAAGTCTCCGATATTCTTAATTACAGAATCAAACATAATACCACATTTTAACTCTCAAACGCCGGTTTTATCGTTTCGTCGTTCACGAAGGAGAAGGGACAATATATTACCTTTTTTTTACATTATCCTAACTAATATTATAATTGCGAATGTGAGTTTGTTTGTTTGTTACGTTTTCATGCCTTAACTACTCGACCGATCACCATGCAATTTCGCATACACATTGTCAGGGGAACAGAGAAGGACATAGGGTAAAATCTAGTAATTTACAAATACCTTATATATTATGTATGGAAATATTAATATTAATGTAAAATAATGTTTGTAATTAGTTTTAACTTGTACAACGATTTAGTGTATACCGTTATGTTGGTCATTTATTTTCTGTACCAATATTATAAAGAGGAAAATATAATTTATTGTTTAAGGATTTAACTCAAAAATTAAACAATCAATTAAAAATAATCTGTCACTCTTAGAAGGCTACATTATCACCGAGTACCATAGAGTATTTTTTATTTTAAAAAAAATTTGTTCCTGTCATAACCTAGCCTACTTCTACGAGAGCGAAGTCGCTGGCCAAAAGTAATAAATAAATAAATAATAAATGATAATAGGAAAAAAAAATATTATTATTAAATGATGGTGCATATAATAGTGGTGTAATAGTGTCTGCCATTCATAATCATTGTAGTGGAAATATGCTCCTAGCTTATATTAAAAGACATATCCTACGTCATAGTCTACCACGCCGGCCCAGTGTGGGTTGGCAGACTTCACATATTTCCGAGAACATTATGGAGAACTCTCAGACATGCAGGTTTCCTCACGATGTTTTCCTTTACCGTTAAAGCGAGCGATTATTAACTTTAATACGCACATATATTCCTTTTCTGATTTTCTGATATTTGAAGTTTGTTATATTGAGTACTTCGATTATCGGCAATACGACTATTGTGGAATTGATTTTAATTCTCTGCAGAAGCGGCCTCAGCCAATCCGTGTTGACTTCGCAGTGGGAGTCGAGGACCACCAAGACAGATGCGGTAGCATTCTTAATGCCAGCCATCCTTGCTTGGGTCACGCCTATCCTGGATTGTGAGGATAGGGTAGGAATTAGGATAAGGTCGTGGAAGGACAAAGAGTTCCTACTAGTTAGGCCAGTAAGTTGTTAGATAGTCGACCTAGGATGTGCCAGAGCGTCGTATTTTCAGTTGCAGCGACCCACCCACCATACAAAGCAGCGAATTGGCATACCCTGGTGGTTTTAGTCGGAAGGCCCGAAGTCTCGGGAGAGACTGACATAACCCTCTCATCTCCCCTTGTGGCGAGGGAGTAGGCATAAGTAGCATATCCTCACGTTAAAAAAAAATGGCATCGCCTTAGCGTCATGGCTTGCAATGCACTGCTGGGTGGATAGCTGATGTAGTAACAGTTCCAGCGATTCGTCCACCAGCAAAACAGCAATTTGTTTTTAGTCGGTAGGTCAGAATTTTCAGAAGAACCCGACATGACCCCCTTGTCAGCTGTAGCTATTAGGATTTACAGGTTGTGTTGCACTGGTTTAGATTGCTGAGAGCACAGTGCTTCTTCAATCTTTTGAAAGCCACAGACATGTATACATGACAAAGCAAAATGTGTTCAGCACGGCACAGTCACGACTACATGACAGACTTTTAAACGCTAATAAATCTTGTGAAAAAGGTATCGTTTTTCTTGCTGCCTAATGCCCATAACGACTGCCATGAACATCATTGGCAGTCGTTATATATCCTGACGTTGGTCTAACCTTAGGGTATCGTTAGCCTTCGGGTTGCGGAGGCCCGGTGGGAGCCGCTCCGTGTAAAAACTGATATACAGTCAAATCCTGTTAGACCAGAAAAGCCGACCCCAAGTGACTTGGGAATAATAAAGGCTAGGGAGAAAAAAAGTAGCATAAGATCACAAAAATGATGTAGTACCAAAGCATGAAATCGTAGCTTGGCGCTGAGAGCACGTTTTTGCTTTTTTGATATGGCGGTCAAAGGATTAAAGAGTTTTAGCGTGCCAAGGTGGCTGTCTGATAGTAAGTTATCGTAGCTTATTACCGCTTGACATACCAGAAGTAGCTCTTGCTCGTTGCCATCCCTACAATACAGGAGTTGTTGTGCTGCCAGCATAAGGGACAAAGATCAAACTAGTTTCTTGCTGCCACGTAGGTGACATGAACAAGCGTGCACGGTAACTCATCGCTCATTGAGACCTCTTCTGAGAATGCCTCGCGCTGAGGCAAAACACATTTTGGGCTTATCGGTCGTTCCGCACGAATCTGATCGCAAGAATTGTGCGAAGAGACATGTTTAAAAATAATATAATATTCTACCACATACACACAACACCATCTAACCCAAACTAAGCAGAGCTTGTACTATGGGTACTAGACAATGGATAAACATGCATATATACACTAACCTCTACGCCATCGAGGCCGACAGCTTACATTCATAATAAGTTTTATGTGTTGATTCACACGCCTCAATATAATCTGAGCGCGAAACGATCACGTCTGACTAAGAAGGTGTGCAAATCGACAACTACAAAAGGTGTCGTAACACACAATTCGTGCGAAACGACCATTTTGATGTTCGGAGCGGAATACTGCAAGGGTACGCCCGGGCCCCACAACGCGGCTCTCTACCATCAGAGTTCGGTATTGCCAACCTTTTCATATTGCAATAGTTGGGCAATTAGGGGATGCGTGGATTTTTCTCGTCGCAATTATTTTATTCCAACAGTTTGCCACCAAGTAACGCCTAATTCATATAATAATATCTAATGACGTAAATTTTGAGTAATGTATGCTTTTCTCCAAATTATACAAACTTGTCAAAATCTTATATATTGATGAATAAACTAAAATAGAGATTAAGAGAGAGAAGGAGAGGAAGATAGAATGAGAGCTGAATATAACAACTGGCAACATCGGTATAAATGTATTTGTTCAATATTATCAAAGTTAAACTAAAATATAAACTAATTAGATAAGTAAAAATATATTGTATATAAGTATACATGTTATTAGATTTTGTCCGCTGTTTCGCTTGCGTTAATGAAGGTAATGACTATAAATTTGTATCCCTCGGAATCAGTAAATTTTCTGCATAAAAGGCACCCTATGTCTTTTCATGATGATCGGTTGAATAGTTAAGGTATCAAAGCGTAACAAACTCACATTCGCATTTATAATATTAGTTAGGATATCGTGTTTTTTATTAATACAATCTGTGATAAAGGTTGGATCTCACTTCTCAGAGCGGGCTTAAGTCGCGATTATAGAAATGGCGTCCAATGTACAACATTCGCGACGAACATTTTACAGCGTAATATTATATTGCACAGAGCATGAGAAACTGAGAGCAGTGAAGTGTAGAAAAACTAGAGATGAGAGTACTTATAATGTGCGTCGAGTGTGTGACGTAGCCAGCTCAGTCAGCTCCACAATACAAGAGACATATTAGTATCGTGTGAGTAGTTGTCACTGGCACGACCACATTGTATACTATCTGACAAGCATTGACTCTATGACTTCATATACACGATCCATGCTAGGCCTTCTGGCCTGCTCGTGATACTCAAACGTATTTTTAAAGCTTTTTTTAAATCTATTAAGTTTCTTTTGGTTTTCATTAAGTAATATTTATGTATTTGTAATATTTTGCTTCGTTATTATTTCTAAAATTTGTTCTATCATTATAGGTACGGTCAAAGACAAAAGTCGAGTAGCATCGTAAGGTACACATTCGCATATTGATCCAAACGAATATCTTTGTGTGTGTGATGTTTTAACGCAAACAATGAAACATTATTCAATGTTCGTCATTCGCATGTGTGCAAGGCGGGACAAAAACGAGTTCTTGTATATATATGTAACTATAACTAGTAACTAACTACTATCCCTTATATTTAACAATAGTGTATCTGTTAGTCCGCATTTACAATTAATGCTTAAATTTGCCTATTGTATCGCAGGTTGCGATAGCGGAGCGGTCAACGAGTCTTCTCACTTCATCGCTAAAATATAATAACGGTGCTTTAAATCCTGGGGTCCCCTACCTCCACATTTTGTTTTTTTATTAATTAAATTTTAAAATAATAAAGATAAATGTTATTTTTGTCTACTTATTACGCTAGAGTGACTGTAAATTAAAAATTAAATTATTTTATTATTATAATAATTATAATTTATCAGAATTAGTTTAATTACTAAACATTTTATATTTATTTTCAATAAATAAATAAATAATACTAATTATAATTAAAAAAAACAAAATGTTATTCAATTTATTACAATAATATTTCATTATAAAAAAACAATGTAAAATTATTGATTACCGAAAATGAACTTTTATTAAATTTTCCGTAAATGTTTCAATACTATATAATAAAAAAAACATATTTAGTCTTTACTATTTGGATTCATTTTACTTACAAATAATATTTTACAATTATAATGACAATAATTGAGGTTACAGCTTAATTATTATTTTTCACAAGGAAAAGAGGATTGAAACTTAACCACAATTCTAAGATTTGTTTAATAATAATAATAATATAAATGTCACTAATACTACCAACACAAGCAGAGAAAAAGAACACCTAAAATATAAGTATAGTATATACTGTTTTGGCAAATATTCAAATATTCTCTGGCAAAGAGCAGCAAATGGTTTTTGAGCAGGCGCTCGGTGATGTAAGCCCTCGGCATGCAATGCCCGGCGAACAGTGACCAACGAAGTATCGAACTTGTTCGCAAAGTGTCTTGTCGGTATGACACCATTTGCTTCATACGCACTAACCATTAATCTTCGCTGTGTTTGATTAATGAGAAGCGGTCTTCCACTTCTCGCCCGACTTTTTACAATCCCTTCTTCTACAAATTACTCTAAAACAAAATCATAATCGTATATAACGATTCCTTAACAATCAAATCATAAACCACAATATCAAAACATAATATTAAAATATAACTTACACTTAGTCCAGTTTCGTCAGCAATTTGAGATATATCTTCTTCTCTCTTAGCCTTTATTATTCCCAAGTCACTTAGGGTCGGCTTTTCTGGTCTAACCGGATTTGACTGGATATCAGTTTTTACACCGAGCGGCTGCCACCTGACCTCCGCAACCCGAAGGCTAACGATACCCTAAGGCTAGACCAGTGTCAGGATATTAGAGGGTACTGACTTTCCCAATAACGACTGCCATAGATGTTTATGGCAGCCGGGACCAACGGCTTAACGTGCTCTCCGAGGCACGGAGCAGGCGATAATTGTCAATCAATACGCACATAATTTCGAAAAGTCATATAACTTCCGAAAGTCAGATGTGCGCGACGTGGTTTCGAACCCGAGACCCTCTGCATTGCAGTCTATTGGTCTCCCCACTGAGCTATCGCTGCTCTCAATTTGAGATATATCAAGCCCATAATTATGCAAGGCGATAATATTTGCTCCAGATTCAATACTTATATTAGTATGCATTTTACAAACAAAATAAATAAACGCAAAATAAATAAAATAAATAAATAAAGAAACGCTTGTAACAAAGATCACCAACCAACAACAACACATAATTATTTTCAAGTGAGAAATTACTATTTTTTAAATCCACCCTCATCTTATGAATAACTTCGGTTTTAAATACATAAGTCTACAGCAACAAGCCATTGATATAGCCAAATTCAGAAAAAAATTACAAAAAGATTATCTTGTCGTGGGGATCGAACCAACAAGCGTAAGCTTTAGATCGCACTAATACCAACTTAGCTATAACATCACTTGCGTAGTTATTTGCAATTAATAGTCATAATCATAATTACATTCGACAGAATAGGTGAGGCGAGTTTATTTATATGTGTGCAATGATTTTATTGAAAAGGGTCGTAAAAACAACTTGTTTTGATACTATTGCTTTGTAAAATTGCTACTCGACTTTTGTACCTGACCGTACATGTATCGTTTTCTTCGATTTGCTTTAAAATAAATATTAATATTATTAATTTATTTTGTTTACATAATATTGTCTTCTGTTTACGCGAATGTTATTCATTGAAATTAAACTACTATATTCTGCGTCAATAGAAACACCAATGATTAAATTATGTTCGGGTACTTTGAAATAACTACACTGGAACATTGAGACAACTGCCATCTTAGTCTCCCCGTGACCATGGCTGCTGAAAAGCAACCGAAACGTCGGGAAAGTGTAAACTTAAATATAAATAGTTTTAATAATTTAATTAGCTTAAAAATTAGTAAAGTTTAATAGTATCTAGTAGTAGTGTAACAGTTTCTAAATTATGTAATAAAGTGTAAAATAAACAACGCGATAAAATCCGTATATAGTAGTTTAATTTCAATTATTTTTTTTATATTTCTAAATAGTAATCTATCATAACGGATTATAACATGTATGTTACTTTGCTTGGTTTTAAAAATAAATCATGTTTTGTCATTTATATAATAATATTATTTTAAATCACTAAAAATCGGACAATTTTATTTTTATTATTTAAGTTCTCTACAAATCTGAGGAATTTATAGACTAGACTTTACTACGAAAGTCCAAAAAGATATAGATGACAAGCCTGACTCAAAGGTCCATCAACCTAATGGTCCAAAAGATCGATTAGTGATTTACTTAATTTTATTTTTATTATGTATTGTTCATGTTTGTAAAAATGTTTAATATAATACTAATATACTTACTATATTTGTTGAGAAAATTGTATCTAGTTGTCCTACCGCAAGATTAGGTGAAGATGTATAAGTTGTATATGATAATTTACCATATTTAAATACTTATAATTATAAAAATAGAATATATTTATCTAATACCAATCCCATGAATAGTTACTGGAAGAAGGTGTCTAAATCTTTCAAGAAATTTATACAATACGTATAGAGATATGATTTTTAAAATGAGATATATTAATAATATGTAATACTCTATAATATGTATGTATACATATATTGTTATATATGCAACCACTCTCTATAAAACAAACTTTAATCACAACAGACTATCAGTCGGGTAAGTCGACTAGTCTGCTTCATATATAAATAATAGAAAATACCAACTATAGATTTTAACGGGTTGAGAGCTTTCTGGGCTCAACTATAACTAACTATGTGGAAATTTGTCATGGCCACGTAAGGTCAACACCTTGCACACACAAAAAAATAGCGTAGATTTTAATATTACTGAAATCATAACTTAAACTTTATGTACATAGTTGAAATGTATTAAAAAAGGAATCGTTATGGATCCGTATTTGTAACAACCCATTTATAATTGGAATGTGACTATGACAATAAAGCTAACTAGTTGTCATTATGTAAATAGTCGAATACGCTCAAGAACAAGCTTGTCTATGCCTGTGACAAATAATTATTATAATACGACCTACTGAAATTATTTGGGATCGTAATATATCCTAATAACTTCCCTACATATTATAAAATAAAAACCTCGCCGCGTCTGTTCGCGATAAACTCAAAAACTACTTAACGGATTTTAATGCGGTTTCCCTCAATATACAGAATGATTTATGAGGAAGGTTTAGGTGTATAATTTGTTAAGGTTTTGTACTACCTGTGCGAAGCCGGGAAGGGTCGCAAGTATCGTATGAATTTAGAAATTTTCTATTCCGAATTCGTTGTACTTTTCTAAGATCGGTGACGATTTTAAGAGATGCTATGAAGCTGACTAGTCGTTTCCTCGACCAAAGTCTTTATTGTGAGATTCCTTTATTCATATATGTTTTATCCAAAAACAGCAACGTATTACCAATATTACGGACTCAACTACTATATATCCAGAACTACAGCAAGTATCCCAGAAACGAATGGCAAAATTCTCAACGTAATCCCACCTCAAACTTCACGGGATGTCCTGATTCATACTTTAGAGTCTTCTGGTCAATTACATCTATGAGAGGGGTCAGGACTGCGGACCGTTTCTCCTTGATCCTGTGCAGGATTGGCCGTAACCAGTCTTGTACGCATTCGCAGTGTGAGTCCAGGAATATCATGACGGAGGCGCGGGCTACTCTAGCGCCGGCCATCCGAGCTTGTGTCAGACCTACCCTGTGCGAATATACGCCTTTAGGCTCAGGGTAATAATGTTACCTTATGCCCTAACTCTTAACCTATTGAGTCACAGCGGCACTCCTGAGGCCAGGCACAATAGATTTTTAATTACGTCTCGTATTTTAAGAATGAACAGATTAAATAACGATTTGCGTTTACTATATTTGCAATTACTATATGACAAGGTCAATTAATAGGATATGGTGAATATGGTTTTTTATTAATTTACTGGTGGAAGATTTTAATTGCACACATATTTTACTTTATCCCATATCGACCGAAATTATCTCTTATTAAGGCCTAAGTAATTCTGAAAATAATGTACTAAGTTCCTTGGCTTTACTTGACATTATATAAGACAACATACTATTCAACAAGTCAACGCACACTGCACTGTTTCATGACTATAGTGACCTCCGGGTCCTATATAACAATACGTTCAGGGTGCGTGACAACGCCAACAGCATCCTTAGCATGATAGTCGGCTAGACTGTGTATATATCAATCTTTGTTACGCAGTCTCCAACCCCCTACCTGTGTATGCCTGTTTGTATTATGTTATATCGTGCTACTAATATTAAATTAAGTTAATTGTTACTAACAAATTGAATGAATTGATAGTCTGAAATCCATATTATCATATTATTATAGTGTACTGCAAGTTTAAATTTAAGAAAAATTAAATAACAGATTGTACATAGCATCAGGATTGCCTGTAACGTGTTTATTACACGGTTCAAATACTGTTAATTAGAGAAAAGTAGTTAGTATTAAAAAGTCTTCCTACGTGACAGGCTAAGCCTAGTGTAGAAAACTTTGTCAATTCTGACAATAACAGGTTCTTTATATTATGTAACTGTACTGTCCGATCATGCACTTGGAATCATTGTAAAAACTTGTTTATTATTGAATGGTTAATAAAGTTATTATTATTACAATAAATAAATTATTATTATTAAAAACATTATATTCAAAAATATTAGTGCCGGACACATTAAAAAAACTGCGTATTACATCTTTATTTATCGGCACAATCATAACTCTGTGCTCAGTGACTAAACTTTGTATTAAAATAGGTAAAAGAACAAAGTAATTAATATAACTATTTAACTACTTTTTCTTTTACCAGTTAATTTGTAACTGACTCTACAATTAATTAAACTTCAAACGATTGGCAGTCTAAAGGAAATTTTAAGCACAGAAAGTATATTTAACTTTTTATTGACGACAAGAACTAGACATGTTCCTTCTATCAACAAGATTGATATAAATGCAGTGTGAATGTTACATTCGGATTTAAATTACATTTTTTTGTTCATATAGAAGCCTGTTAGTGGTCCTAATCTGCTCGAAGATATATATCAGTTGGAGTACACAGAAAGAACTACAAGTTGTTTAAAAGTTATATTGTTACAAGTTAAATAATGTCCTCCAGACCGAATTTTCGGTAAGGGCGGCCAATCTTAACGGAGGCTGGCCAGATACCCGCAGATGCGCAGGAGATATTATAGTGCGCTAGCGTGTGCGCAAACACAAGTGCACTCTCTGTTCCCTAACTCTCATGAACCGATGGGACGGTAATCCGACACGACCGGAGAGAGATCAGGCGCAGGACCAACAGCTTTACGTGCTTTCCGAGGCACGGGACAAGTTAAAGCACGTTACAAGTTAACTACTATATGTGTGATCTTTCTCTCGGCATGTGTGTTGTCGTATAGTTGTTAATGTACTCAAATTATGTACAACAACAATATGACGTGAATTGCGACGCTCTAGTTAGGCCATTCAAGTATTGCTGCGTGGACAAAAAAAGGGTGTTACGGAACCGTACAGTTAAGCTCTGCGAACATTAGGGTTGAACCTCATTTAGGCGAACGTCTGCAGCGTAAACTCGAAGATAATATCATATAATAATATCAGCCCTTTTTATAAGCCCAATGCTAGGTAAAGGCTTCTTCTTAAAGAGAGTAAAGATTTAAGATGTAACCTACCACGCTGGCACATAGGTATGGCAGACTTCACAATTATATTCGAGAATATGGCGAACTCTCTGACATGCAGGTTTCCTCATGACGTTTTCCTTCGCCGTTAAAGCGACCGATAATTATGAATTTAAGAATATAATTGTTAATAACAGTCAGAGATGTGCGCTTTGGGCTCGAGCTCGAGATCTCTGTGTCAGTAGTCTTAATTTTGATTACGTACCCTAACCATTTGCACACATAATGTTAGTGTACAAGTGAGTTTACAAATAAAAGAAGACCATCTATTCCCATAATCCTTCACATATTTTCAATTAAATACACCGTTATTGTCTGATGCCTTACTTAGGCAGACACTTTAACCTTTTGACCGCCACAGTCATGTATACAGGACAAAGCAAAATGTGTCCAGCACGCCACAGTCATGACTACATGACAGACATTTAAACGCTAATAAATCTTATAAAGAAGTATTGTTTTTCTTATTTGTTTTGTTAATTATGTAGCTAGACTCATTCCAATTTATATTATATGAACTGCTTACTATTTGTTTCATCCATATTAGCATAAGATCACAAAAACGATGTAGGTATTAAAGGATGAAATTGTAATTTGGCGCCGAGAGCACGTTTTTGCTATTTTGACGTGACGGGCAAAGGGTTAAATAATGAAAGAGGTACTGTAAAATACATATAGGAGGGGAGTTCAATGTATTCTCGGTATGGTGGTTATATACTAATGATGAGGGTGATTAAATTATCTCATTAGTTAAAGACACTCTTTGAGGTTATAATTATAAAATTTTATTTAATTGTCACCATTACCTATACCAACATTAGTATTCAAGATATCATTACGAAAAGGAAAATACGATGACCGATGCAACAATGTTAAAAAAATTCTAACATCGCGCTGTGATAAAATTCCTTACAAAACAAGTAAAGACTCAAAAAGTTATTCACGAAGAAATGGTGGCTGTTTACCAAGATTCTGCTCCTTCATTATCTACTATTCAAAGGTGGTCTAGTGAAGTTTAAAGTCACGCCTTCCGCTGGAAAACTCATAACCACAGTGTTTTGGAATTCTAAGGGTATCTTACTGATTGAGTACACAAAAAGGGTCAAAGTATTACTGCCGCATCTTACGCAAACACCCTACGTAATTTTAAAGAGACAGTAAAAGAAAAAAACTTCGAAAATTTTCCGCAGGTGTCTTGCTTCTTCATGGCAACGCACTGGTTCACGCAGGGCGCGTTGCTAAGGCTGCTGTGCGGGAATGCAGATTTGAAAAAAATAATCATCCACCCTACAGCCCAGACCTGGCCCCTAGTGAGTACTTTCTGTTCCCAAACCTTAAGAAAGATATTCGAGGTAAACGTTTTTTCCGACGATGAAGAGTTGAAGACGGCAATTAATGAACATTTTTCAGACAAGGAAGAAAAATATTTTTTAGGGGTTATTGAAAAGTTACTTTCCCGCTCTAATAAGTGTATTGAAGTGATGAGGGACCACATGAAAAAATATTTCTTTTCCAGTATTTTCTGGTTAGTCTTTCATGCCAATACCGAGAATACATTGAACTCGTTTGTCACTAACATTTTGAAATAAAATATTATTAGAATTTTGCTGTATATATTTTGCTGCCTATTCGTTTAAGTGGGTATCGATCTTTACTAAAATTATTTTAAGTAAATATAAATTCTATATACGAATATAAAACACATATAATAAAGTGTGTTGCGTAAGACTGATATTTTCCTGTAAAAGAAATAATTAACCCTGAAAAGCAATAATTAATATTTTTTTATGAACATATACATATATACGTCAGCAATATACGCCTGTCTTATGTCCTAATGCCATTATATGTCTCTCTCTTTCTTACAGTATAACTATCTCTCTCTCAGTCAACCTGGCACAAACAGCATCTAGACCTTTCTCTTGTAATCATAGCTACATCACGCTCACATCTCAGCAATAAACGTTACCTACCTATCTTCCTCTCTTTCTCTCTTGTGGTATACGATATATGCGTCCCACTCACCGGTCAGGTAGCCGCAGGATCCGTATAAGGTCTGGAGGCAGTCTGGTCCTCACGTAATGGCTTAGTTTACCCTTGAGTTCTGGTAATGTGGAGTTGTCGTCCACTAGGATTATCTCTTTGAGATACACGAAAGGAGAGTTGGGGTCTTGACCTGGGTAGCCTGTGGGAGATAAAACATGTCTTAATTACTGAATTATTGATTGCACGTATGGAGTAGTGGTAGATCAGGTGAGATCGCAGTCAAACGCAAGCTTATCATAGTGTAAAAAAAAAGAAAACCTTGCAAAGCAGCGAGGTGACACGCCGGCGCCGTGATGGTTTTAGTCGGTAGGCCCGAAGTCTCGGGAGAGCCCGACATAGCCCTCTCGCCTTCCCTTGTAGCGAGGGGAGATAAGCACCAGGTGCACTCCCTCGTTAAAAAAATGGCCTATGTCCAACTGTGAACGCCTTCTAAGATGATTTAACAAAGAAAATTCTCTTACCCATATTGACGATTTTGCCAGTAGACCTCTCGACGAAGTTGGCGTGTTGGAACCAGGGGTTGGTTCTTCGCACACTGTTGATCACACTCCATATCGTCCTGATTACCACGGAGTACGGCTCGTTGTGGAAGATCAGGATCACTGATGCGGAAGGCAGCTCAGCATCGTATACAATGCGCGTGCACGCTGGGTTGCGGTAGTCTGTGGGGAAAATGAAGGTTGTAAGTACTCATATCGACCTTTCAGGGATGAAATGTAGTAAAAAATACTATTTTCCAAGAGAGACAAAAATCTTTATCAGGCCTGTATTAAACTGTCCCAATGCTGGGCACGGGCCTCTTCTTAATGAGATAGGTTTAGGCCACACTTCACCACGCTGGTCTAGTGCGGGTTAGCAGACTTCACAAATCTTCAAGAACATTTTAGAGACATGCCGATTTCCTCACGATATTTTCCTTCACCGTAAAAGCGAGCGATAATTAAGACTGCGCCGAGCGTAGGACAGATAATGACAGAGCTCGTGCGGCGCATATTCTAATCGGCGCGCGGCCGCCATAGTAAAATTGTATGAAGAATTTGAAGTGCTTTTTTATAAATATGTATCTTTATTGTCAACCAATAACTTAAATATTTGGGACGGACAAATTGTAATATAACTATTTATGTTTCGTTTAAGCTGTAAAATAGGATAGATTTCTACTGTTATAATATAAAAAGCACGTAACACAAGCTTACGTTTTTGCATTTATCGTGCAAATTTACATAATTTTGTAGACGAAAATATTAATTATTGTTACGCCCAGTGACATCTCTCGGAATTGTGGGAAAGACTCGGCAGTTCCGTCTAATAATTTACACCGCCATCTATTGACATCTTACGGAACTACGTAGTAGGTATGCTTACGAGAATCATATAGAAGACGCTGGTACTTTCTCGAATCATCGTACTGTTTACATACCGGGAGTGGCGTTGCTAGAAAGCTCTAGAAGCGCTTTACCCGCGTATAAATAGGGCGCACGCGCACCGCCAAGGAGTTTACAATCGTAAGCGGTCAAGTGTTCATCGAAGCGAACGGAAGCGGTAATACTACGGAGTTTGAAGCAGTACAGTAAAAAGTGTGGTATAGTGTTTGTTGTGTTTTAAATTTAATTGTGTGTCTGAATAAAACGTGTTTTAGTCGGTAATATTGTTTATATTCTTATCCGTCGAACCCAGCACGTAACATTATTTTAAGTTTTTTACACGGAGTATTTGTATACACATTAATTGTTATGGTAAATGTATATTTTATATTTGTATTAAACAAAAAAAGGTTGATTTTATTCACTTAACTGTGACCGCCTGTTTTGACACATTTCGCTCGGCGCAGTCTTAACTATTTAATGTGCACATAACTTTGGCAAGTCAGAGATGCGCGCCTACTACCACGCCTACTTCGCGATAAAAGAGAACATAGTGGAACTTCCATACCATAAATTTTGTCTAGCACTAAAAAAATGGCTGATTGAAGAGATTTTACTCCATTGACGAATTTTATAAAATATTTCTCTCAGTCTTATCATTTTAGAAATACAATAATCAATCTCTAAAATTGCATGTTATTGTAATATGACAAAATCTGTTTTGTGCTCTTTGCTTTTTTGCCATCTTTTGCATAAAATGTGGTATTTTATGCAAATAAATTATTATTACTAGCGACCCGTCCCGGTTTCGCACGGGTAATATAAAACCTTAACAAATTATACATCTAAACCATCCTCATAAATCACTCTGCCTATTAGTGAAAACCGCATGAAAATCCGTATTGTAGTTTTTGAGTTTATCGCGAACAGAGACGCAGTGGGGTACTGTGTTTTATACAACGTAGTGATAAAAAAATTGTATGATCCATAAACAGTAGGGTTTCCTTGTAGGTCCTTTCCAGGTAAGGAAGACTAAAAACGGGAAAAACAAAGTGTCTGTAGTGTGGACAATACGTGTATGTGTGTTTACGTAACACACGTATTCGTGAACATTACACACACATACGTACACATAATTTCATGGTATTGAGCTCTATTATACATACGGCCACTGCTGTCTGACACTGATAAGGTTTAGTTTTAAATACTTTAATTGGTCTTTCGAATGATTTAGAGTGATTTTATGTACACTACCGTCCAAAAGTTTGGAATCACCCTAATTTTCGTCGACAGAAAAACTATACCGTAATAAATCCATCAAAAAACGTATTGTTATTGGAGATTAGTATTTTTACGACCGTACTAACAATAACATTTAACAAAAACACTAATGTCTTATCAACTATCCATTGTTTTCAAAAAAGACCGATACACGTATTTTATGTCCACTCAAGTTGCGACACCGCCGTTTAAAGATTTCTTAGAATTGGCGCTTTTAAGCATTGTTGTAGTAATGAGTAGTGTCTAATCTTTGGAATATGGGTGTATTATTGCAAAAATTATTAGTTTAGAGTTCAGTGTGATTTGTGACATTCATATGATAGTTATAAAAGTTCGCAAGCTCATAAAATGGCAAAAAGGAAACAGATTTCGCTTGAACAGCGGAGTGCTATCTGTACTTTGAGCGAAGAAGGCTATTCTATGCGCCAAATCGCAGAAAAGGTCGGTGTTTCATACAAAGGTGTACATTATAATCTTATACGAAAAAAAGCTACTGGAGGAAATCAAGACCGGAAGAGATCTGGACGTCCCAAATCTACGAAAAAGCAGGAAGATAAGTACGTTGTGACGTTATCGAAACGAAATCGACGTTTAACTGCACCTCAAATTGCCGCTACTTTAAATAAAACCCGAGAAAAGCCAGTTTCAATAACAACTGTAAAAATGCGTTTGCTATCTGCTGGTCTAAGAGGATGTGTAGCAGGCAAAAAACCTAGATTGACTAGTGTTCATAAAAGAAAAAGACTGGAGTGGGCCAAAACACATAAAAACTGGACAGTAGAAGACTGGAAAAAGTCCTTTGGACGGAAAAGTCCAAATTTAAAATTTTTGGATCTAATAGACGCGTTTTTGTGCGCCGATCAAAAGAGGAGCGGGCTTTAGAATCGTGTACTGTGCAGAGTGTTAAGCACGGCGGTGGTAGTGTGATGGTTTGGGGATGCTTTGGTAATAATAATCCCGGCCATCTGATCAAAATCACCGGGACACTGAATAAAGAAGGCTATCTGAAAATACTTGAAGAAAATGCCATTCCCTGTGGAATTAATGTTATCGGTCGAAATTTTGTTTTTCAACAAGATAATGACCCTAAGCATTCATCCAAATTATGCCAGGGGTTCCTAGAGCAAAAAAGAAGTGAAAAAGTTTTGCAAATTATGAAATGGCCCTCACAATCGCCAGATTTGTCTCCGATTGAATTAGTATGGGATGAACTGGATAGAAAAGTGAAGAACCGGTGTCCATCGAGCTCAGCACAGTTGTGGGAATATTTATAGAGCGAATGGAAGTCACTGGACTCCGAATACTTCAATAAATTAATCAAAAGAATGAGTAAAATTTGTAAACAAGTAAGTAAATTAAGAATAAGGGTGGCCATTTTGACGAATCTAAAATTTAACGAAGACTGTATACTTTTGTTCTTATTTGTACTGATTCTATTTACCTGAATGCTAATCTAAGGTTTGATTAAGATTTAAGTGTGATAAAGTATATATAGTCGTTTTAATTAAAATTACCTTAGTGATTCCAAACTTTTAGACGGTAGTGTACATATCTATACTAATATTATAAAGCTAAAGAGTTTTTTTGTTTGTTTGAACGCGTTAATCTCAGGAACTACAGGTCCGAATTGAAAAATTCTTTCAGTGTTAGGTAGCCCATTTATCGAGGAAGGCTATAGGCTATATAACATCACGCTACAACCCGCGGGGGCGGCGCAGTCATCATAAGCGCGGGTGAAATCGTGGCGAATTCAACCTGGACCACTATGGCAACTAATGACCTAGGTGATCATAGTGGATAGACCTCTGCTTAGCCCTTCAGGGATATTAGTCGTGAGACTATGAATATATATGTGTATCGTAAAGTTTATTTATTTATTTATTTATTAAGGTTTACTCACAGCACATACATACAGGTTACATAAAAGTTTCAGTATAATATGTTACATAATATTCTCATGTATATGCCAATTACGAGTTAACACAACACTTACATATATTTATTACTAAAACATGCTAACTATAAGGTACTAATCAGTTAAATTAATAAAACTTTACAATGTTTATAAGACTGATCTTGTAATTGTTCTAAAGATTATGTTCTAAAGATTATGTGCTTAGGGATTTCAAAGTACTTTTAAAGTTCATAATAACACACCAAAGAAATGCTAGTGCTAGATAGAATACCGTCTCTCCGTAAACATGGCTGCTGAAAAGTAACCGAAACCAAGAGTAAAGTTTTAATTTAAACCATAGGCAGGAGTTGGCACACAGTGGTAAGTTTAGTCGGTAGTACCCGGGATGTTCCATTTGTCCCCGGATGAGCCCGTCATAACATCTCCGCTCCCCTTTACCGCAGAGAGGTATGCATAAATGCATTCCCTCACAAAAGAGAACAAAAGACATCTATTTATTAAAAAAATCATCTTATTGTTATGTATCCTAACTAATATTATAACTGCGAATGTGTGTTTGTTTGTTATGTTTCCACGCCTTAACCACTCAACCCGCACATGAAATTTCACATACACGTTGTCAGGGGAACAGAAAAGAACAAAGAGCACCTATCATTCACAATATTCATTCAACATCAAACACCCACTCGCATTTTTTTTTAATGACAGCTCCAGCTCTCGAAATATTGCCTGTGTCGCGGAGTCTTTGCAAACGTTCAAACAACGGACACAAAGAACACCCAGACTCGGTACAACCATTTGTGGATCACACAAATTTTTGTTGTTGTTGTTGTTTTTGTGGGGATCGAACCCACAACACTCGTCGCGGCGGCAGTGGCGAGGCGACCACTTAAACCACTACGACATACGTGCAGTAAAAACGTTTTTAAAATTAATCAAATTTAGGATATCTCCGCAAGGACCGACCGCAACTGTATATTACACTGACATACGGCCTGCTTTATGTAACAAGATGTGCCCGCGGTTTCACCCGCGTTTATAGTTACTGCGCCGCCCCCGTGAGTCGTAGCGTGATGTTATATAGCCTATAGCCTTCATCGATAAATAGGCTATTACACACTAAAATAATTTTTCAATTCGATCCAGTAGTTCTTGAGATTAGCGCGTTCAAACAAACGAACTCTTCAGCTTTATAATATTACTATAGATAGGGAGCGAGATTGACCCCATACTACATTTTGCTACTGAAAATCTCTTGAACAGAAAACCCAACAATATAGCCCGACCCGGCGATCTAACTCGAGACTGCTAACAGGCGTTCAATACCGATGCGCCACGGTATCAGAATTATACAGTATGTTTGTAAATAGAACAGATGTTTGGACGAGATAAAAGCTCTTGTTTGTTTGTCTGTTCAGAGCAGTCTCCGATGTTAAGACTGCGCAACATCAGACATAACAAACAATATTTCGATATATAAGCAGCGAGGTGTCGAGATCGATCCCAAGGCGCGAAGCTCTGACTTTTCGAAGTAATGTGCGTAATAAATAGTTAATTATCGCTCACTTTAACAGTGAAGAAAAATATCGTGAGGAAACCTGCATATCTAAGAGTTCTCCATAATGTTCTCGAAGATATGTAAAGTCTGTTAACCGCACCAGGCCAGCGTGGTGGACTGTGGCCTAACCCTTTTCACAGTGAGAAGAGGCCCGTGCCCAGCTGTGGGATAGTTTAATACAGCGCTGATATTATATATACACAAGTGTGTACATATTTATATAACATTCATCAATTAATATTAATTGTTACTTTAACATTATTGCACATCTGTACAATTAGGTGCCAAAGTCACCTTAACTAAAGATGAAAGTCAAAAGCGAGTTGGCTTGCTTAAGTAAAAAAAAATATTTCATACAATTTTCTGCCCGCGGCTTTGCCCACGGGAAGACATAACGCGATTAATGGAAGCCTTTTCCCTTCATCTATATACATAAAACTCTCTCTCTACTTACTGAGTGACTGACAGACAACGCACAGCCGAAACTACTAAACGCAAGAAGCTGAAATTTGGCATGTATGTTCCTTGGAGAGTGTAGGGGAGCACTAAGAGAGGATTTTTGGAAATTCCACCCTGAAGGGGGTGAAAGGGGTGAAACCCGATATTCACACGGGAACGGGATTTACGCGGGTGAAACCGCGGGAAAACTACTAGTCAAGGTATAATTAGAGAGCTAACATATTAACGTACACACAGCGGCACATCAACCTAGACTGTTTGGACTTTGAACTATTAGAAGTTGAACGCTGCAAATCGTGCGAGAGAGTGCGTTATATTTTTGTTACGCTCTATCCTTACCATTACATCGACACCACTATGCACTGTCCCTTTCCAACGATTCTCTATTTTGTATGTAGCGTAGTTATGCGTATATAGGGTGTCTAACTAGATGTGTAGCCGTGTGTACAAGGCTAACATTTCCAGAGTCCATGGCGACAGAGCTTGCAACAGGAATATCCAATAACTTTGGAGTTGTCGAGGCTCTGATAGGATTGAACGAAGGATCCCATGATCGCAATATGCTAAGGGACCAACTACGCAGTTTAGTAATAATCCTAACTAATATTATAAATGCGAATGTGAGTTTGTTTGTTACGCTTTCACGCCTTAACTACTCGACCGATCATCATAAAACTTCGCATACAGGTTGTCAGGTATACAGAAAAGGACACAGGTACCTTACATCCAGAATAAAGTACTGTTACTAACCTAACCTACAGAGCAGCGATAGCTCAGTGGGGAGACCAACAGACTGCAATGGTATGAACATGAACATGAACATCTATGGTAGTCGTTATTGGAAGAGTGTCGACGCAAAAGATCCCACTGGATCGAAGTGTCGCCGGTCTGCACTGACTGGCCCCCACATAAGATAAGATAAGATAACCTCTAACCTAAATGTACAAAAGTCACTCGTTTGACCTCGTGACATTACATATTTATTAGTAATATATTCACACTTGAACAAACAGCAATGCAACTTGTGCCACACAAATAATTACTATAATGTCCTCCAGACCGAATTTCGGTCACAGCAACCAATCTTTACAGAGACTGGCCATCTGCGCAGGAGATATTATAGTGCACAAGTGTATGCGCAAACACAAGTGCACTCTCTATTTCCTAACTCTCATGATCCGATGGGACGGCAATCCGACACGACCGGCGAGAGATCAGGCGCAAAACCAACGGCTTTAAGTATTTTGTGAGCCACGAGGTGTCTACACTTCCTAACTCCAGGCTGCTATTGAGATTTCTTAACAGAAAAACCCAATAACTTTTTCTTGGCCCGACCCGGGATTCGAACCCGAGACCTCATGCACAGCAGTCGCACTCACTACCGCTGCGCCACGAATGCAGTTACAACATCCTAATACCAAAATGCGAATGTAAACCTATCTGTCACACTTTCGCTTAACTACGCGACCGACCATCATGAAATTTTGCATACACGTTGTGAGGAGTACAGAAAAGGACATAGGGTAGTTTTCAACCAAGAAAATGATGATTTCGAGCAAAGCCGCGGGCAAAAGCTAGTACATACATATGTCTTCTCTCTTAGCCTTTATTATTCCCAAGTCACTTGGGGTCGGCTTTTCTAGTGTAACCGGATTTGACTGGATATCAGATTTTACACAGAGCGGCTGCCGCCTGCTCTCCGCAATCCGAAGGCTAACGATACCCAAAGGCTAGACCAGTGTCAGGATATTAGAGGGTACTGACTTTCCCAATAACGACTGCCATAGATGTTCATGGCAGCCGGGACCGACGGCTTAACGTGCTCTCCGAGGCACGGAGCCTGCGATAATTGTCAATCAATACGCACATAATTTCGAAAAGTCATATAACTTCCGAAAGTCAGAGGTGCGCGACGTTGGTTCGAACCCGAGACCCTCTGCATTGCTGTCTGTTGGTCTCCCCACTGAGCTATCGCTGCTAGTACATACATATGTATGTACATGTTATACGCTTTGTGTGAAACACGCGATAAAACCCACAGCTCAGTCTTACAACGACCATAACTTTGAAGAAAAACAAATCTAAGATTTTATTACCTGTATTGATTATATAGGTAACATGTTCGCGAAAAATAGTTTCGACGTTTATATCGAAACTAGACTTTATTCACGGATCCAAGATTAAGTTGTTAACATTACTTTTTTCTGGTTTAAAGTTACACTATTCACAATTTCACAATAATCGGTCGCATAGTTAAGGCGTGAAAGCGTAACAAACACACTTCCATTCGCATTTATAATATTAGTTAGGATTTAACATGGAACTGAAGTAGAATTAACGTTAAATGAAAGCATCAACCAAAGAGCACCTATAGTCAATCTCGGCTTACCCTTATCACCAGCACAGCTGCACTATACATTCATACAGGGTGTCCGGTAATTAATAGATAACCTTGAAATGTCTTATAGTAGAAAAGATGGTCGTTCAGAAAAAAAAGAGCAATAGCTAGTCATACTTTTGACTGTCTATCTATTAGCATAATTAGTGTTTAATAATAAAACAACAAAAAACCGATGGAATTCATTCATTTATGTTCGTAGTGCAAAAGAAAGTTATTTAACTTTCTTTTGAGACTACGTTAATTAAAAAAGAAATCATATCTCAGGTAGTAGTTACGATAGATTTTTTTTCTTATATTTTTCTGAACGCCCATCAGTTCTACTATAAGACGTTTCAAGGTTATCCATTAATTACCGGACACCCTGTATATATGTATTGCCTTTTATATTCTTTTAAAAGATAACTCCCGCCCTAGGAATAAATCCTGTGTAGGGACTTTACAAACATTCAAACTACGAACACAAAAAACATCCAGACTCGGAACAACCATTTGTGTATCACACAATTTTTTTGTCCGTGTGGGATTCGAACCCAAAGCACTCGGCCTAGTAGCAGAGACGAGGGGACCACTTAAACCACTACGCCCTACAAGTTTACATAAAATTACTTTTGATTACTAATATTATAAACGCGAAAGTGAGATTGTTTGTTTGTTACGCTTTCACGCCTCAACTACTCGACCGATCATCATGAAATTTCGCATACACGTTGTCAGGGTAGTTTTCATCCAAGAAAAAATTACCTACTGTTACTAACTTAACCAATATTTACGTGAGCTAAGACGCGAGCAAAATCTAGTATGATTATAAATTTAAGTTGTTGTTACGCGTTATCGGCCAGTTACATGGTGTATTTGTTAGACATGGTCGTAAAACTTCGTACCTACTGCTTGTTACGTCTGTCATGCATAACCATACACATTACATATACCATTAAGCCTGCATCTTAAAGGGTTAAGTAGAGAGATTAAATTATATGTATATAATATCAGCCCTGTATTAAACTGTCCAACTGCTGGGCAAGGCCCTCTTCAGTGTGAGATGGGTTAGGCCGTACCACGCCTGCGAGGACGTCATCTCGCAGAAGGAGGCGGCGGAACGGATCTGTGAAGAAAGTATCCTTGCGGATCCGAGCCGTCGCCGGCGAACCGGGCGGCGCAGGCGCGCCTTCGCGCGCCTAATGCCACCATAATGAAGGCCGCGGGCGGGAGAACGGGGATCTCCCGCCCGCCAGCCATTGAGTCGGTCCGACGCCCTACGTAGTGCCGGGGCGTCGCCGAGGAGTTGTAGACTGCTGGGTGGGTCGCTGAGGTAGTAACTTTTGCCAGCGGCCCATCCACTATAAAAGGCAGCGAGCGTGCACACCGTGGGGTTTTGATCCGTAGGCCCGAAGAACGGGAGAGCCGGACATAGCCCTCTCACCTCCCCTTGTGGCGAGAGAGTATGCATCAAGCGCAATTACCCACGAAAATAAAAAGAACGGCCGTACCACGCCGCCCCAGTGCGGGTTGGCAGACTTCACATATCTTTAAGAACATAATGGAGAACTTTCAGACATGCAGATTTCCTCACAATGTTTTCCTTCACCGTTAAAGCGAGCGATAATTAACTATGTATTTATAACGCAAAAAACGTGCGCTTTGGGATCGAAGTCGAGACCTCTGCGTGACCGTCCAACGATCGCCAACTAGGCTATTTATTAATCTATGCTTTTTAAATCAAATTAATGAAAAATTGTCCTCTCGCCGCCGCCGTTGCAAGTAAATTGACTTCCCACACGAGAAAAAAATTCTGGATCTATCTGGGTGTTCTGTGTCCATTGTTTGAATGTTTGTTAAGTCCACAAGTCACAGGAATTATTCCTAGTGCTTAAAAGTAACACGTCTATAAATGCACACATCAAAAGTGTCTAGGGATCAAGTACATTTTTTAGTATAAAAATCTATCAAATTAATATTTGCCAAATCTAGTCTTCCAGGCTAGCTTTTTACTTAATTCTTATGTTGAAGTTATTAAATTATCCCTATATTTTGTAACTTTTTGCAATTTGTGAAAGATTAACCCAAGTTAGTGTTTTCAAGTAAATGAGAAAAATAGGCAAAAATGAGGATCATTTATAATTTTTATTTTAAAGATTAATTAATAGTCTGTTTCCACCATTGACACGAATAATACAATCACAGCGATTTGCCAAGATAAAATCAGTTCATCAAAATCACTGAGGAATGGCCGCCCACGTTCTTTCTAACAAGTCAAAAAGTTTTTGTGGCGTATGTACGGCATCCATACTCGGCAGAGATCTTCTTTGGAGTATATCTATGTTCACTCCCAATTTCTATGTTCGCGAGCCCATTGCAAACGGGACCTACGATTGCAGGGTGCTATAGGTGGAACCCTCAGCGCCCTTCGGGAACGCAGACCCACTTCACGTAAACGATTTCGGATGGTTTGTTCGCTTATCAGCAAGCCTGAAGAGCTGAGGAGCCTTGTAGCAAACATCATAGCGGTCATGTTACGATTCCGTCAAGCAGTATTTTGGATGTACCGGTCCTGTCTGCGAGTGGTGATACGAGATCGTCCTCCATGTCGCTCGGCCACGCTGCCCATGACGTGATACGATAGCGTGTCCAGAAACGACTTATAACGCTCCGTGTAGTGCCAAGAGCGACAGCCACAGTACATTGCCTGGAACCAGCTTGTAACATTCCGACGGCTCTCATCATTTCTTCTCGTGTTAAATGATGTCTTCGCTCCATATTGATGCAGTTTTTTTCAGTTCAATGCAGAAATTGTAATTTTTTAGGTTTCATAATTACGCTATTTATGTCGAACGACGATGAACGCTATGACAGTTGATTTCCAAATTTTATCGAAATTTAAAGAAAATTAATTATTCAAATAGTGAAAATCACTAAAAAGAACCATTTATAATCAAAAAAAGTTTTAAATAATCCTCAATTGCGGTGAGCCTCTAAAACGTATTTAATTTTGATCCCTAGACTCTTTTGATGTATGTATTTCACAATTACAAAACCTATTTAACTAGAAGTAACATCACTACATATTATAAAACATAGTCCCCCGCCACGTCTGTCTGTCTTTTCGTGATAAATACAAAAACTACTGAACGGATGCGGTTTTCACCAATAGACAGACCGATTCATGAGGAAGGTTTACGTGTAACATTCATTTGATTGTGGTTATTAACCTCTGAGTCTTTTTCAGAGGTTAATGATAACACTATGTGGGTCTGTGTGTCTGTCTGTTAGTGACGGACATAACTCCGGAACCACTGAACCGATTGTAACTTGGTGTGCAGACACTTTGGGGTTGTGGCGACTATCCGCCACAATTATGTCTCTGGACCCCCGCCTTACAATTCGGAGTAAATACAATAACACACAACAAAAAATAACAAATACAATACCTCGGTAGAGTTTGAATATGGGCCCTGTGGGTCAAAAGACCCCCGAGATATAGTCACAATGTCACATGAAGACGAAGAGGTGGAATCCTGGGTTTTTACAACCATCTCGTTAGAGAATTAAGAGTTAATTTTCTATTGTTTTGATCTCTTGGTCAATGTTCGGAGTCAAATCTAGACAATACAAAACTTTTTCATTGTGTCTAATTTCCGTCTAATTGATGAGTTAATTAGTACCTTATCATCATCTCATATCTAAAGATACAAAGAAATAAAGAAATGTATAAATTGATTCTAAAACAAATAAGACTAAACGGATGGCGTAGTGGTTTAAGAAGTCGCCCCGCCACTGGCACTGCTCCCAGTGTTGTGAGTTCGAATCCCACACGGGACAAAAATTTGTGTGATCCACAAACAGTTGTTCCGAGTCTAGATGTTCTTTATGTAAGTTGTTTGTCTGTTAAGTCCCACGCGATACAAGAATTATTACTAGTGTGGGTGTTGTCTTATTTCAATATCTTTCAAGTCTACTATGTGATAAGTAGCAGAAGTAATAGTGAAATGAAAAAGAACACTATGGTTCTTTGTTGAGACATGCACATGTACATAAATAATATTATTAAGTGCAGTGGTATGAGGGAGATAGTTTGATGCTCTCCCTAAGCTCGTCCGCTGCGTTAAGCGGGTGCACGGAGCGGGCGCCCGCGACGGGCTGTTTTCTATTATCATCTGCGTGAGGCAGGTCTCCCGTGGAGCCCGGCCTACGGGCAACGTGTCCGCACGACGGAGCACGCGAGCGGAGCTGTTTCTAGGAAATCAGTGAGCGCCGCTTCGTTACTGCCGGCGCTGCGAGAGGCGGGAGTCCGTCGCGGGCGCCCGCGATACGTTAATTTGTCCGTGACGGAGCACGGCGCAGGTCCCCGCGGCGGGCGCCCGTTCCGTGAACCCGCTTAACGCAGCGAACGGCCTAAGCCACACTTATTCTCATAGCTGAATTAAAAACATTAGAAATTATTATTTATATTTTGTGACCAATTTTGATGCCAATTTAAGGGAAAGTATTTCTTATGATTACATTTTTTTTTATCTTCTAAATTAGCTAAAATATATTATAATATGATATAAGTTCAGATAAAATAATTCCTGAGCATTGATCATATTTGTTATAATAGTTGTTAAATAAATATTCGCTGCTGCATCATTAAACACAAGTAAATTATTATGTTAATAAGATTATTTACATTATTTTCGTCCCAGCAACGAGGTCAAACTTATTCAAGTTTGCCCCGTTGCCGCGCACTATACGACTTATTAATATAATTGCCAATGACGTTGACATTTATCACTGTAGCCTGCCGAAATTCTAAGTTGCAGAAAAATGCATAGTATTTAATGTATAAATTTTTATCTTATTGTCTTATTTATATTATATTATGTATATTTAGCTTTTAACCTCTTGTATGCCCGAATACCAGACATAATAGAAAAAGCATTGTGTCTCGCGTAGATCCACGTTCCGGCATACCACAGATTAATATTGTTTATGGATATCCTGTAAAGATATTATAAATGTGTTTACTTATATAAATAAATAAATTTATATATAGTTTACCGTGTTTAATATTTTCTATATACAATAAGAGATGAAGAAGTAGCGGTGGCCTAGTGAAAGATTCTTAGTCTGCCATGCAGTGATCTCAAGGCATGCATCTCTGACTCTTCGAAGTTATTTGACTATTAAATAGTTATTTATCACTCGTTTTAACAGTGCAGTGCAGTGAAAGCTATATGCCTGAAAGTTTGCCATAATGTTCTTAAAGATATGTAAAGTCTGCCAACTTGCACTGAGCCAGCGAGGTGGACTACGGCCTAATCCTTCTCACACTAAGCAGAGGCCCGTGCTCAGCAGTGGAACAGTTTAATACAGGGCTGATATTATTATACAATAAGAAACAACTCAACTAATTTCTTTGTTGAAATTAAACTACTATATATGGATTTTATCGCGTTGTTTATTTGACACATTAATATATAATTTTGAAAATTTGTTACTCTATTACTACTATTAACCTTTACTAATTTTTAAGTTTTGTTTCTTTGTACTGTGCATTAGTGTGCATGCTCTCTAACTTACTTAGCTAGCTAGCTAGCTAGCTGTGCAACTTACTGCAAGAACATGACTGACTGCAAAATTTTAATACACAGAATATGCTTTTATGTGTATGTCTTAGTGTTTTAGGGCCTAGCACCCGCCCTATGAGAAAATAAAACTTTTGTGTCCCTAGAACTCGCAACCTAGTTATGTCAATAAATAGCTATTTTGACTTGTTGCAAAGCCTGGCACCCACATCCGAGTTAAAATCACTGATCACACCGCTTGGATGCGAGTTCTGGGCATACAAATTATATTTTGTTCTACTCATAGGGTGAGATCTGGTCACAAGTTGATTAATATTGGTAAGCAGTTTAGCAGAGAAATGTTACAGACAGCTTTTACCCATTTATAATAGTACAAAAGGTAGTATGAATTATAGTTAACTGAGCTTGAAGACAAATTCATCTGCTATTGTTGGTAGTCAGTTGTCAGTTTAGAGACTGGCATTAGTGGTTATGTTTTTATTATTTAATTTTAAAACAATTAAATTAATCTCATGGGAAATTTCATCACAAAAAAATTACTTAGAATAGTTATGTATTTTGGGACAGATAATGTATATGCATTACTTTAATTACTTTTAATGAAGAGAAACAGAGTCTGTTGACAAAGTTTGGTTAAGCTTTTGAAGATAAGAGAAGCACACCGATTATGTTGTATTTCAATATTATTAACATATTCTTTTAATTTTTTATTTTTTAAAGTCTAAAAAGAGAATTTATTGCAAGTTTTTATTATTATCACCATATTCTTGTAATGTTATAATGTATTTATAAAATGGTATTGGTATACCAACACCATGCATATATTACAATAAAAACACTTAATTACTTATACAAAATTCGGAAATGTGTGCCCATTTTTAGTATACCCAGCATTTACCAAAATAATTAACTCAATTAAAAAGTGAAAATATCGTAAAAATACTACTTACTGATATATATTGTTATAGTCAATCAATAGGTAGGTATTTGTCTATTACAGATATTAAATCGTGTAGCGAGCCGGCGTATCGGTATTAAGTACTTTCACTTAGATTACTGTACATAGTATGTACAAGCCATCTCGATACAAATACGTATGATTTTTATAGGTTCTATATCGCCATAAATTTTACGCACGTGAAATAATACTTACAGATTATAAAATAATATTTTTCAGTTAAAATAACAGCTATTTCTCAGTAAACACTCACCCCTCAAAGTTCTGTTATATGGTATTCTGTCACTCAAATACACATTGATGGCCAATTTTTTTTCTGATGCCTCTCCTAATTTCTTCTCGTCACCGTACAGATGTGCGGCAATGCCTCCTTCACCGAGTCCAGGTACTATACGAGCCTCGTCTTCCAAAATCTGTCTTTCGTAATCGGTTTCGGAAGGTTCCAGGTATGCAGCCCTCGAGTTTCGTTGACCACCCCGCCACTGTTCGAACAAAGCGAGAATAGTAACCACTAGAACCACTAATAAAGCTATTTTCACCGCGTGATAGCACTTTCGCACGGGGAACGACACCATCGTCTATTATTTCTGCAACACCACACAGTGCGGCTCTCCGCGAGCGACTGATTTTGACGTTTCGTACCGACCATGTTTGTTTACAGTTTAACTTTTTAAAAACAGGAAAGGAGATCATAAACATGCCATTCAGCCTAATCAAGTTAGGAAAATGTTTATTTTTTATTTTCACTTGAGTTTTGGCGGTTTATTGCAATTTTATTACAGGTCCTTTTTATTTTAAGCGTTGTTAATTAATTTTCGGATGTTGATTGCTAATATTTCGACATTTTAATAACCAGGTTAAATCTGAGCAGTTCTTTATTATAGTAGAAGTGAGGGAATTGTAGTTATTATAATAGTTACCGAATTATTGGCACAACTACTTACAATAAAAGTACCTGCAGCACTTGCATGTTTGATTGAAAATTGCCGTTTATGTCCTACATCTAATATCGTGGTTTCTAGTTAGTAGTAGGTACTTAACGCAATAGTTACTTTAAAAATCATATATATCCCTAGGATACATAATATATTATTAATAACATGTATTATTAATAATAAAGATCAATAACCTTTTATATAAGTTGTATTTAAAGTTATATCGCTCAGTGTCTGCCCGTATTCATTGTTTCAATTCTTTGTAATTACATTATGGTTGATGTTTTTGTTAAAATAAGACAAATCACAGTGGACTAAATAAAAGCCATAAGTACCATAGGTATCTAGGCCATTTAAAAAAAATTGGTTGTACTTGGTATGAAATCCACAACGTTACCGATTTTCTTCAAAGAAAGCTTCAATTTTATATTTAAATCCGTATTATTATGTCTACATATCTGAATGAAATAGGTGACCATGATATAGGCTTTACTTTAGTGTGGGACCACAATGATATGCATACCTATAATCTGTGTTATTACTATTTATTTAGAAATACGAAAGCTATTTCCAAGATTTGTGTAATAATTATAGGTACTGCCGATAAACTTAAAAATAAAGAAATAATTTGTCATTTTGTATCTACCTATATACTTTTTTTAAGTGGGTTTTTCGTTCGTTTGATACGCTTTCACGCCTTAACTACTTGACCGATCATCATGAAATTTCGCATGCACGTCGTCAGGGAAACAGAAAAGGACATAGGGTTCCTTTCATCTAGCAAAAAAGTACTGTTAATAATAAAATCTAACCTACATTTCCGCGAGCGTAGCCGCTAGCAAAATCTATTGGCGTTCGGGTACGATTACAGACACCGTGCTCTGTTCCTTTTCTCATAATCCGATGAGAGTGACCAGGCGGACTAACCGGAGAGAGATCAGACGCAGGAGCAACGGCTTTACCTCTTTTCCGAGACAATAGAGGGTGTAAGACCACTAACTTTCTGACTGAGAAAAATAAGGAAGTATTCCAATGACATCCCATTACTAATCACTACATATTATAAAACAAAATCTCCTGCCGCGTCTGTATGCGATAAATTCTTGTTGGTCCGACCCGGGGTTCGAACCCGAGACCTCATGCAGAGCAGACGCATTTGCTACTGCTGCGTCACGGAGACAGCATAATACAGAATAATAAGATAGTTATATAGGATAATGTAGCTACATTATTTTACATACAAGAACAAAGAGCAATCAAAAGAAATCTTTTTGTGCTAACAGTACCTATTAAAATTGGTTGCAAAATAAATGAGTCATAAATATTTAAAATTTGTATTAGTATAAACTGGGTGTGTAATGGGGATATCTTGGCGACCTCGATGGCGTAGTGGTTAGTGTAACCGACTGCCACGCCTGAGGTCGCAGGTTCAATTCTCGCACAAGTCAAACATTTGTGTGCATGGACATGGCTGTTTGTCTTGGTCTGGGTGTTTCTATGTATAATATGTATGTGTTTACAAAAACACAGTATATAAGTATGTATCTTTATCCATTGTCTAGTTTCTTCACTTCACATAGTACAAGCTCTGCTTATTTTGGGCTAGATGGCGTTGTGTGTGACAGAATATTATTATTATTATCTTGCTATCTCCCTCGGACAGCTGTATTAAAACAGCAGTTACGTCACAGGTTGTATCGTACATCCAATTTCTATCATTTGACAATAATTATCCCTACTTACCCTACTTGCTACAAGGCGCAACTCTGACGTTTCGAAATTATGTATGTGCGTACTAAGTGATTATGTATCTACTTAATTATCGCTCGCTTTAATGGTAAAGGAAAACATCGTGAGGAAACCAACCAAAGGAAGAAAAAAACCAAAAAAGTGTCCGTGTTCTCCATAATGTCCCCGAAGGTGTGTGAAGTCTGCCAACCCGCACTCGGCCAGCGTGGTGGACTATGGCCTAACGTTTCTCACAATGAGAAGAGGCCCGTGCCCAGTAGTGGGACAGATTAATACAGAGCTGATATTATTATTTACAAAATATCTTTCTGGTACCTAAGGGTTTGGATAATGTTGCCATTTGATTCAAATAATAAAAAACTGGCATTCAACTACCCTAGGACTCTAGAACACTTACGGTCGTCCCTCGCACTCCTAGGCATTTGCCTAGTTTGCCTTAAGGATAATCCGCAACTGCCAACGATATCTGGGACCGACTAAACATCGCCCTGTCTATGGACCCGGATCTCTCAACTTCACGATCCTCGATCCTAACTAATATTATAAATGCGAATCTGAGCTTGCTTTCTCGCCATAACTACTCGACCGATCGTCATGGAATTTCATGTTCTCAAGGGTACAGAAAAGCCATACGTTACCTGTTAACCTGGAAAAGTACTGATCTTAAACAAAGCCGCGGGCAAAAGCTAGTCCTACATGATTATGTAGGACCGCGGCTTCGGTCACGTTATCGTAGGTTATATGAATAACTGTCTCCCGGCAAAAGTACGTTTTCCGCGGTAAAATGTACACCATGTCCTTTTTTGTTCCCCTGTAAACATGTATGCGAAAATTAATTATGATCGGTTGAGTAGTTAAGGCATGGAAGCGTAACAAACAAACTCACATTCGCATTTATAATATTAGTTAGAATTGTCAATTTAAGAGTGGCTGGGCCTTTCTTGCAAGTTTCTTCTCATAGACAGCTCTTTGCCTGAACCTATCAAGTTACCTAAATGTAGCTGCAATAGTTCGAAAAAACTCTTATACAACAGCTTTGTCCGTCCGTCCGTCTGTCTGTTATACAACTTTCAACTCAAGAGCCATGAGAGCTAGAGACTCGCGGTCAACGCCATTCGACTCAGCATAGTCGACATACCCCCGAAATGACTATGACCTTTGACCTCAAGGTCACGTGGTATCACGTGACTTTTGCACATTACTTGAACCATTTTTCGAACTCTAAGATTTACGGCAATTCATTGCCGATTCTCACTTGTTTCTTATTGTCACACGGGCATAAAAAATAACACAATTACCTCAGTTAAACATATGTATTTATTAATTACTTGATGGTTATTGCACACATAACATAAAACATAAATTTAACTAATTAGTGGAATGTTGACGTAATCACATTGATACAAATAAATAACACAAACACTCAAAATCAATAATAATAAGATCAATCAAATATAACATTTTAATTAAAATCAAATACATATTTATTGCATGATTTTGATGTATAAATTGTCATTGCACGTGCGAGCATGAGATTTTATACATGATAAGCTGTATAGCGCTGTCTTGCTCTCACGCATGCAATGATAAATCTCTAAGGGCCCTACCTTACAGAGAAGCCATGGCGAGAAGTAGTCATGGTTACCCTTGGCTACATTTCGTAGTCAGGAGAGGTAGCCAGTGACAACTCTGGTCAGGTAGTTCCACAAAAACACGGGCACGACGCCTGTCTTGGCGGCCAGTTGGACACTGAGTGAGTGAAACGTAGCTTGCTCGTACACATGTGATTGGCGACGTCGCTGGCACGCCAGAATATCCAGACTCCAAACAGAGAGCCGTTGGTCGTGGCTACGTTTTCAAATTGGCGACGGTTTGGCAACGTGTGTTAACTAAAGTGAGTTAACTGCTGTACGTTTCAATATGAATTGAAAGATGCGTCGCCGGCGCAAACAGAGAGCCGTTGGTCGTGGCTACGTTTTCAAATTGGCGACTTTGCCAAACCGTCGCCAAGTCTGTTAACTGCTGTACGTTTCAATATGAATTGAAAGATACGTCGCCGGCGACGTCGCCATGGCTTCTCGGTGAGGTAGGGCCTAAGACATGTTGGTTATAAGTATAACCCTTGTGTAGTCTTTATTTATAGGATATTATTCGACTCCTGATAGGATATTATTCGACTCCTGTCTTCTTCTTTCTTCTTTTCGTGTGGTTAGTGGTCAACCTGTTGTCAAGAGTTGTTCAAGCCGCCCGTAGACCTCTGACATGGCTTAACGACTGCTGTCAATTTGACAACATCCGAGACCAACTTTTTACGTGCCCTCCGAAGCACGGAGAAGCTCAGATGAAATACCACTAAGCGGTCACCCAACTATAGACTGACCGCACCCAACGTTGCTTAACCTCGCTAATCGTTTACCGATCAGTGAGTGCAACTGGCTATGAGCGCCTCGACTCATGTATAAAACCATTATTTTGCATTTAAACATAGATATTATAGTGTGGTCGCGCAGTTGTCGATATGAATTCGAGCGTAATTCATAAAATTAAAAGTAATAGTATTTTATGCGTTTTTCATTGACACGTATAAGCACACGTTTTTACAATACATTTTATATAGTATCTAATAATTTCCTTTATTTTCCTGAAATTTTAATTAAGTTCCTGACGTTTTCTGACATTTCCTGACAAACTGATCAATTTTCCTGACGTCTCCTGACAATGTCTAAGTTTTCCTGACTAGGGCGATACTCATAATAGCCCAGATTAAGTACTTTTACATTGTAGATAAGAACCTATTTTATTATAGGAAGTGAAGTTAACCAAATTATACAAAACTAACTTTTGCCCGCGGCTTCGCCCACATAAAAGTAGGTTATATTAGTAACAGTACTTTTTAAAATAAAATATAGCCTGTTACTCGGTAACATTCTAAAAGAAAAATAATTTTAAACCCTGTTGATTTGTTTTTGAGTTAAATCGTTACAAACAAACAAAATATCAAAATATTTTCTCTTTATAATATTAGTTTCAATTATCTATTTTTTAAATGTATTTTGGTAAATGGGTAAGCGGTTACCATCACCTTGTATCATTAGTCGTATGGTCGTCAGAGTGAGTGATAATGACCATTAAAAAACTACATTATCACTGAGTAACATAGCCTTTCTATTTTAAAAAGAATACTGTTACTATAATCTACTTTTAGGTTAAAGCAGTACTGTATAACTTTACTCGGACCTTGTCTATCTACTTAGCTATATCACTGTGAACATTTTTACAAGTTTCCCTAAACAACGCATCGAGAGAACTCTGCTGAGCCTTCGACAACTTAGCACCCTTCATGTCCAATACTTTATGGAATTCTGCCACCGTACACTCAGGAAGTAACTGCACAAACTGACCAACAAAACCCTCAAGGTTACCATCCAAAGGTGCCATCACCAACTTCAAAATCATTTCAGCTTTAGTCATTAACTTTATCACCACTTTCGTGTAAGTTGCAGGAGCTGGGCGTCTAACTTCGGACCCTATAGAAGGCAACTCCAACAGAGCAGTCTTCAGCATATGGGTATCCAACAAAAGCTGTTCAGAACCAACAGTAGAAATAGGCTTGCACTTATAAATATTCTGAATGAATTTCGGTATAAAAGAATTCGCGAAACGGATACAAAATTGTGTGAAATACTTTCTAGAAGAAGATAAATTGTCTCTTAAGTATGGAACGGCATTTTTGAGATGCATTATGATCTGTGTGACGTACGAACTCTGGTCTCCAACATTATCGAAATTTAACCAGGATATCTTGGTCATAGTCTGCAGGGCCGGTTCACAGGCCAGCTCTAGATCCTGGACCAACATTTGAATGCAATTGCTGATGATCTTGTGGAACAGATCCTGTTCTGGTGTCATGTCGATTTTGTCTGCGAGGCCTGGCGAAACTTTCTCTTTGAGTTTCTGTTCCAAATGGATGGTTGTTTCTAGACAGTATTCTGATGTTGTTATTACGCTTGTGATCTTCGAGATTTCTTGTTTGGTGTATCTGTGAAAGAGATTAGGTTTTTAAGATACGTGGAATCTGTTGAGTGGCTGCGGCAGAAACCTATTGTGACTGCCGCTGTCATTCAACAGATTCTACGTATTTACGTTTTCAATTGTGTCTAGCATGCCAACAATTTATTTTCTTCTTTCTCTTTTAAGATAGACAACTCCCGCACTAGGAATAATTCCTGTGTCGCGGGTGACTTTACAAACATTCAAACAACGGACACAAAGAAAACCCAGACTCGGAACAACTATTGGTGGATCACACAAATTTTTGTCCCGTGTGGGGATCGAATCTGCAACACTCGACGCGGCGGCAGTAGCGAGGCGACCACTTGAACACTACGCAGTGCAGTCGAAATTAACTTATTTCGTCAGCAATGCTTTTTTAGTTAGACTAGCACAGCGTTCTTATATAAAAATGTTCTCTCCGAAAAAAAAACTTTTGCAAACCAGGGAGTCTGACCCAGAACCTCTCAGTAGCTTTTTAAAAGCACTGAATTTGGAAACGTGATGGATTTACCTTCTACATACATACATAAATTCATGCTTGTTTCCCAGAGGGGTAGGCAGAGATTACGGATTTCCATTGGCTACGATCCTGACACACTTCTCTGGCTTCATTCACATTCATAACATTTCTCATACACGCGCGCCGGTTTAAGGTGCTATTAACCTGGCCTTTATCCAGAACGTCTCCGATCTGATCAAGAAACGTTCGCCTAGGTTCGCCCTTGCGACTTTTCCATTCACACTAACCTTATAAACTTTCTTAAGCAGTCTTTTCTCGTCAATTCTTTCTACATGCCCAAACCAGCTTAACATATGGATTTATCTTCTGTCTCTTGAAAAGAAGAATGTGTCAAGGGTGAGTCATCCATTACATTGTGAAATCTAACATAGCAATCTGAATAAGAAAAGCCATAACTGGCGAAATGTGGGTCTAATACGCCTGTGCTCATCCCTTCGAAGAAATACTTCATGCCTGTATCCTCGATCGTGTTGGCAGTCGGTGTATTAATATAATAATAATAATAATATTCTATCACATACACACAACACCATCTAGCCCAAACTAACAACAACAACCTCATTTAGCTTGCTATACAGGGTGATGTTGAAATCGTGAAATTCCTTTTAACCACGCATTCTACTGGTGGTATAGAATAACCCAGACCATATTTTATTTTCATTAGATATAATTTTTTTTGGATAAATTAATGTACCGTATTTTTTCGTGAAATTGTTTCTGATAGTCATATGTTAACCACCCGAGGCAATCTTAATATTTTACTAATTAAAAAAAAATAACATGACAATAACTGATGTCGTAAATAATAAGGGGCAATAAAAAAGACCGTCCGTTATTATTTACGACATTAATTATTGAAAATTAATTTTATTTAAAACAGTAAAAAATTAAAATTGCCTCTGGTGGTTAACATATGACTATCAGAAACAATTTCAAGAAAAAAATTCGTACATTAATTTCTCCAAAAACGTAATTCTAATAAAAATAAATATATGGTCAGAGGTATTCTATATCACCAGTAGAATGCGTGGTTAAAATGAATTACACGATTTCAAAATCAACCTGTAGTTTTAGTCCTCATATAAATTAATTTTAAATTTTCTGTTTTATGCTTTATTGTTATATTTATGTGCATGCTGTGGCCTTCTATAACTAAAAGAGTACACCATACAAAACTAATGATCATTTGTCTGTGCAATTTTGTGTATATTCTTTGTTAGAGATCTCAAATAAATAAATACTGAGAGAGAGAAAGAGAGATCTCTCTCTCTCTCTGGAGAGAGGGGAAGGGGAGAGAGAAAGAAGATCTCTCTCTCTCTCTGGAGAATGGGGTAGGAGAGAGAGAGAGAGAGAAAGCGATGGCGTTAGAGGGGGAGAAAAAGAGGACGATGTAGGGGGAGAGATGGGTTGGTGAGGGGGAGGGGGAGAGAGGACAAGAGAGGGAGAGCGAGAAAGAGAAAAAGGGAAAGTGCTATGTATATAGTAGATGTATAGCGTAAATTTAAATGTAAATTTACATTAATAAGTGTATGCATGTATCTTATGTGGGGGCCAGTCAGTGCAGACCGGCAACACTTCGACCCAGTGGGATCTTTTGTGTCGACACTCTCCCAATAACGACTGCCATAGATGTTCATGGCAGCCGGGACCGACGGCTTAACGTGCTCTCCGAGGCACGGAGCAGGCGATAATTGTCAATCAATACGCACATAATTTCGAAAAGTCATATAATTTCCGAAAGTCAGAGGTGCGCGACGTGGGTTCGAACCCGAGACCCTCTGCATTGCAGTCTGTTGGTCTCCAAACTGAGCTATCGCTGCTATAATAATAAGTGTAACTTTGATGTTGAAGTGAATTTGTGACCTACTTAAATAAACGTATTTTGATTTATATACGAAAATATATAAGATGTATGTACCTCGCGTCATTCCCAGAGTCATCTCTGAGGAGTGTGTGGAGGTTAGTGACGATGGAAGGCACTCCGGCGCCGGAGCCCTGGGCCTGCGCCCTCGGCAGCCCGCCCTGTAGCACACTGCTAGCGTACTCGCGCAGGTACTTCTGGAACACACCCGCCAGCTCTGCCAAGAAAATTATAATATTAGTGTTATTTGTGGAATATAATAATTATGCGGAAAATAAGGGTAGTAAAGATTTTAGTAGAAAACATTAAAATATACAATTGACACAAAATTTAACAGTCCGAGGAAATTAATACAATTATTATCCTTAGAAATTTTATAATAATAATAATAATAATAATAATAATATTCTATCACATACACACAACACCATCTAGCCCAAACTAAGCAGAGCTTGTATTATGGTACTAGACAATGGATAAACATACATATACACATTTTTTTTTTGAAAATACATACATATTATACATAGAAACACCCAGACCAAGACAAACATCCATGTTCATGCACACAAATGTTTGACTTGTGCGGGGATCGAACCCGCGACCTCAGGCGTGGCAGTCGGTTACACTAACCACTACACCATCGAGGCTGACTAAAAGCGAATGTGTATTTGTTTAACTTTCACGCCTTAACTACATGACCGATCATCATGAAATTTCCCACACAGATTGTCAGGGGTTTAAGGGTACCCTACGTTCTTTTCTGTACGTAAAAAATGGATGATAGGTATTTCATCAATTTTTCTTACGTGGGGGAATGCTTTAACTTGGGTACATACGTATATGGGGGTACCCCTATTTCCCTTTCTGTGCCCCCGACAACCTGTATGGGGAATTCCTCCGCGGGGGTGGGCGGAGGGATTATGACGGTCTCACCCGGGGAAAGACAGCAACATCCCAGTTATACCAACTAAAACTACCACGGTGTTCCTCGACAGAGTCGGCGGGGCGCAAATCATTTTCACATGCGAATCGCGACCCCGCCGAGGTTTCGGCCCGCCGTGTAAAACGACGGGCCCTTACCCTACCCAAATATACACTAACTTATGTCCTACATTTTCCGTTGTGGGGGGACGAAGACAAAACTACTGAGAGGCGCGCGTGGGAAGATCTAGATAATAAATAAATATAATAACTGTTCCTCAGTTAAGAAATAAAGAACATGCCAACTTGACTAGGAAGCGTTTTTCTTGCTATGTAGCTAAAAAAACATCAGGTATTTATGTTTCACTCGGCCCACAAGTGGTGTTTGGTACACAATGGGTTGTTATGTTCGCCGGCACGTGAGTCGGCGATAACACAACTCACGGCATAACGTGATGGTGGGTAACACGGCCGTGAAACGTTGTGGTCACGAGTACACGAGAAAAAGAGACCACCATAGCTTCCTATGTATGATTTTGCACGTTATTTTATATATCGATGGTTTAGAGTGAAAATCTCGGGTATACAATTTTAGGTTAAGTTATTTTATAATATGTCTGAAAAGAAAAGCTCGTAACGCACAATCTTTTTTCACGCAAAATTTGATTCGATTCTTGTAGAACCATTTATGATCTTGAATGCATACCTCGTAACTACTTGCTCGAGTCAGTTTGGTGTGATAACCTCGCGAGAGCGAGATAAAACTAGTCGAAAAATTTCAAAAACAAGAGAAATACGTGTTTGTGTGCCTTTTTTATTAAAACACGTAGAAGCACATTTAAATTACATGATAATAAAGGTCTGATTTAGTTTTCTGTAGGAATAAAATTTTTCAGGGCGCAGTTTTTTGTGCCTCCTGAAAAGTTACGTATTCCGCTGTTACGAGGTTTTCACTCTAAGCCATCGATATTTGGATGCAGATATCGATCTGCGGTCAGATCAGGAGCATCGATGAAAAATGTTGTAGAAACGGGCAAAATTCTCTTATGTGATGCAGACGAAGTTATGCGGGTCAGCTAGTTTGTAATCAAATTATTATTCACTAGATGTGCCCGCGGTTTCACCCGCGTTTATGATCACTGCGCCGTCCCCGTGGGTCGTAGCGTGATGTTATATAGCCTATAGCCTTTCGCGATAAATGAGCTATCCAACACTAAAACAATTTTCAATTCGGACCAGTAGTTCCTGAGTAGCGCGTTCAAACAAACAACAAACTCTTCAGCTTTATAATATTAGTATAGATAGGCCAGCGAGAATACCAGCGTTGTAGTCTATACTGCAACAATAGCTGACGCAGTTGCCTAATTTGATCTCCATGTACCGCCTTCTGTTTAATTGTATTTATTACTAGCTAGTACCCGCGACTTCAACTGGGTGGAATATTTCTAAGATGATAAAAATAGGTTCGGCTAAAAAAAAAATTCGACAATTATAATTCTCATGATATTGTCTTCTGTTGACGCGAATGTTATTCATTGAAATTAAACTACTATATACGGATTGTATCGCGTTGTTTATTTTATACTTTATTACATGATTTTAAAACTGTTACACTACTACTAGATACTATTAAACTTTACTAATTTTAAGCTAATTAAATTATTAAAACTATTAAACCGATTTATATTTAATTTTACACTTTCTCCGACGTTTCGGTTGCTTTTCAGCACCCATGACCATGTCTCCTCGTGACCATGGCGATCGCGATCGCGATCGAACGCGATAAAATCCGTATATAGTAGTTTAATTTCAACTATAATTCTATAATTTTCTAAAATAAAAGTAGCCTAACTTATTTCTTATAACATCAGCTATTTACCAGTGTAAATCCCGTCAAAAGCAGTCCAGCCGTTTCAGAGAATAACCGGAACAAACAGTAAGAAAAAAATTTTGATATTTGTTTTTTGATATCAGTACCTGTGTATTTTTACACGCATTTAGTAAAAATCTGTTATTTTGACATCACAAACAGACACTTTAATTTTATTTATTTGTATTATTTGTATAGATATCTTTTAAGGTTATGTATGTATATAATTTTTTTTATTTCTTTCTTACCGGCTGATGTACATACCTATCATAGGTTCCCCGGTGGTGAGTCTGGCACACTGGACGAGACACTTCTTGTAAAATAGAAAGAGGTCAGCACAACTCGAGATCACAGCTCCCGATGTGTTGGTACTATTGTCTGCCGCGGAAGGGGGCGCCTTCGCGTCCTGCCGTAAGAAAAAAGTAATTTAAAATTTACATAATATTGTCTTCTATTTACGCGAATATTATTCATTGAAATTAAACTGCTATATACGGATTTTATCGCGTTGTTTATTTGACACTTTATTACAAAATTTTGAAAATTTTTACACTACTGCTACTATTAAACTTTACTAATTTTTAAGCTAATTAAATTATTATTAAACTATTTAGATTTCATTTATTTTTACACTTTCCCCGACGTTTCGGTTGCTTTTCAGCAGCCATGGTCACGGGGAGACTCCCCGTAATAAAGTGTCAAATAAACAACGCGATAAAATCCGTATATAGCAGTTTAATTTCAATTTAAAATTTGTTTAAAAAGACAACTCCCTCTCTGGTAATAATTCCTGTGTCGCGGTGGACTATTAACATTTCTGGATCACACAAAGTGTTCCCGCAAGCGCCTACTCAAACACGCATACTAATGTTAAGGTACGTTGATAAGTGACACTAATTATAATCTATATATATAAAACTCTTCCGTTACTGAGTGACTGACAGACAATGCACAGCCGAAACTACTGAACGCAAGAAGCTGAAATTTGGCATGTATGTTCCTCGGAGAGTGTAGGGGAGCACTAAGAGAGGATTTTTGGAAATTCCACCCTGAAGGGGGTGAAAGGGGTGACACCCGATATTCACCCGGGAACGGGACTTACGCGGGAAAACTACTAGTATTTAATATTTCTCGCGAGCAGCGATAGCCTAGTGGGAAACCGTTAGACTGCCACGCAGAGGTCTCGAGTTCGATCCCAAGGCGCGCATCTCTGACTTTTCGAAGTTATGTGCGTATTAAATAGTTAATTATCGCTCGCTTTAATGGTGAAGGAAAACATCGTGAGGAAACCTGCATGGCTGAGAGTTCTACGTAATGTTCTCGAAGACATGTGAAGTTTGCCAACCCGCACTGGGCCAGCGTGGTGGACTATGGCCTAACCCTTCTCACAGTGAGAAGAGGTCCGTGCCCAGCAATGGGGCAATTTAATACAGGGCTGATATTATTATTATATATTATATTTCTCGACCGCCAACCTATATCTGTAACAATAAAATTTATACGTTCACATCAAGCAATGCGTTTTCTTTCATGGTTGCTCCGAAAATTATGCCTGGTGGGATTCGAACCCACAACATACGAACGGCTCAATAAGCAGTGACACGGCGACCACATAAACCACTACGTCATCCGTGGAGTCATCTACCAGTATTAAGACATTTTAAAATCCTAAGTACTTACTTGTATGAACCTATCACAGAGAGACCTTAGGTTGGCGTCCAATGAGCTGATGTATAACGACAGGTAAGGCTCGAAGCACGCGCCAATCAGCCCTATCCAGGGCGACCCGGACCTGTTGCCTGCGCCACTGCCTGCTTCCACGCCATCTGGTTCAACGCCCGCCTGTGACAAAAGTGAAAAATAATAATGAAATAATAATATTAATATATTTGTACTGAGACAATCTGGCAGGCCTCGATAGCGTAGTGGTTAGTGCAACCGACTGCCACGTCTGAGGTCGCGGGTTCGATTCCCGCACAAGTCAAACATTTTCTTTCCCACAAATTAAATTAGTCTTCTCTCTTAGCCTTTATTATTCCCAAGTCACTTGGGGTCGGCTTTTCTGGTCTAACCGGATTTGACTGGATATCAGTTTTTACACGGAGCGGCTGCCACCTGACCTCCGCAACCCGAAGGCTAACGATACCCTAAGGCTAGACCAGTGTCAGGATATTAGAGGGTACTGACTTTCCCAATAACGACTGCCATAGATGTTCATGGCAGCCGGGACCGACGGCTTAACGTGCTCTCCGAGGCACGGAGCACGCGATAATTGTCAATCAATACGCACATAATTTCGAAAAGTCATATAACTTCCGAAAGTCAGAGGTGCGCGACGTGGGTTCGAACCCGAGACCCTCTGCAATGCATTCTGTTGGTCTCCCCACTGAGCTATCGCTGCTATTATATTATATATATATATTATATAAATTAAATTAGTAAGTATTAACAAAAATAAAAATGTATATATGTAAATATGTTTATCCATTGTCCCATAGTACAAGCTCTGCTTAGTTTGGGCTAGATGGTGTTGTGTGTATGTCATAGAATATTATTATTAATATTATTATTATTTACATAGTTTTCATTATACCAATCCTTTAAACACCCATTCCTATAGACCAGATTTATTAAGTTCCATATGTAGCAAGTCTCCTACGTCAGCCGCGGCTAGTACCCCTGTAGGTGTTCCATCCCACTATAGATTAAAACTGCGCCGAGCGAAATGTGCCAAAACAGGCGGTCACAGATAAGTTGATAAAATCAACACTTTTTGTTTACTACAAATATAAAATATACATTTACCATAACAATGAATGTGTTTACAATTACTCCGTGCAAAAAAACTTAAAATAATTAATATTTTCGCCTACAAAATTACGTAAATTTGCACGAAAAATGCATAAACGTAAACTCGTGTTACGTGATTTTTAGATTATAACAGTAGAAATCTATCCTATTTTACAGCTTAAACGAAACATAAATAGTTATATTACAATTTGTCCGTCCCAAATATTTAAGTTATTGATTGACAATAAAGATACATATTTATCAAAACAGCACTTCAAATCCTCCATACAATTTGACTATGGCGGCCGCGCGCCGATTTGAATATGCGCCGCACGAGCTTATATCGAGCTTATATAACGCGAGAGATTTTAGTCAAACAACATTAAAAAAAAGACTGAAAGACGTGCTGATATAATCGTGCGTAATGTTCCTATTAGATTATGTTTGTATTTACTAGAATAACAATACTGTACCTATTTATATGTATGCTGCAAATATGTATAGATTTCATAGACTTAGAATATTTTCGCTACATAGATTTATATGATTAAAAGAGTGCTACTTTCGCCAACAAACTGTTGCCAGTTTGGCGATATTTAGAATTAAGATAAATGTATGTATCTTTTATATAAATAAAAAAAAAAAAAAAAAAAAAGCTCTGTCATTCAGTCCAACCGCGTCTTACGCTCGGCGCAGTCTTAAAACTCTCGAAAGGCTTCTGCACGTTGGACTTATATCCCCCGTGTTCTCAAAGGATCGGTTATTTTTCTAACATACTAGACAAATCGCACCCTTAATAAAACAGAGACTTATCTCAGTATTTTTGATTAAACAAATTTGAACTCTATTGAAAAGATTTAACACAAATATAATATTAGAATTTAACATATACAATTAGAGTTCAAATTGGCTTACTTTCAAATTTCGAGTTAAGTCGCTGTTTTATTAAGAATGCAAAATATGCGTCAAAGAAAAACAAATAATAATATCAGCCCTATATTAAACTGTCCCACTGCTGAGCAAGGGCCTCTTCTCAGTATGAGGAATGTTAGGCCATATTCCACCACGTTGGTCAAAATTTGTCAGACTCCACATATCTTCGAGAACATTATGGAGAACTCTCAGACATGCAGATGACCTCACGATGTTTTCCTTCTCCGTTAAAAAGAGCGATATTTAACTATTTAATACGCGCATAACCTCGAAAAGTCAGAGATGCGTGCCCTGGGATCGAACTCGAGACCTCTGCGTGGCAGTCCAACGGCTTCCCCCTAGGCTATAGCTGCTGATTTGGTAAGATACACAGTAATGATGAGATCAAAAGCAAGCTGAAGTACTTACATCCTTATTATCTCCATCAAACTCTGATGGTTTGTCTGGACCCACTTCTACTTGGTCTGCGCCTAACTCCGTTCCTGAAATACATAATAACATTATCTCCATTATATACATTACTTAGCCTCTCGCTTATATTAAGTAACTGAAAGTAAAACTAGGTTAGCTTATGTCAGCAGTGGGCCTGCTCGCCACCCGATCAGCACCAGGTCCGAGAGGCGGCGTGCGTGTTCCCACGTGCGCCTCTGTGTCGTGTCTTTGTCTCCCACAGGGCGACAGTGGAGGAAGTATTTTTGTGAAGTGGCTTGCCGTTTCACACGGCGGGCCGGAGCCTCGGCGGGGTCGCGATTGCATGTGAAAGCGATTCGCGCGGCCCCGCCGTCTATGGTTATAATAATAATAATATAATATTCTACCACGTACAAACAACACCATCTAGCCCAAACTAAGCAGAGCTTGTACTATGGGTTCTAGACAATGGATAAACATACATATTATTATATGCTTTTTTTTTGTAAATACATACATATTATACATAGAAACACCCAGACCAAGACAAACATCCATGTTCATGCACACAAATGTTTGACTTGTGCGGGAATCGAACCCGCGACCTCAGGCGTGGCAGTCGGTTACACCAACCACTACGCCATCGAGGCCATCAAAGGTTATGTCGAGGAACACCGTGGTAGGTTTAGTCGGTATTACCGGGGTATCTTTCCCCCGGTGAGCCCGACATAACCTCTCCGTCGCCCCGCGGAGAAGTATGCGTCAAAGCATAACCCACGTAAAAAAACAAAAAAAAAATGTCAGCAACAGTATGTTTTTAATAAAATAGAGCCTATGTTACTCGGTGATAATATAGCTTACTAATGATGAAAGGATTTATAATATCGGTTGAGTAGTTTTTGAGTTAAATCATTACAAACAAACAAATCTTTCATCTTTATAATATTGTTATAGACATAGTCTGACCATATATATAAAATAATTAATGTTATTATTTTTAGTTTTTCATAGTCAGTAATATGGTACTACATTTTACCTGCGGCTTCGCTCGCTGAAATAATAATAATAACATAATAATATTTTATCACATACATGTATGAATCAGTGATGTGCCGGATAAATAAAATGTAGATCCGCAGATACGGATCATTGGCGTCAAGATCCGCGGATACGGATCTTAACTTTCTTACTCAATCGGCGTCGGTGCGCGTGACCTTAAGATTTAAGGTTAATTATAAAAGTGATCTAATAACTTTCTATAATAAATGTTACAAAGACTTAAACACAATTGATCTCATTATAAAGATATTTTAATTAATATTTTATAATAACTTCCTATACCATAATAAGTGTTTAAATATATATTAGGTAGATAGTCAATTTAGTTAATTTAAGTTACGTACAGTATTGTATCGTATGTTAACTCACTACGATAAATGTTGATGCCAAATATTTCATTATTAGATATAAAAATTTGTTTGATTGAAATGTAATAGTATTTTATTGCTACCTAATCACCTACATATAGAAATAAATCTATGTTTTAAAAAATAATAAGGTAAGAGATCCGGAAGAAATTCTACGGATACGGATCTTTTTTCTCCCGCGGATATCCGCGGATACGGATATCCGGAACATCACTAGTATGAATGTAGCTTAAGTTATGTAATATTAGTAACATTACTTTATTTCTGGATGATAGGTACCCTTTGTCCTTTTTTATAACCCTGACTATACTAAGCTATACTGATATGTAAGCGAAATTTCATGAAGATCGCTCGAGTAGTTAAGGCGTAACAGCGTAACAAACAAACTCACTTTCAAATTTATAATGTTAGCTAGTATTATGTAAACAAATATTTCTTTATGTGTTTTTGAGTATATAATAATATTGATGATGATGCGACATAAGGTACAACAATTTGTGCCTTAATAATATAATAATAATAAAAATAAAAACAGTTCATTGCCATTAATCATTACATAACGAATTTATCAGCGGCCCCACACTAGGCATAGCCTGTCCTGTGGGTGCCAGGTACGATTTCCTTCCGTTTTTAACAATTTTAGCTCGGGCGACGTGTCATATAAGACTAAAAATATGGTTCTGTGTGTGTGCGCATACATGTGTGTGTGTGTGTTGTTCGTGAATCAGTGAGTGAGTGAGCGAGTGAGCGAGTGAGCGAGTGAGCGAGTGAGCGAGTGAGCGAGTGAGTGAGTGAGTGAGTGAGTGAGTGAGTGAGTGAGTGAGTGAGTGAGTGAGTGAGTGAGTGAGTGAGTGAGTGAGGGAGCGAGCGTGCGTGCGTGCGTGCGTGCCTGCGTGAGTGCGCGTGCGTGCGTGTGTGTGTGTGTGTGTGTGTGTGTGTGTGTGTGTGTGTGTGTGTGTGTGTGTGTGTGTGTGTGTGTATGATGTGTTTATGATAGGCATACCATAAGATTTTCGGTGGAGTCATATGTCAAAGAAGTGAGCCATTTAGTGACTTTTAACTGCATCTCTTTTACTGAATACTGAACACTGCTTTATCTTGCATGCGTTAGCAGTTTTATTTTAAATAAATACGTCCTTAAAAGGGCTAAAGCGTTTGGCAAAGCTTGTGTTGACTGATATATATGATATATTTGAGAACATGATGTAGAACTTTCAGACATGCATTAATCATTTAATACGCACATACCTTCGAAAAGTCAGAGATGAGCCCAGTTGAAAATCAGCGTCAGGCTTTCGTCTGACACATACTTAACTAGCCCCTATTTTAACATTACTATGAGACACTCACTTTATAAGTATTTTTTAATCTTGGTTTCGTTGCATATATATATATATATATATATATATATATACATACCTATTTATTTTATTCAATACTTGTTATCTTTCATTAAGTAATGTCTTCCAGACCGAATTTCGGTCACGGCGGCCAATGTTAACGGAGACTGGCCGTACACAGGATATATTATAGTGCACAAGTGTGTGCGCAAACACAAGGGCACTCTCTGTTCCCTAACTCTCATGATCCAATGGGACGTCACCGACACGACCGGAGAGAGATCAGGCGCAGGAACAACAGGTTTACGTGCTTTCCGAGGCACGGGAGTGTAAACAAATTTTCTTTCTTTTGCTTTTTTCTTCTTAGACCTCTGCGTGGCAGTCCACCAGTCACACATCGCTGCTATATTTAAAACTAAATAATAATTAAGAAAATCTCAATTACCTGTAAATCTTTTATGTAGTAACAGTTCAAAGTTATAAGTCTTCTGTATCGCATACAATAATAGTTTAACATCGACTTCGTTGCGACGCGATGCCATGATGTTGCTTAATTCCGTTCGAGTTATCTGTATAAATAAAACAATATTATTTACATAAATATAAATTAAATTATTAAGGTCTCCCCGTGAACATTTAGAGTACCCCGTAGGCCACCTCGTAAACCTATAACACCCCTAGCTCCACCTCTTCGCCGTGCAGTGTTTGGTGTTAATTCGCCAATACCCTGCATGTGCAAACTTATAAACGAATGCAGCGTCCTGGCTGACGTCCATTCTGATACAATATCAATGTTTGTCAGACATGTCAAATGTAGTAAAATGTGATAAATAGTAATTAAGTATATAATATAATATCTAGAATTTAAGTACATATATGTATATAAGTATATTAAATTATATAAGTAGTAGATGTTGATACAGTTAACATTTTGCATGTGGTGTTTACCTATAATTGGTTGTGCAGTTAGATTTAGGACACAAATACTTGAATGTTCCTATCTGTATTACATCTGTAACAACTGTTGGCAAACCTTAATAAAATAAATAACATATAAATAAAAATCATGGCTGCTGAAGAGCAATCGAAACGTCGGGGAAAATGTAAACTTAAATCTAAATGCTGCATCAGCTTGTACATATCATCATCTCAGTCAATAGACGTCCACTACTGAACTAAGGCCACCTCCAAGGTTTTCCACACAGATCGGGCTTGGGCCACGCGCATCCAAACGCTTCCCGCGATCCTTACCAGGTCGTCGGTCCACTTTGCACCGACGACCTGGTAAGGGTCCACCCTCGGAGGCCTTGTACATACATACATAAGTTGTAAAATATTGAAATTATAATTTGATGGCGATTTAAAAGTGTGGTCGTCAGTTTCTTGCAGGTATTTTCTCTTTTGCCTGAACCTAGCAACTAACATAAATGTAAATTCAGTAAATTTAGTAAACTCACTAGCCCCTTTGACTTTCATAAGTGTAACTTTGACATTCATAAGTGAAACGTTGACGTTCATAAGTGTGACTTTGTCGGTCATAAATGTAGCCTTGACGTTCATTAGTGCAACTTTAATGCTCATACGTGTAACTTTGACGTTAATAAGTATGTCATTGACGTTGATAAGTGTAACTTAGATGTTTATAAGTGTAGCGTTGACATTCATAAGTGTGACTTTAACGTTCATATGTGTAACTTTGTGACCTAAATGAATGAATGATTTTTATCTTTGACTTTGTAGGTGGTTACCTTGCAGAATTGGTGTGTGATGGCCTCGCTGAGCCGCCAGGAGTGTGGGAACACGTTGGCGAGCGCCTCCTCGAAGGCTAGCAGGTGGCGCTTCAGCCAGGCGTAGCGGCGCTCCACGAACGATATCCACGCGCACTCCTGCTCCGCTGAGAACAGGTGCTGATACTCCTGGAGACCAAACAAACGTACAATATATCATTTGTAGATTATATATTATATAACTAGCTTTTGCCCGCGACTCCACTCGCAAAAAAGTAGGTTAGGTTATATTAGTAGCAGTACTTTATTTTTTAAATAAGATATAGCCTATGTTACTCGGTGGTATACAGCTTGCTATAGTATGCGTAACCCGTCAGGGTTTGCGTTAAACCAGTTTTTACCTGCGAAAAGGGGACGCTATTGTTTATGCTATTTTTTGCTATCGAAAAAAGGGTACTTTTGCAAGCCTTTTAACATTTATACTGTTAGAGATACAAAAACACAATGTTTGAAGATTATTTAAGAAATGTCCTGTAGAGTAATAAAATAAAGTAAAATAACCTAAGTCAGGTGGAGTTTTTAGAGTTTTGTCGGGTTAAATAAAAAAAAGATGTTTTTTTATGCGAAAATTCTGGGTTATACTTACTTTATTTTAGTCATTGGATACAAATTACTTCTAAATTGCTTCAGTTCTGTTAGTCAGAGTATGTAGCTATTAAATAAAATCAAAAAGGACAAGATCAGTCGATGTTTGTCGCAGATATCGTCCAAATAGGATTTAAATAAAACGAAACTAAAATTCGATTTAAAAGGAAGTATACATCTTAGACCCCCTCCCCCCCCTTTTAGCGTTTTCTCAATAATTTTACGTATATTTTTATATTTTTTCGGCCGGTCACTTATCGGTGGAATACATTGTATATATATTATCTGTGCGTGTGTTTGTAATTAAATTCGTCCTAAACGGCTGGACCGGTTTTGATGAATTGTTTTGTGTGTGTTCAAGTGGATTCGAGAATAGTTTAGAATAGGTTTTTTTTGTCAATTTTTTTCTCGTCTTTACAGGACACCATCTGTCAGGACAGCTAGTAGATGTATAATTTCTTTTATGTTTTTTTCACTTTTTAGCGCCCACATTCACGGGGTGACTTGATAGTGGTCGTCTTAATATCTTAACTATAATTATTTCAATGTACCTAACGATTGAATGAATGAATGAATTTGTTGTTTCACAGATCATAACATACATGGGATACAATTTTAAATGTAAGGCGATTTAAAAGAGTAGCCGTGAGTTTCTTGCAGGTTTCTTCTCATAGGCTCAACCCTTTGCCTAAACCTAGCAACTAACCTAAATGTAGCTTCAGTAACTTAGTAAACTCACTAACCTATATATTTTGACGTTCATAAGTGTTACTTTGTGACCTAAATGAATAAATGATTTTTGACTTTGACTTTGACTTAAGCATAACGGTAAATACAAATTGTTTGCGGCAGGTACTTAAAATAGGTACAACTTGTACCATAAGTACCAGATTATTTTGTTATTAGTGTTATTATTTACGTAATGTGCTCAAGGTATCAATATATGTAAATCTAAATTTACATAGGATAAAAGTACCGTAAGTATATAAAAAAACTGCTAAGATCCATATAAATGAAAAGGCGAAGGTCATGTCTTACACGGAGGTCAAAATATATGCCGAAAATCCAGAAAGATGGCGTATACTTCACCGACAAAAGCAAAGTTCTTAAGTACAAAGAAGAAGCAGATCCATATACGTAGTTTAATTTCAATCAATTTGATTAATCGAAATTTTATTCGAATTGAATCGTTAGGCGATTTTCCGATATTTCACATAGTACATTTAGATTACCTGTAGTTGTACGTTGATGAACCATTTCAGCAGTTCCTGTTTGACCTTCGGCTCCAAGATGTCCACCACACCACATGCCTCTGACAGCGTACGGTGAGATATCGTGCTCTTACTGCCCGCTGTCGATACAAATATACACTTATATTAATACACACAAGGGAACGTACGTGACCCGTGACCCACGGCAGAGAACGGGGTCAAAAAAGCACGCTTGGTCACAGCGGCGGAGGGGTCTTAAGTTTTCGTCACGTAGTCAATATCCTGCAGGAAAATCTCGCGCTTTTTCAAGCTATTTTCAAATATGGCGACAAAAATGAGACAAATTATTTCTATTTACTATTTGCAAAAAATGATTTTAAAACGATATTCCGAATTACTATATGTAAAATTGTCTTCTATTTACGCGAATATTATTCATTGATATTAAACTACTATATACGGATTTTATCGCGTCGTTTATTTGACACTTTATTACATAATTTTCAAGCTAGGTTGAAGAAGAAGCAAACCACAGCTAGACTTCACGATACTCTGAGCTCATTCTGCGTAAATAGAAACACCAATGATTAAATGATGTTCGGGTACTTTGAAATAACGACACTGGAACATTGAGACAACTACCATCTTAGTCTCCCCGTGACCATGGCTGCTGAAAAGCAACCGAAACGTCGGGAAAGTGTAAAATTAAATTAAATCTAAATAGTTTTAATAGTTTCATAATAAATTTATTAGCTTAAAAATTAGTAAAGTTTAATAGTAGTAGTAGTGTAACAATTTTCAAAATTTTGTAGTAAAGTGTCAAATAAACAAAGCGATAAAATTCGTATATAGCAGTTTAATTTCAATATTTAAAGAGATCAAACTAAGTCGACGGAGCCCCGCTTCGCAGGGCTCCTATTTCTGGGTGGGTTTAAGAAGGAACCTAACATAACCTGACCCTTCCGAGACGGAATGCAGTGATTTGAGGCGTATAGGTGCTCGTTATCTTCTCTCTTAGCCTTTATTACTCCCAAGTCACTTGGGGTCGGCTTTTCTGGTTTAACCGGATTTGACTGGATATCAGTTTTTACATGGAGCGGCTGCCACCTGACCTCCGCAACGCGAAGGCTAACGATACCCTAAGGCTAGACCAGTGTCAGGATATTAGAGGGTACTGACTTTCCTAATAACGAGTGCCATAGATATTCATGGCAGCCGGGACCAACGGCTTAACGTGCTCTCCGAGGCACGGAGGAGGCGATAATTGTCAATCAATACGCACCTAATTTCGAATAGTCATATAACTTCCGAAAGTCAGAGGTGCGCGACGTGGGTTCGAACTCGAGACCCTCTGCATTGCAGTCTGTTGGTCTCCCCACTGAGCTATCGCTGCTATAGGTGCTCGTTATGCTGTGCAATATTTGCTGTGCAATTAGTATTTATTGATGGTCATTATATTTAATCCCTTATAATACTAGCTACGCCCCGCGGTTTCACCCGCGTAAGTCCCGATGTCGTGGGAATATCGGAATAGCCTACGTGTTAATTTAAGGATCCAGCTATTTACATATCAATATCGCAATCGGTTAAGTAGTTTTTGCGTGGAAGAGTAACTAACATCCATCCATCCACCCTCACAAACTTTCACATTTATAATATTAGTAGGATTAAGTTACAAAACTTTGTGTAATCGACAAATGGTTGTTCCTTCCTAGTCTGGATGTTCTTTGTGTCCGTTGTTTGAATGTTTGTAAAGTCCCCCGCGACACAGGAATTATTCCTAACGCTTCTTTCTTCTTTCTTTTCGTGTGGTTAGTGGCCAACCTGTTGTCAAGAATTGTAGGCCTCTGACATGGCTTAACGACTGCTGTCAATTTGACAACAACAACCGGGACCGACTTTTTACGTGCCCTACGAAGCACGGAGACGCTCAGATGAAATACCACTAAGCGGTCACCCATCTATAGACTGACCGCACCCAACGTTGCTTAACCTCGCTAATCGTTTACCGATCAGTCGGTGCAACTGGCTATGAGCGCCTATTCCTAGCGCGGGAATTGTCTTACTACTTAAAAACAAATAAAAAATGTTAAGATGGAAGGTGAATTCTGACCAGTGAAGGCATCTTTGAAGTCAGCTCGTATTTGCGTGGCCAGTTCTGTCCTGATAGCGTGCACTTGGTCTCGAAGGGAACTCAGCTCACGTATCTCGCGGTAGCACTCGAAATGTTGGAGTACCTTGAATCAGAGGTAATACAGCCTTAATAGTGAAGTACATACATATACGGTTAAGGAAAACATCGTGAGGAAACCTGCATGTCTGACAGTTCTCCATAATGTTCTGTGACGTCTGCCAACCCGCAGAATGCACAGAATAAAAAAGCTGTATTCGCCAGTATTTTTATATTTAATACTAACTTTTGTCCAAATAACAGTCACAAGAGAAAGACCTAGGCGAACGTTTCTTGATCAGATCGGAGGCGTTCTGGACAAAGGCCAGGTTAAGAGCACCTTGAACCGACGGGCGTGTATGAGGAATGTGATGAAAGTGAATGAAGCCCGAGAAGTGTGTCAGGATCGTAGCAAATGGAAAGCCGTAGTCTCTGCCTACCCCTCTGGGAAACAGGCGTGAATTTATGTATGTATGTATGTAACTTTTGCCCGCGGCTTCGCATTTTTAATATTGGTTGAGTAGTTTTTAAGTTAAATCCAAAACAAAAAAATACAATTCTTTCCCCTTTATAATATTAGTATAGATAAAACTACTATCAAATGCGTTTTGAGTTAAAATGATGTTTCTTTTTTCATTGAAAGCTAACATGATGGAGAATAATATTATGCTATAAATTTAATCGGGTGCTACTTGTGGTGACTGGTCGACCTTGGTATCGTGGAATTCGATGATTTACTAACTAAATTTTTATTTAAACAGTTAGATTAAACTACGGCCTACAATCATGCCTTGTTTTGATTATTAATGTACATGTAAGTGGATGCTCCTATTTACCATTTTGCTGCTTTAGAGGCTACCATCAAATTTTATTAAATGCTTGAGTATGTTCAGTAATAGTTCATGGAGAAATGGTTGCAGCACCTTACAGCTCTTATGATTTGTAAACAAAAACTTGACGATTAAAAAGAGTGACCATGAGTTTCTTGCCCGTTCTTCTCATGAGCCCTACACCCTTGCTTTGCTGAACGTGGCAGTAAATGTAAATTCGCAGAAAAACATTCATAAGTGTTACCTTGTAACCTAATCTGAATAAATTTATTTTGATTTTACATAGTTATGTGTGCATAAATTTTAGTAATTTTAGGATATTTAAAAATATAGTTAAAAAGATGCATTTTTCTTACAAAAAACATATTTTTAGTCATGGTAGCTACTTTTTGGCGTGCTATTTGTTATTTCATAGTATTTGCCAGGTACTAGGCATAATTATTTTTTATATTTCAAATAAATAGACCCACTACTTCGGCAAAAATGGATATTTTAGTACATAGCGTCCTTACTAAAAAAATAAAATCTTAAAACACGTAAATCTCTACAATATATGTATAAATTTTATTCTCTTTTTTCTCGATTATTCATGGTCTAGTTTCACCCCCTTTCGGGATTGCACTTTATGCAGGGACACACTGTATAAAAATAAACTTCATTTGTTTAGTATTACATTGTTCCCGCGGATTCGCTCGCGTATATATAGGTTAGGTACAAGGTCCCCCGCCGCGTCTGTCTGTCTGCTCGCGATAAACTCAAAAACTACAGAACGGATCTGCATTCGGTTTAGATATTTGCCTAAATTCATTATTTAATACAATTTTATTTGAGACTTACAATTTCTCTTATGTCTATGACGCTTTTCAGCGGTCCCGTTCATGGTCAATATATTCAATGTATCTAAACATTATTTAGTTATTGTCGGCCTCGATGGCGTAGTGGTTAGTGTAACCGACTGCCACGCCTGAAGTCGCGGGTTCGATCCCGCACAATTCAAACATTTGTGTGCATGAACATGGATGTTTGTCTTGGTCTGGGTGTTTCTATGTATAATATGTATGTATTTACAAAAAAAAAGTATATATGTATGTTTATCCATTGTCTAGTACCCATAGTACAAGCTCTGCTTAGTTTGGGCTAGATGGTGTTGTGTGTGTGTTAGAATATTATATTATATTATATTAACGAGGCGGGTCGCTACTTACCATCTATATATAGATAAATAAAATTGAAGTGTCTGTTTGTAATGTCAGCAGCTTTTTACTAAATGCATATGAAAGTAAATACGGTACTTATATCAAACAATCATTTTTTAAGATTTTGTTTGTTTGTCTGTCTGTCTGTTTGTTCTGGCTAATCTCTGAAACGGCTAGACCGATTTTTATGATTTTCCTGGGACTTTCACTGGCAGATAGCTATGTTATAAGGAGTAACTTAGGCTACATTTAATTAGAAAAATTTGGGTACCGCGATAAAAATACGGCCTCACCTCCATAATAGCTTGCATAGGCAGCACAATCTCCTTATACTGACGACTCCTAGTCATGGCTCGTAGTTTGTCCACGCCACCCACCAGCATGTGCAAATGATTCAGCGCAGTGATGGCCGCTGTCAGGTTGGACTTAGCGCAATCCAGCTGTTTGATCTCCGATGTGATCTCACGGACCATGCTCTCTGAACGTTCCGCTTTCTTGTTTATGTCTGCCACCTGGATTGTAAGAATATTGTATATCACTATAACTACATATAATAAAACAAAGTCGCCGCATCTGTTCGCGATAAACTCAAAAACTACTTGACGGATTTTCATGCGGTTTTCACCGATAGACAGAGTGATTCATAAGGAAGGTTTAGATCAGAGGTTACCAGACTTCTTCCCTCAGAGACCACTTTCAAAACTTAGCAGATTCTGGTGGCAGCTACAATCTATATATATAATACTCTTCCATTACTGAGTGACTGACAGAAAACGCACAGCCGAAACTACTGAACGCAAGAAGCTGAAATTTGGCATGTATGTTCCTTGGAGAGTGTAGGGGAGCACTAAGAGAGGATTTTTGGAAATTCCACTCTGAAGGGGGTGAAAGGGGTGAAACCCGATATTCACACGGGAACGGGACTTACGCGGGTGAAACCGCGGGAAAACTACTAGTTATACCATATTCCTTGGCATTCGTATTTATATCGTATTTGAAATTGACCACTGGTACTGAATATGGAATATGCAAGTTGTACTGCGATCGATCGATCCGCTGAGCTTTACAGTGATAGGTGAAGTCAAGCCAAGATGATAGTTCTTCATTATCGAAAGTAAATAAAGTTTCGTGGATCCCCATTTTTTTGTCACGCCATCGTAGACCCCCGTCAAGTCTCCCGTGGACCCCTGGAGGTCCACCTGGACCACTTTGGGAACTAATGGTTTAGATGTATAATTTGTTAAGATTTTGTACTACCCGTGCGAAGCCGAGGCGGGTCGCTACTATTGTATATCATTTCACTAGCAACCCGCCTTTGTGAAAATCCGTTCAGTAGTATTTGAGTTTATCGCGAACAGATGCAGCGGAGGATTTTATTTTATAATATGTAGTGTTAATAATTGTTGTCTTAAATAATATTGCATACACACGCACACACTCACAAATACACACAAAAACAGGCGTGGGCGCGCGCGCACACAGAAACAGGCGTGGGCGCGAGCGCATACAAACACACTCGCACACACGGACGCACATTCAAACACCCACAAACATACTTACACATATATACACGTATTTACTCAAAAGATTAATTTATATACCTACGTTTATATGTATTAACCATTTGTTTAAATATTGTAAAGCTTGTGCAATTATATTATTACTGTAATGTGAAGAGCGGGTTCACCTAACACAGGTAATGTTTAGTTAAAAGGAGTACCCTAACTACTGATTATAAAATAGCATATGCCAAAATGATAATCAACAATTTTAAATTTATATTTAATATAATTTAAAGAACCTACATAGTTACCCAGTAGCGTAGCGTGAGTGTTTAGTATGCGAAATTTCATGATGTTTGGTCGGACTACTCGACCAAATATAATATAATAATTATAATATATTTTTTATCTTATTGTCTTATTTATATTATATTATGTATAATTAGCTTATATTATCGTTTTAGGATATCCTGTAAAGATATTATAAATGTGTTTAAATAAATAAATAATGAGATTTCGCACACACGTTGTCTAGGGTACAGAAAGGACACAGGATACCTTTCATCCAGAAAAAAGTACTGCTCTCGAAAATTGACATAACTTACAATTACGCGAGCGTAGCCATGAGGAAATCTTGTAGTGATAAGTGTATGTGCAAGCACAAGTGCACTCCCTGATCCCTTGCTGCAAGCCTACACGACTGAGAGATACCCTGAACTACTACGGCTTCGATACGGCCACGATCTTCCTACCTCCAGGCAGCTATTAAGAATTCCTTGACAGAAATCCTGGTATCTCTATCTTTTATTATTTTTTTAAGGGCATCTCACTCACTAAAAATTCCTCCTCTTTATAAACATTTAAAAAAAAGACACAAAGAAAATTTTTGTCCCGTGTGGGATTCGAACCCACAACACTCGGCGCAGTGGCAGTGGCGAGGTGGCCATTTAAACCACTACACCATGCGATTCGATCCTAAAACTTCTAGTACTGCAGTCGTATTTACTACTGCATCAACAAGGTAGTTCATGAATAGTTAACTTTATATAACAAGCCATTGTTCTGGTTTCAATTGAAATGCTGGGTTGATATATGTCTGCTTACAACCTTGGTCATATACATTGCGACGAAAAGCACGTAAAGCCGATCCTCGTCCTGCGCCTTATCTCTCTCCAGTCGTTACCGTCTTATTGGATCATAAGAGTTAGCAAGCAGAGAGTGCACTTGTGTTTGCGCACACTCTTGTGAACTATAATATCTCCTGCACAGATGGCCCGTCTGCATTAAGATTGGCCGCTGTGACTAAAGTTCAATCTGGACATTATTATATATTGCATACATACGTATATATATTTATTTCCTCACATAATACCCAGTTCACAAGTAATCGGTAGCAATGCTTTGGGCACTCAGCCAGAAATTATTACACTAAGTCTTGTTACATAAAGTAATATTGTTGGCATTATTATACTTTGCTTAAAATAAGAAACAGATGAGTCATGAAGCTCATAATCATTTCCTTGTTTCTCATGCAGTCAGCTACCAAAGTAACTCAACATTAAACAAATTTGTAACAGTACAGCCATTATTCCGTACTAGATTTTGCCCACAGCTTAACTTGTAAATGTAGGTTAGGTTAGGTAACAGTACTTTTTCTGAGTGAAAGGTACCCTATGTCCTTTTCTGATCTACTGACAATGTGTATGCATAATTTCATAATAATTGGTTGAGTAGTTAAGGTGTGAAAGTGTAACAAACTGACAAACTGGCATTCACATTTATAATATTAGTTAGGATAGTAGCTAAAGCTCATACAGACCTGCAAGGCCAACTCGGCTATACATCTCTGAGCATCCACCAATGCGTTTTGTCCCGCATCTCTTTGTTCCGCTTGAGCCCTTACTAGCCTCCGTATATCATGCTCCACGCCCGCTAAGTGGAACTCACAGCGAGCAGCGGCACTCTCAACTCCTGACAGAGATTGTTCCGTCGGAAAGACACGGTTGATGTACGCTACAGCATCAAACTGTGGAGATAATGTCTTTGTCATTTAATACAACTTTCTTATGTCAAAGGCCCAAAATATTTAAAAACCTAAACCAATATATAATAAAAGTAGCATAAACTAGTTATTGTTTACTTAACTAATCTGGTTATCATTATTTAAAATAAAACGGGGCGCTATCTATTATTTTTATACGCTTTGACTGTCAATTATACAACATCAATTACTGTTATATTGAAGCGTTAAAAGACAGTGATAGGGACGTTTACAATTAGCTAATTTGACAAATATATAATTAAATAGATTTGAGGCGGTCATTTATTATTTGTAGTATTCTAAATAGGGTAATATTAGTGTACATACTTCGGTACTGTCGAACTGTTCGGTTCCTCCCATCATTTCTTCAATTCTGGTCATAACTGAGCTGGGAAAGTTGATCTGAACTTCCGGCCCATTATCTTTGTCGTCTAACATATCGTTTGAATCCATCTTGAGATTTTATTCTTAACAGCATTTGTTAAAAATAGTGAATATAAACACAGGCCCGCAGGATCAGTTGACGTTGGAAACGTCACTGTCACGTTGACAATAGTGTGGAATGTCATTTTAAAGCTGTCAAGACTTCTAGTGATGTCCACAAAATTACTAATACTAATACATACATACATAGATACACGCCTGTTTCCCAGAGGGGTAGGCAGAGACTACGGATTTCCATTTGCTACGATCCTGACACACTGCTCTGGCTTCATTCACTTTCATCACATTCCTCATACACGCCCGTCGATTCAAGGTGCTCTTAACCTGGCGTTTGTCCAGAACGCATCCGATCTGATCAAGAAACGTTCGCCTAGGTCTTCCTCTTGCGACTGTTCCATTCACACCAGCCTTATAAACTTTCTTAGTCAGTCTTTCCTCGTCCATTCTTTCTACATACCCAAACCAGCTTAACATACCCTTTTCTATTCTTGTCACTATACTAATATAAGTCATATATAGATTTGGATTTGACCGCTTAAGTCATATATAGATTTGGATCCATTGTTACGAGAGAGACTTAGAATATATCATTCATAGGTATAGATCGCGCACTGTATGATGGCCGGTCTGAACATTGCGCGAGTGGCGTCGCAGTTGTAAAGTTTTAGGTCTCTTTGGTGACAGGGGGTGGGGGCGGGATGCAATTCGTACTGACTGACAGACTGTACATGCGCAACAATTTGGAGACGCTACGTTCAGTCCGGCCATCATAGATTGCGCGATCTGTACTTTCCTACTTCTGTGTATGTGTACTTTCACGACGTGCATGAATACCTACAATGAGTGCATACATATATGTATATACCTTTTGTTGTTGTCATTTGATTAGGTTTCTTTTGTCGGTGGTTGAAGTATCCTTCATAATAATATCATTATGGTAACCATGATAATATTATTTTGTTTTTATTTAGTGTACCGCACCAGTGCATGCCTTTCTACACCCAATATCATAAGTATAATAATAAATAAATAACTACGGCGATGCTTGAAACGAGTTTAATAGATGACACCAAAGATATTGAACTACTGATTTTATTCGAAGATATTGTTTAACTATTCTAGATACAATATATTCGAATAAAACCAAGAAAAATATTATTGCATGCAGCAACATTGACGTGAAAAGTCAAAAATGACTTTTCTTGTCATTTCCGGTTTCCAATGATTGACTACTTACGATTTTCAGAAATTTTCCCGGTTTTGCGAATTATCATGTAGACTTCGATTAAATCTATTTAGCCATTGATGATTTTAAATTCGTTTTATATTATTTTTATTTGAATTCTACCTTACCAAATTTATTTAACGTGGTATTAAATTAAATGGGAATTGAAATTTTTGGAGATAGGTACCGTTGTTTTTAGATTTTATTAGCTACACGTCTAAATTTGCAGCACGCAGAAGAGTTAGTGAGCAATGAAAGGGCGCTCATGATCGAACAGAACGAACTTATCTTTGATGTCGTAATCCAGTGGACACGCGCACAACAATTAAGGCGAGCGCGGACGTCAAGTGAGTGGAGACGTCGTGCTAGTTCGCTATTGTTTTTCAGTTATCTGAACGCGCTCGTGGCGCATTGCCGTCGCGTTTACGCCGCGATGAGCCTCGCGCACACTTCCCGTGAATAAAATTCTCGCTGTGTTCGTTTTCTACCAGTTTTGTATACAAACACAAGTGTCAGTCTGTGTCTGTGCAGTGGCTGTATAGTGTAGTGATCATGGCCCGGCTTACTGAGGAAATGGTGATCGCGAGATCAAAGCAGTCGGATCTCACCGCAATAAAGAAGCTCAACTGCTGGTAAGTACAATGAGTCAATTCGTAGGGACAAAGAATCGTTGCGCTCGACAAAATAATTAAACGCCTCTAGTCTTTTCGCTTAGTCGTCGTGGTTTGTCGAAATGTGAAATCGTAGTCGGTGCAGCGCACGGAGGCGGAACGTAAACGTATTTGTTTGCGTTAATGCTGTACAGTTCATGGTCTAAGGTTTTATCGTAATTTCATTATAGTCTGTATGGCTGTATGCCGCGGACCACCTCGTCTTTCACTTTTCAAAACAAAGTTTCGCTGTTTGGATTTCACGGCGGACTGACAGCCGAATTATTATATTTATTGAATTTATGCAGTTTATTTTGTTAAGTTTATAATAATTAATTGTGGCCAATTAAATATACTCCTACGTATGTTTAAGTTAATATAGTATTTCTGCTCACACAACATATAATATAAATGTATAAAGGCATAATAAACATTTTATATAACATTCATATGTCATGTAATTGATATTTGCAGCAATTAACCAGTCTAGTTCCATGTCTTCATACTAATGTGATAACAGTTTACACAACATTATTATGTATATATCACTAAGTAATGTTGATAGGGCACATATTTGAAAAGCAATAAGTGTAGTGCTCATATTAAAATCTATTTCAATTTCCACCTTTATTGCATTCCATCATGTATGGAGGGTTATGGGCTAGTTTATTATTAAATAAAGATATTCTGATAGGATTCCTCTTAGACTAAGTATTAGACTTATGATTATAAATGTAATGAGAAATAAGTTTTAAATTTCAATGTTTTTTAATTTAACTATATTTATGGTAAAGGAAATAATCATTCATCCTTTAATAAATTTAATATTAATAATATATGACTTGGGAAATACTCATTCATCCTAGTACCCTAAAGCTTGCCTTGAACAATAAAATTATAAAATGACAGTTAGGATGATAAATAAAATAGTAAATTGTATTGTCTATTAATTGAAACTGGAAGGATCTGTAATCAGTGGTGGTTTTAAAACAGTAACTTGGAAATAACTATTGGTGACAGGAGTGACTAAGCCAGCAAATTGTGTAAACAATGATGTACTACCTATTTTGGTTATCAGTTAGTCACTACTTTTTACACCCACAAGATGAAAAAATTTCCATGGTTCAATGGAATTCATACACCTTAAAATATTGACTTTATGTATGTTATTACAGTATTGCCTAGTAGGTTTATCTAAGCTAAGTGGATCTCATTTAAAATGCAACTTGAAACTTAATTATTTTGGATCTGTTTACATTGTAATGTTGTTTTATTACAATAAAAGTGTTACCTGGCATGAAGGCAAATGTGTGCCTAGTTTCAAGAATAAAACAAATACAATATATATATTTTTTAAGTTGTTGTAGTGATATATGTTTTATTATCTCTTCATTCTTCTATTTCCTTAGCATGTTATGAATGAGTTGACTAAAGCACACTAAAATATGCTAATTCTGAATACATTGAATAAACTATTGCCTGTATATTCTGGATTCAGTTCTAGTGTTCTAAGCTAGAATTTTAGAATTATTATACAATGGCATTGGCAAATCTAGAGTTGTTCTAGGAGGCCTGGCCCTAAACATCAAGGGGCTACATTCAACCCTAGAATCATCATCATCACCATCTCAGCAGAAATACGTCCACTGCTGGACATATGTCTCTCCCACGGTTTTCCTGACAGACCGATCTTGGACCACCTGTATCTAACTGCTTTCCCCGACTCTTACCAGGTCAAGAGTCTGCCTTGTAAGGGGCCGAAAATACAGAGCTGAACCCTAGAATACCGAGTACAAATGATATATTATGCTGGGCTGGGCTTTGAACCAAATACAGTTTGGTATGTTTCACTTTGCCTCTCATATATGCACTAACGAAAGTCAGTGACACATCTCGGTAATATATTCCATTGGTATGTAAAGTCAGCTCGGTCATACCTTAATTAACATGTATGTAAATTGTCCGCAATCTTCCACTTAGCCTTACAAGTTAAGATGATTCAAGTTTTATATTAGCTGATTAGTCTGAATTGAGACATTTTATGAATAACACAATATTGTATCTTTATTCATTTAGGTCACAAAGTAACACTTATGAATGTCGAAATTGCGTTCAAGTAAAATAAACTAGTAATTTAAATTTGCGACATGTCGCCGCTTGTTTTCTTAATTGACAGTAAATACAATCAAATATTACCTTTGAAATAAATTATTATAAATTTTCTTATAATAAGCTTGATGACAGGGCTAAAAATAAGTGACTGTAATTAGTCAATCTTTAAGATTAGCAAAAAAAAATTGGACACCTATTTTAACAAACAATAAAAATTCACTAAGATGTAATGCATTAAACATTGGGAAAGGAGGCTTGTGACGTCACTCTCTTATAAAATTTGTACCTACGAGTGACGTAACACGTAATTAAAACGTATTGTATCTCCGTTGTTATTAGTTTGTAGGACAAAAGAAAAATACGTGTCCAATATTTTTATAAACCTTTTTCAGTTCGCATGTCTTTTAGTATACCTACTAGCTGTGCTTGCACCTTCAACTATATGAATCCCATCACAATGCATACCAGGATAAAAGCATATCTATATATTAATACGTGAAGCAAAAACTTTATACCTCTTTTTACGAAAATTGCGCGGAAGGAGGAGTATGACATTGGGCACAGTTAAAGTTTATATAAAGAAGGAGGGGCGAATCCTAATATTTATATAAAATATGCATCAGAAATACATTAAAATTACATTAAAAAAATTAATGAAAAAACACTACACGCACACAACCATACATTTGACACACGCAGTCGAAGCGCGTAACTATGGTTACATATATCAATATATAATGACATATATCAGCAATATCTTACAGGCAAACTGGTCGAATTTCGAGCACTAGGCGACCGCTAGTATACTGTAACAATATCAGCCCTGTATTAAACTGTCTTATTGGGCACGGCCCTCTTAGTGTGAGAAGGGTTAGTCTATAGTCCACCTCAATGGCCCAGTGCGGTTTGATAGACTTCCCATATCTTCGAGAATATTATGGAGAACTCTTAACATGCAGGTTTCCTCACGATGTTTTCCTTCATTGTTAAAGCGAGTGATAATTAACTATGTACATAATTAATACGCAATAACTTCGAAAAGTCAGAGATGCATGCCTTGGAATTTCTCTGTATGGAATAGCTCTGCATGGCCGTCCAACGGTCTCCCACTAAGCTATCGCTGCTGGTTAGCTAAAAAGTATTCTAGATATGTTAATCCGAGTCATGGTCTGTCAGTGTGCCAGGTTTAATCAAAATCTGTTCAGCAGTTTATGTATATTTGAGCAATGCAAATCCAAATATCTTTAGAGACTAGTGATGTGACTCGAGTCCAATTTTACCACTCGAGTGCCGAGTCACTCAAGTAGTCCTCACGTTATTCGAACACTCGGTAAATTGCAGTCACCTTCTGTCATGTCAAACTTTAGACTATGATACTATTTTATTTATTTAAAATATTGTGTATATATTCAATGTGTAGAACGAAATGTAAAAAAGTAGTTACAGATTGGTTACATAGTTTAAATTATGAGGAGACTGAAAGTCTCATTGTCCCAATAAAATAAGAATATAAATAAATAAAATAAAATAAACCTAATAATAATACACGCTGACATACATAGACATAAACATTGGCGCTTACACACACACACACATACACTCACACACACACACATACACTCACACACACACACACACACACACACACACACACACACACACACACACACACACACACACACACACACACACACACACACACACAACGCACGCACGCACAAGCGCACGCGCACGCACGCACGCGAGCACGCACGCATGCTCGCACGCACGCACACACACACACATACTCATATACACAGTTACTCACCATCTGCATGCAACCCTTTTTGTTAGTTTATTTTGCTGCTTAAACATTTGCTTTTCTTGACAATAGTTATAAGTACTTTGTTCATACAACCTTAGCCACATTAAATATTGTTTATAATGTCTATAATAGGGAGAGGGCCTGGAGATTTGTCATACAGGTTTTGAACCTAGTACAGACTCCAGCTCTCTCAAAGGTTAAATTTAACTTATAATGAATGTATTCACATGTATGTACCTTTGAGAGAAAAATAAAACATATTATTATTATTATTATTATTATTATATTATTTAATTATTTAATCTTAGAAACTCCAACAAAGGATACACAGTACATGCAATAATTAAAAAATAGTTGTTTGATAGTTGTTTGATGATTTGTGCTCCTTTAATTACAGGAGAAAACGTCGTCAGTACATCATCATTTCACAATGTTTACAAGAAATTTTTTAATAAGATATTATACAGTTTGGTAAATTGACACGAATACAAATACAAATTGAACAAAACACAAGAAAATAAAAAACGAAAGCTAGAAAAAAAAAATGTCAAATAAATTTAACAAAAATAAACTTTTAATAAAAACAACATAAGGCATAAAACATATAAAATAGGAACTATAAACATCTGTCAAAGAATTTTCAACTTTATTTCGCTCAAAATAGTTGCATGACGAGTAAGAAGACACTGGACTTCTTATTCGTCACTCATTTTGATCTCAATCATATAAACACGTAAGAATCAGATAATTAGATAAATGACACACAGAGAACACAAAACACAGTCGTTCTTATTTGTTTCGCAACTTGCCGCACCGCACGCGTAGAACCTGTTTGTTTATGTTTGTTTGCCAGCGGCGGCGTGCGATAGTGACGTGACATGAGTCCGAGTCGATATTTTCTTGACTTGATTACGTTTCTTATCGTGGCAACTCGAGTCACTCGAGTAAAATTGGAATCGAGTGGCATCACTATTCTAAACATTCATATTCATAATATTAGTAGGATTCCGGTAACAAGTAAATATAGTCCGCAGTGATTCATGCGCTTATTACGTGACGCAGCTGTTGTGATCTTTGCAATAACTTTGATTATGATACATTGAAATTGTCTTTGTCATGCATCTCTCATAGATTATATAGTGTAATTTTGTAAATTATCCAATTCAATGTTTTTGATCGCGTAAATGTAGGTTAGATTAATAACAAGATTATTTTTGGATGAAAGCCCCTTATCTCCTTTTCTGTTCCCCAGACAACGTGTATGCGTAATTTCATGATGCTCGGTCGAAAAGTTAAGACGTGAAATGGTAGAGATAAAAACCGGGTACCTGCTGCCTGCACAGACTTTTAGGAAGTCGTGCATCTCTACTTACCGTATGTACACAACACATGCCTCGGAAAACACATAAAGCCGTTGATCCTGCGTCTGGTCTCTCTCTGGTCGTGTCGGATTGCCGTACCATCGGATCATGAAAGTTAGGGAACAGAGAGTGCACTTGTGTTTTCGCACACACTTGTGCACTATAATATCTCGCAGATGACGTTAAGACTGACCGTTATGACCGAAATTCGGTCTGGAGGACGTAACTATTTTTGTCATTTTTGTATAATAACAAATTTAAATAATAAATTTGTTATTATTCCTGAGCATCGGCAGCGTGTGAATTATATCTATATCCGTTTATAAATAAGCGCGCTAAAAGCCTATTTGACACTTTGATTGTTTAAAAAATGGCGAACTGATCGGCTGTCTCCACGATGTGTGGGAATGTTGTTCAAATACCTTTTGTATGTATAACGATGGATTTATTCTCACAGAGCGCATAGCCAGTTCATCGACATTCAATTATTGTCTGCTAGATTATACTTGCGCCTTCGGTCGCGTAAATGTAGGTTATGTTATTAACAGTACTTCTTCTGGATGAAAGGTACCTACCCTTTGTCCTTTTCTGTTCCCCTGACAACGTGTATGCGAAATTGCATGATGTTCGGTCGAGTAGTTAATGCATAAAAACTTAACAAACAAACTCACATTCATATTTATAATAGACTTAGGATGGATAACCCATAGACAACAATCTATCCTAATATAAGACGAAGGATTTGTTTGCAGTAGATTGACTCTGAAACTACTGAACCGATTTTAATAACTTTTCACCGTTAGAAAGCTGCTTTACCCAGTAGTAACATAGGCTATATAACATCACGCTACGAGCCACGGGAGCGGAGCAGTATTCGTAAACGTCAGTGAAACAGTGGGGACGGCTAGTAAAAGCGATTACGTGTCTATGATTTATAACTTCCGCATTCTGGGATGAGAAAATTACTGTCTTGTGTTGTCCTATGCTCTATTGCCGGGTTCTATTCTCGGTTGAGGAAATATTATATAGCACATTAATATATAAAAAAAATCCATTATTCAATTATCTGATAGAAAAAGCTTACTATGACATACAAGAATTCATTAATGATAAAATAGATCTGGCATGATAATAATTTTTATAAGAATTCTAATTAATTTGATTCACAATATACAATTTAATTTAATTTATAATTTTAATTATGATTTGGATTTATGATTTTAATTTAATTTAATTGATGGTCTCTTTTTATTTTAATTGTATAATTCTGTTGATATTTCTTATTTCTGTATATTTTAATTGTTAATTGTATATCCATATTTTGATAATGTTCCGACGGTGTTCTTTTTTTTTATTTTGAATTTATTTATTTAATTACTGTCGTTCTCTTAGATACCCTGTAAATATTTGTACGTCTTATAGGCAAAACATGACCGATCCTTTTATGTTTATATTGTCGTCTTGTATACTTATGTGTGGATTTTTATCTTTATTCAGCACTAGGAATAATTCCTGTATCGCGTAGGACTTTACGAACAGTCAAACTTTTGACTGCGCGGATGGCCTAGTGGTTTAAGTGGCCGCCTCGTCACTGCCACTGCACCAACTGTTGTGGGTTCAAATCCCATACAGGACAAAAATTTGTGTGATCCACAAATGTTAGTTCCGAGTCTGGATGTTCTTTGAGTCCGTTGTTTAAATGTTTGTAAAGTCTCCCGCGACACAGGATCTATACCTAGCGCGAGAGTTGTCATTTAAAAAGACGAAAAAAAAGCATTTGTAAATACGTTTACGTGTCTATGATTTATTACATCCGCATTCTGTGATGAGTAAGTTACTGTCTCGTATTGTCCTATGCTTCATTGCCGGCTGAGGAAATGACTTTTTAATACGTTCTTATCCAGAACGATGCGTGGTCTTTTCTCCCACGTACGTTCAGACTATGGTATTAACTACCCGACCACTACGACTTGGCTTCTTTAAATGTGGTATAACCTCACAAACTTTTGAACCATAGATATTGCTGCAGGCATGATTAAAATAAGGTATCAGTCCGTCTGTTAGATTAGAAAAAAATAATGGACACGTATTTTTCTTTTCGGGATGTGGTGCTGGAGACGAATGGAAAAGATTAGCTGGACAGAAATGGTTAGGAACGAGGACGTCTTGGTAAAGATCAATGAAACCAGAACGCTACTTAACTCTATTTCAGCTAGAAGACATAAAATGGTTGGCCATCTCTTACGAGATGACACTTTTATTAAAAACATAATCGAGGGAAAGGTAGAAGGCAAGCGCGGAAGAGGAAGGCCAGGAATAAGTTACATTAGTCAGATCAGGGAATAGTTAGGTGTCATGTCGTACAGAGAAATGCAAGAAATGGCACTAGACAGACAGATATGGAGAGACAAGCTACACCGACAAGTCACTTAGACTTAAATAAGAAGAAGATGATTTTTCTTTTATCCCACGAATTAATAACAACGAATATATTACGCGTTTAAATTTCGTTTTACGTCACTTTTAGGTCCAATTTTACAAACGTGTGACGTCACAAGCACCCATTCCCGAACTTTAAATCATTATATCTTAGTAAAATTATATTGTTTTCTTAAAACAATAAATAAGTGACCGATATTTTTTGCACAAAGGCCAGGAGAAAGAGAGAGAGAGAAAGAATGGACGAGGAAAGACTGACTAAGAAAGTTTACAAGGCTAGTGTGAATGGAACAGTCGCAAGAGGAAGACCTAGGCGAACGTTTCTTGATCAGATCGGAGGCGTTCTGGACAAAGGCCAGGTTAAGAGCACCTTGAACCGACGGGCGTGTATGAGGAATGTGATGAAAGTGAATGAAGCCAGAGAAGTGTGTCAGGATCATAGCAAATGGAAATCCGTAGTTTCTGCCTACCCCTCTGGGAAACAGGCGTGAATCTATGTATGTATGTATGTATATTTTTAGCTAAACTAAAAGATGGACTAATTAGAATTACTTACTTTTAACCCTGTCATCAAGCATGTGTTTGTTTATTTACTTACTATATTTTGCCCGCGGCTTCGTGTAATACGAAGTAACGTAATCCTAACTAATTAATATTATAAATGCGAAAGTGAGTTTGTTCGTTTCTTATACTCTCACGTTAAACTCCTTGACGGATTATCATGAACTTTTGCATACACTTTGTCAGGGGAACAGAAAGGGACATAGGGTACCTTTCATCCAGAAAAAAGTACTGTTACTAATCTAATCTAACCTAAATTTAAGCTAGCGGAGTTGTAACTCAAAATAACACATGGAATTTTTTTATTCCGATATGCGTTCCCGTGAAATTCTTAGGAATTGGTCGTATAAAACACTTCCATTGTAAATACGAGCCGATATCCATATAAACAAAACTAATTTATAGTGCGCCATATTCGCTTCAAGGTCTTATGCTAATTGTATCATATACATAATGTAATACGTTGATAATATATAAGATAATATCAGCCATACATATTGAATATGTATCTACAACTAGTGTTGGAACTAGTGGTCTAATACAGATATATTTATACATTTTTAAGATTAAATACCTTACAATAATTCTAACGCTTTGTTGATTTTAAAATCACTTCTCTCTTACCTTTATTATTCCCAAGTCACTTGGGGTCAGCTTTTCTGGTCTAACCAGATTTGACTGGATATCAGTTTTTACACGGAGCGGCTGCCACCTGACCGCCGCAACCCGAAGGCTAACGATACCCTAAGGCTAGACCAGTGTCAGGATATTAGAGGGTACTGACTTTCCCAATAACGACTGCCATAGATGTTCATGGCAGCCGGGACAGACGGCTTAACGTGCTCTCCGAGGCACGGAGCAGGCGATAATTGTCAATCAATACGCACATCATTTCGAAAAGCCATATAACTTCTGAAGGTCAGAGGTGCGCGACGTGGGTTCGAACCCGAGACCCTCTGCATTGCAGTCTGTTGGTCTCTCCACTGAGCTATCGCTGCTACGTACGTTGATTTCTAAAATCACTATTATTAAATAATTCTAAAATAATAATTTATAGATTTATTAGCGATAGCCTAGTCGTAAACCGTTGGACTGCCCCGCAGAGGTCTCGAGTTCGATCCCAAGGCGCGCATCTCTGACTTTTCGAATTTATGTGCGTATTAAATAGTTAATTATCTCTCGCTTTAACGGTGAATGAAAACATTGTGAGGAAACCTGCATGTCTGAGAGTTCTACATAATGTTCACGAAGATATGTGAAGTCTGCCACCCGCACTGGGGCGGCGTGGTGGACTATGGCCTAACCCATCTCACACTGAGAAGAGGCCCATGCCCAGCAGTGGGACAGTATACAGGGCTGATATTGTTATTAAATCATTGGTTACTACTACTACGCTTAAATGGTCGCCTTTCTGAACGGTAAGTTGCCATCCGACACTCAATGCCAACTTGACATCTCAGTTATAAATTTAGTATTATTAAGCTATATGAATGAATTCATATTGAACATCAGACTTTATCATTCACTACGATATGAACGTGAAGCGTCAGCTCGCTCTTCATAGTGTGGACAATTTTGTCTATCTATGATTTTAATCCTGACTAATATTATAAATTTGATAGTGTGTTTGTTTCTAACGCTTTCACGCCTAAACTACTCGGCGGATGATCATAAAAATGATTTTTTTTTGTACAACTAAGGTGGCAAACAAGCATACGGCCCATCTGATGGTAAGTGGTCACCTCAGAGCCTATAGACGCCTGCAACACCAGAGGCATCACTTGCGCGTTGCCAACCCTTTAGGAAAGGAAGAAGATAAAAAGGTAGAGGGAAGGAGAAGGAGCGGGAAGGGGGAAAGGGAGTGATTAGGCCTCCGGCACTCTCACTCACCGAACGAAACACAACAGTAGTAATACTGGTATTTCACGTCGATATTCTGTGAGAGGGTAGTTCTTCCCCGGTCGAGCCGGCCCATTCATGCAAATTTCGCATACACGTTGTCAGGGGTGCAGTAAAGGACATAGGTTACCTTTCATCCAGATAAAGAATCCTGTTCCCGAGCAAGTGAATCAGCAAAACTAGTCTACATATATTTTACATAATCTCGACATTAAAGTAACTACAAAGTTAATGCATATGACTGTCATTGTTCTACAGAAATAAGTATTGCAGCGAATGAGTCATTACGCGAAATAGTTTCAGGTATAACGGCGAGCATACACTTCGAAGCGAGGCGATAAATATCACTATTACTACATATCATAAAACAAAGTCTCTCATCGCGTCTGTTCGCGATAAACTCAAAAACTACTGAACGGATTTTCCATGTGGTTTTCACGAATAGACAGAGTGATTCATGAGGAACACCATATTCCATATATTAGTGCCCACACTTATGTATGGAAGTGAAAGTTGGGTATGGCAAAAGAAGCATGAGAGCAGAATAAATGCTGTAGAAATGACTCTGAAAGATAGAATAAGGAATAGTGTGATTAGAGAGAGATGCGGCATGAAAGTGGATATAGTGACAAGAATAGAAAAGGGTATGTTAAGCTGGTTTGGGCATGTAGAAAGAATGGAAAAAAAAGAAAGACTGACTAAGAAAGTTTATAAGGCTAGTGTGAATGGAACAGTCGCAAGAGGAAGACCTAGGCGAACGTTTCTTGATTAGATCGGAGGCGTTCTGGACAAAGGCCAGGTTAAGAGCACCTTGAACCGACGGGCGTGTATGAGGAATGTGATGAAAGTGAATGAAGCCAGAGAAGTGTGTCAGGATCGTAGCAAATGGAAATCCGTAGTCTCTGCCTACCCCTCTGGGAAACAGGCGTGAATCTATGTATGTATGTATTCATGAGGAAGGTTTAGGTGTATAATTTGTTAAGGTTTTGTACTACCCGTGCAAAGCTGGGGCGGGTCGCTAGTGCATTATATCCTTCGAGGAAGAAATATGTTGTAAAAGCCATTAGTAAAATATATAATTTCATAATTATAGAACATACTAGCCGTTACAAACGACTTCGCCCGCGTGGAATTTAACACAGTTCTCAGATTTTTTTCTAAATGTAGCCTCATTTACTCCTTATAACATCAGCTATCTGCCAGTGAAAGTCCCGTCAAAATCGGTCCAGCCGTTTCAGAGATTAGTTGGAACAAACAGCTAGACGAAAATATTAAGAATGGATTTTTGATATAAGTGCAATATATACTTGAAGATGCGTTTAGTAAAACAGCTGTTATTTTGACATTACTAACAGACATCAATTTTATTTAGTTTGTGTAGATGGTAGGTACTTTTTATCCTGAAAAACAAACAAAATCTAGATTAACGTTACTTCTTTTTATCTCTCCATCACCTACGGTTGTTTGAAGAGAATGCCCTTCTGCCGTCCTTTAACTTAAATGCCGTTAACCCACAAGCGCGCGATTATCACTTTTTAATGAAAAGTAATATAGTTTTGAATTCTATACTAGAATATAGATATAGATGCATAATTATATAGATAGATAGTTTTAAATTCTAGTATTATAGATAAAAATTATAGATAGACAATTTAAAACTATTTTATTATCCATTAAAAAGTCATATTCGCGCGATTGTGGGTTAACGGCATTTTAGTTAAGGGACGGCAGCCTTGGCATTAAGTCCGCCAATGTAGGTATTGTTATGTGCATGAAGTTTTTAAATAAATAAATAACGTGAGCGAAATCTAGTGCGCATATCTTTTACTACAACACAAACTTTACGGTCTTACACCCACCTGGTCGATAGACTTATATTGTTTGTTCAATCAGTCGCACTTAGATATTCACCAACACATTATTTACCTACAGAATATTATATACTAGCGGTCGCCTAGTGCTCGAAATTCAACCAAAGATTGCCTGTAAGATATTGCTGATATATGTCATTATATATTGATATATGTAACCATAGTTACGCGCTTCGACTGCGTGTGTCAAATGCATGGTTGTGTGCGTGTAGTGTTTTTTTTATTATTTTAATGTATTTCTAATGCATATTTTATATAAATATTAGGATTCGTCCCTCCTTCTCCATATAAACTTTAACTGTGCCAAATGTCATACTACGTCCGCGCAATTGTCGTAAAAAGGGGTACAAAGTTTTTGCTTCACGTATTAATATATAGATTATGTAAATATAATAGTGATGCGACTCGATTCCAATTTAACTCGAGTGACTCGAGTTACTAGGGTAAAAGAATATTCGATAAAATAAATATTGACTCGATTTACTCGGACTCATGTCACTAGCGCACACCATCGGGGGCGAGCCTAACAAAAAAGAAAGATAAGATACCTAAAAAACCGACCGTGTTTTGTGTTATCTATGTGTCTATAATTGTTTATTTATCTAATTCTGTATATGATTCTTACGTGTTTAGTTGACTTGAGACCAGAATAAGTGGCGAGTAAGAAGTTTAGTGACTTCTAACTCGTCATGGAACTATTTCGAGCTAATAAAATTAAGTTGAAAAAGTATCATATCAGTGTTCGAGTTTGAGAGATTCACCGAGTGTTCGAGTGACGTGAGAACTACTCGAGTGACTCGGCACTCGAGTGATATTCGAGTGAAACCGTAAAATGGCTCGAGTAGGTAACTCGAGTGGAAACATTGGACTCGAGTCGCATCACTAAAATATAATATACCATCTTGCATACGATTTATGCAACGCTTTGACATACTTGCGTCAAGGACGGTTTAGTTAGAGTTATTTAAACTAGCTTTAGCTGGCGATTTCGTTTGCGTGGTAAGTAGTCTAGTGATTATAAAGTTGAAGTTTTGGATAATTCCATCAATCATCATCATAAACTTACACCGCTATCCCTGGAAAGATTTATTCTAGAAGTTTTGCCCTCCCGTGGGACAGTTTATATATACAGGGCTGATATGATTATATTAAACTAGCTGACCCGGAAAACGTTGTTCTGCCATAAATTTTAGTTTTAGATGCGAAACACATAAAAGTACAGAACATGTGTTTGTCGAAAAAATAAGAAACAAATATATCGGTATGAAATATACTTTACGGCCTATTGTCGTACCTACCAAATATACATAAAAAATTCATAAAAATCGATTAAGCCGTTTCGGAGGAGAGCAACCACAAACACCGTATGTATGTATGTATCTTATGTGGGGGCCAGTGCAGACCGGCGACACTTCGACCCAGTGGGATCTTTTGTGTCGACACTCTCCCAATAACGACTGCCATAGATGTTCATGGCAGCCGGGACCGACGGCTTAACGTGCTCTCCGAGGCACGGAGCAGGCGATAATTGTCAATCAATACGCACATAATTTCGAAAAGTCATATAGCTTCCAAAAGTTAGAGGTGCGCGACGTGGGTTCGAACCCGAGACCCTCTGCATTGCAGTCTGTTGGTCTCCCCACTGAGCTATCGCTGCTCCAAACAAACACCGTAACTCAATACCTTACCAACCCCTCACTGTGGCCAAGACACCTTTAGCCATCTTTGATCCGTCGTGTGAGTCTGCTCGACTGGCAGTGAGTTATCTATCCTCATCCTGGACATCCCGTCTACTCTCAGCCTTACCTTAGGACGCATGGTGCAGACATCCCGAATGTATCTATCTGTTTATTTATTTTATCTCGATCTTATTTATCTCGATGGCGTAGTGGTTGGTGTAACCGACTGCCACGCCTGAGGTCGCGGGTTCGATTCCCGCACAAGTCAAACATTTGTGTGCATGAACATGGATGTTTGTCTTGGTCTGGGTGTTTCTATGTATAATATGTATGTATTTACAAAAAAAAAGCATATAACAATATGTATGTTTATCCATTGTCTAGAACCCATAGTACAAGCTCTGCTTAGTTTGGGCTAGATGGTGTTGTGTGTACGTGGTAGAATATTATTATTATTATTATTATTATTATTTTGTCGGCCTCGATGGCGTAGTGATTAGTGTTTAACCGACTGCCACGCCTGAGGTCGCGGGTTCAATTCCCGCACAAGTCAAACATTTGTGTGCATGAACATGCATGTTTGTCTTGGTCTGGGTGTTTCTATGTATAATATTTATGTAGTAGTATAATATATGTATGTTTATCCATTGTCTAGTACCCATAGTACAAGCTCTGCTTAGTTTGGGCTAGATGGTGTTGTGTGTATGTGGTAGAATATATTATTATTCATCACATAGTATATGGAAGTTTAGGGCCTAAGGGTATTAGGGCTGATAGGGCTGTAGGTAGATTAGGGTTCCATAGCTTCTTGTCATATAATTGTGCGTATACAGACCGTTACTAATAAGGTGACGACTGTATACACGGGATTTGAATATATTATATACATGTATGAATGGAACAGTCGGAAGAGGAAGACCTAGGCGAACGTTTCTCGATCAGATCGGAGGCGTTATGGACAAAGGCCAGGTTAAGAGCACCTTGAACCGACGGGCGTGTTTGAGGAATGTGATGAAAGTGAATGAAGCTGGAGAAGTGTGTCAGAATCGTAGCAAATGGAAATCAGTAGTCTCTGCCTTCCTCTCTGGGAAACAGGCGTGAATCTATGTATGTATGTATGTATGTGTATACATCTTATTTATTACTCAATCATTCGAAAACATTTAAACTTTGGATGTTACATCCAAACTCGTTTAGATGACCTAAGAAGAACAGTTGTGACCCAGTTTACATAACACCCAATATAATCTTAATACAATGTACAGAATTGAATACAATACGGCTTTGAGTGACATTGTAACAATGAGTTATATAAACACTATTGTATTATATGACTAGCTGACCCGCGCAACTTTGTCTGTGTCGCATAAGAGAATTTTCCTCGTTTTTGCAACACTTTTCATTGATGCACCGCTCGTATTGGTCGTAGCTTGATGTTATATAGCCTATAGCCTTCCTCGATAAATGGGCTATCCAACACTAAAATAATTTTTCGATTCGAACCAGAAGTTCCTGAGATTAGCGCGTTCAACCAAACAAACTCTTCAGCTTTAAAATATTAGTATAGACACTAGATACTGCCCGCGGTTTTCCTCGCGTAAATGTAGGTTATGTTAAGTTAATGTCCTTTTCTGTTCCCCTGACAACGTGTATGCGAAATTTCATGATGATCGGTCGAGTAGTTAAGCCGTGAAAGCGTAACAAACGAACTTACATTCGCATTTATGATATTAGTTAGGATTTATGTAATTTGGACTCCGTGCCTAGTTAGTAAGTAAGCTAGTCGACTTCACGGATGGCGTGGTGGTGTAAGTGGCTGCCTCGACACTACCGCCGAGCTGGGAGATCGATCTCCACACACGACAAAATTGTATAATCCCCAAATAGTTGTTCCGAGTGTGGGTGTTCTTTGTGTCCGTTGTTTGAATGTTTGTAAAGTCCCCGCTACACAGGATTTATCCCTAGATTCAGTCTTTAAAAAGGGGAGAAAAAGGAAAGAACGATGGGGCCTTACCTCCATAATAGCTTGCATAGGCAGGACAATCTTCCTGTACTGGCGGCTTCTGGTCAAGTCCCCGCGACACGGGAATTACTCGTTTAAAAACAAAATAAAGCTGCTATATTTTAACACCAACAGAAAAACCCAATAAGATTTTGTTGACCCCAGCCAGGCATCCAACTAGAGACCACAGCACAGGAGTCACCTTCACAACTGCTCTGCCTCCATAGCAGCATTTCAATTACACTGCAATTAAATTCGTACAAAGTAGTTCACTTTCATCTTTCTTTGTTAACATTCATTATTCACAGTGTTAATTGGGTAAGCAGAGAGCTGACATTCACATAATTTAATACAACATCGTACATTATGTACAATAGGCCATAAAGCATCGTAAATTAAAGAATATTACTCTTTCTAATTATACATCTACGAACATTAAATTGTTACAGTGAACATTAGAATAAGTATACTCGTTCATTCGCTGGAGTTGTGCTCGGAAAGCGGCAGTAAGCTTATTGCCTACGGGTCAAGGGGGAAAGGCCCCTTGGTCCGTATTTCTCGGGACCCAAAATCATAGCAATTTGGAAACGTGTAATGCCTCTGCCTTTCGGTGACATTAGACGACGTCAGAATCTATATATTAATACGTGAAGCAAAAACTTTGTAACCCTTTTTACGAAAATTGCGCGGACAGAGGAGTATGAAATTTGGCACAGTTAAAGTTTATATGTAAAAGGAGGGGCGAATCCTAATATTTTTATAAAATATGCATTATAAATACATTAAATTAATGAAAAACACTACACGCACACAACCATGCATTTGACACACGCAGTCGAATCGCGTTCGTAGTATTTCAACATTGTTCATCTGACGTACAATTCTTTATAACTATGGTTACCTATACCTTATGTATATGTAATAGAGAAAAAAGAAAACAAAGTAGCAAGCTTAGGAATTTTGGTCGAATTTTGACCATGGGGCGGCCGCTAATATGTATAATAATAATATCAGGCAGACTTCACATTTCTTCGAGAACTCTGCCAACCTGCGACTCTGTTTTCCTATTTTTACAATTGCGTTGGTCAAGCGGTTTTTAAGATGAGGTGTACGGTGTAGCGCGAGGTTTGCAGTGATTGTTGAATAAAATATATGTTTTAAATGTTACACACTAATAAGTAGTTTATTGTTCAGTTCCACAATAAATACTTAAATGTTAAAAATGTTAGTTAAATGTTATGGAAATGGCAATGTTATAACGTTGCACTGAATGCACCCGAATGTCGCGGTCACAGAAAGTGCACTGACTGTTTAAGCGTGACTCGCTTATTGCTTACTAAGGTGTCCGGTTATATTACACCGAACATGAGGTGTCATACAATATTATGTAGTGTTCACAAAAAGTTTACTGAAATAATGTACAAAATCGAACATAGGCACCCTAACGTGTACATTGCGAAATTAATTTCTTTTTGAGAATAGTTTCGGATTAAAACACGAGTTTCCCTGCGGGATTAAATCGGAAATGGAGGGATCCGCAAGAAAACTAAAGTTGACTTAGTTCTCCGGATAGCCAAACTGAAGTGGGCAGGGTACATAACGCGTAGAGCTGATAGCCGTTGAAGCAGAAAGGTTCTGAAGTGGCGGCCACGCACCGGAAGACGCAGCAGGGGTAGGTCCCACAAGGTAGACCGATGACCTGATAAGGGTCGCAGGAAACTATTGGATGCGGGTGGCCCAATACCGGTCTGAATGGAAAACCTTGGATGAAGTCTGTGTCCAGCAGTGGACGTCTTTCGGCTGAGCTGATGATGATGTAACTAAGTGAAAAGTAAAACAAACAGACCGTTCACTTTTATACTAATTAATCGTTGCAATGTAATGAATTCATTAAATAATAATAATTAGATCATACTCGTTAGCTAAGCGCCACGGTGACTAACATGTTACTTATGTAATTGATACTAATCTTTAATTTACTTAAACAATGTCTGTTTGTATTTTTTTTTTTGCTATAAAATGTCAACGCACTAAGAATAATTCGATGTCGCGAGGGACTGTACAAACATTCCAACAACGGACACAAAGAACACCCAGACTCGGAACAACCATTTGTGGATCACACAAATTTTTGTCCCGTGTGGGATTCGAATCCACAACTCTCGGCGCAACGGCAGTGGTGAGTCGACCACTTAAACCACTACGCTATCCGTGCAGTCGGTAGCATTTGTGCGATTATGACTCGAGAACTACTGGTCCGTTTTATATGAGACTTTGTAATATGAATGTGTAATATTCATTTGTCAAGACAATAGTAGTAACTCTGTAACTGTGTTCCACACAAGATATATTTTTTCTCTTTTGTGTTACCCATTTAAATTTGTGCGGTAATCGAAACCGCGATCTTAAGCGTGGCAGTCGGTTACACTAACCACTACGCCATCGAGGTTGACAATGTGACAAGCGCGGTGTCGTCTCTCTGACTTGTCTTCGCGTCCCGGCCGCGCCCTGTCTCTTTCCTATATATTTCAACCGCGAGACGTCTGTGCCCTGTCTCTTTCATATATATTTCAACCGCAAAACGTCTGTGCCCTGTCTCTTTCATATATATTTCAACCGCGAGACGTCTGTGCCCTGTCTCTTTCATATATATTTCAACCGCGAGATGTCTGTGCCCTGTCTCTTTCATATATTTCAACCGCGAGACGTCTGTGCCCTGTCTCTTTCATATATTTCAACCGCGAGACGTCTGTGCCCTGTCTCTTTCATATATTTCAACCGCGAGACGTCTGTGCCCTGTCTCTTTCATATATATTTCAACCGCGAGACGTCTGTGCCCTGTCTCTTTCATATATTTCAACCGCGAGACGTCTGTGCCCTGTCTCTTTCATATATTTCAACCGCGAGACGTCTGTGCCCTGTCTCTTTCATATATTTCAACCGCGAGACGTCTGTGCCCTGTCTCTTTCATATATTTCAACCGCGAGACGTCTGTGCCCTGTCTGTAATGCGTCCCCGTCTTAAGCCGGGATGCCAATTTCACCGTTGATGATGAGTTGATGAGAGAGATGAGTTGATGCCAAAGCAGAGATGTGTGCTGTGCGAGAAGGGATGTTTTTCAGCTTGGGGGACTCCACCAAAGCGGAGATGTGTGCGGTGTGCTGTGTGCTGTGCGAGAAGAGATGTTGGTCAGCTCGGGTGCGAGGCGTTGAGTGTTCAGTCGTCCGCGCACGTTTCACATCTCCGCTTCTATCGCGCCATACAAATATTACATATCTCTGCACAGCGATCTCCACTGAAGCTGAGCCGAGAGGAGATGTGTCAATAACACAATTCTATTGGTTGTTTAAAAAACATCTCTCCGCTCGTCTCGTCTCCGCTTTGGTGGAGTCCCGGCCTTACGTCCTTTCTGTTTGTCCCGGCCCTTGCACTCCGTTAGAAAAGTCAACCTTAGCGATAATTAGATCTCACATAAACTTTTATCAAAACTGGTAGATCACTTGGCCGATTGTACTAGTAATACGGATGTATTGAACGGCTTTTCTATATCCGTTTATTCCGTGGCTCTATGTTGACGGATCCGGTTTCGGATGTTAGTAGTTTCTAGTTGCGTCACTCGCGGATGTTATTAGTGGAAGGAAATACTTTGTGTGTTTAAATATAATGTCAATTGAATATTTATGTAAGTACTTATACTTATGTGTAATAAGTAATTAAATATGTACTTGTATTAAAAGTGGTATTTACATAACACGTCATTTCGTTTTCTTTTTATTCAATACTAGCTGTTGCCCACGACTTCGTCCGCGTGGACTTTAATTTATTACCCAATACCTACTTTTAATTTGTTATCTAATTTTAATATATAAAACTACAACTAAAGAAATTAATAAGTCTAACTACACCTATATAGGTGTAGTTAGCTATATATTCATAAAATACATATGGTATCGCGGACTTTTTTGTAGATATTGATACGTTCTATAATACTGTAAAACATTTTTTTGTTCTATCATCAATAGTTTCCGCAGCGCACGCGATGACAGATTTTTTATGACAATTTTTTTCACACCTTGGGTTATATTATTGCATGTTTAATAAGGAACACTTTTTTTTTTTGAAAATGTCATATAGCCTATGTCACTCAGTGAAGATGCAGCTTTCTAATGGTGAAAGAATTATTGAAATCGGTCCTGTAGTTTTTGTGTGAAAAGATTACAAACATACATACAAAAACACAAATGTTTCCTATTTATCTTTTTATTATATTCAATATTCAGTAGATACTTATATTACCTTTTTTTTATTTCTGTATCGCGAGGGACTTTAATTTAAGAATTATTTTTCTTTTATACAAAATGCAACTACCGCTCTCAGAATATTTCCTGTGGCGCTTTACAAACATTTAAACAACTGTCATAAAGAACACCGGGGTCTGAACAAGTATTTGTGATTATGACTTAAATCATTATTCTAAACTATTTATTAATCTCACGGCTTGGTACGCGACGATGGCAAGAGACCTGGGGCCCAAGTCTGCTATTCTTATAAATTCGTCATTCCGACACGACGTAACTGCAATTCCATTGTCATTTTGCTAAAAGTTCGTAATCTGCTAAATTCATAATGGTCGATCATTGGTCGGCCAATGGTCTCGTAATAGGGTTGTGGTAGAATGACATTTTGTATTGCCATTATTATAAAACCCGTCAGTAGAAGTGATTTTTGACAACTACTATTAAATTCGAACATTTATTTATGCCAGATTTCGTTTATATACATTTTTACATATTATTTAATAGTGTTAAAAGTAATTTGATCAAAGGAACTGTCAAAATTTTATCATTTGTCATTATGTACGAGATTACCATTCTATGCCATTTTTCAATGGAGGGTAAGTGGTTGACCATCGAAAAGTCATAATAACGCCATTATATTAGTAGATTACCAAACTTGTCAAAATCAACAATTATGAAATCAATGATAGACTATTTTGACACTATTGTAATAGCAGACTTGGGCCCTAGATGGTATGTCATTACTGCCATGGAAAATGGGTAGGCCTTTGGTGTGGGACGCAACTTCTGTCGACACCCTTGCACCATCACATCTTTCTAGCACAGCGGGTTGTGCTGGAGTTGCTGCTGCATCAGCGGAGACGTTTGATGTCGAAACGCTGAGGCCATGGGGTCCAAGTGCTAGGTCTGTTTATGGAGACCTAGCTAAGCGGCTGATGATGATTATGACGCTTTTTAATTCCGTTATTATATTTTTTTCCTTTAGTTTAAAAGTGTAAATAATTTGTGTATATATTATGTTAATTGCTTGTTTATTTGATATACAATAAATTACATATTATCTATATATTAATACGTGTAGCAAAAACTTTGTACCCCTTTTTACGAAAATTGCGCGGCCGAGTATGAAATTTGGCACAGTTAAAGTTTATATGGAGAAGGAGGGGCGATTCCTAATATTTATATAAAATATGCATTGGGAATACATTAAATTAATGAAAAAACACTACACGCACACAACCACGCATTTGACACACGCAGTCGAAGCGCGTAACTATGGTTACATATTGAAATTAAACTGCTATATACGGATTTTATCGCGTTGTTTATTTGACACTTTATTACAAAATTTTAAAAAAGTTACACTACTACTACTATTAACTAATTTTACTAATTTTTAAGCTAATTAAATTACTTTTACTTTACTAATTTTTAAGCTAATTAAATTATTATTAAACTATTTAGATTTAATTTATTTTTACACTTTCCCCGACGTTTCGGTTGCTTTTCAGCAGTCATGGTCACGGGGAGACTAAGATGGCAGTTGTCTCATATATAGCAGTATACGTATATAGCAGTTTAATTTCAATGAATAATATTCGCGTAAATAGAAGACAATATTATGGTTACATATATCAATATATAATGACACATATCAGCAATATCTTACAGGCAAACTTTGGTCGAATTTCGAGCACTAGGCGACCGCAAGTTTATTTAATTACTTATGATTTAAATCTTTGCATAGAACATTGACATTACTAGTTCAATGGATACGAACCTTAAGAGCGAGTTGTCAAGTGTGTCGTCACAACGTGGCGACACTACAGAGGCACGTTTCCTTATATAGCTAAGGAGTACTTCCGTATCTGGCTACATAAAGCAGTTTACCCATTAAAGGAGGACTGGATTATCTTTGTTCATACGCCCATTATAACGTAAGCATCATACAAAGGCTTAATTTTCTACTTCTGGTATTTAATTTGGTATTTTGGCTCGCCGGCTGGTACAAGTCTGGCTATATATGGGCAGAGGCAATTGTACCAGGCGTTTCTGGTGTCTCGTACAAATTGCTTTTAGTAAAAAGGGCGTGAATTGTTTTTTTATTTTTAATAGGCTAAAAGGGAGAGGGCGATCCAGACGTAATTCTTTTTATTTATAACTTACTAGTAGTTTACCCGCGGTTTCACCCGCGCAAGTCCCGTTCCCGTGTGAATATCGAGTTTCACCCCTTTCACCTCCTTCAGGGTGGAATTTCCAAAAATCCACTCTTAGTGCTCCCCTACACTCTCCAAGTAACATATGTACATGCCAAATTTCAGCTTCTTGCGTTCAGTAGTTTCGGCTGTGCGTTGTCTGTCAGTCACTCAGTAACGGAGGAGTTTTATATATACATATATAGATTACAGAGTAGTTCGATTTTAATGTATATTAGAAGTCTGCACAATTGGCATAGTTGTTTAAGTGATCGCGTCGCCACTGCTGTGTTGTGAGTTCGAATCCCTTACGGGACAAAATTTTTTATGATCCACAGTAGGTTGTTCTGAAACTGGGCTTGTTTGAATGTTTGTAATGTCCCCCGCGACACAGGAATTAAACATAGTGCGGGAGAAGGAACCTTTTAAAAAATAAAACTTTAGAAGGTCAATTGGACGGATGGCATAGAGGTTTAAGCAAATTGTCCAGTCCATTGTCATAAATGTATTATATACGGGCCTTACGACAGCTGTTATCTGGACAAGAGGCGTTTAATCTAATTAGACTATTTGGTCCATAAGCTTGAGTCAGCGGAGAGAGAGGCACACCGCGCCTCGGTTTACAAAGCTATGAGCGTTACGTCATCTATACTAGTATTATATTCTATTAACCAGCAACCCAAGCAGCGATAGCATAGTGGGTGATCGTCGGACTGCCACGCAGCGGTCTCAAGTTCAATCCCAAGGCGCGCATCTCTGAGATTTCGAAGTTGTGCGTATTAAATAGTTAATTAATGCTCGCTTTAACGGTGAGATAAAACGTCGTGAGGAAACCTGCATGTCTGAGAGTTCTCCATAATGTTCTCGAAGATATGTGAAGTCTGCCAACCTGTACTAGGCCAGCGTGGTGGCCTATGGCCTAACCGCTCTCACACAGAACGATAGAAGGCTGATATAATATGATTGTTTATTTAATGTAGGCACCTATATATTTTTGTTTGTTACGCTTTAACGTCTTAACGACTCGACTGATCATTTTGAAATTTTGCATGTACATGTTGTCAAGCATACAGAAAAGGACATAGAGTAGGTACCTTTCATCCAGAAAAATTTACTGTTACTAACCTATTGCCTAACCTACATTTACGCGAGCGAGCGTATCCGCGGGCAAAATCTTGTAAAATATATTAACTAATACTTTTACTTTCATAACACGGCCTTGTTACACGTTAGTGGACAGTCTCCTTTAAATAGCACACTAACTGAAGCTGAAAATATATCATAGTTGCGTCTGCTGTTCTGCACTTCACTATCACTTCATATTATAAGACAAAGTTCCCCATCGCGTCTGTCTGTCCGCGATAAACTCAAAAGCTACTAAACGCATTTGCATGCGGTTTCCACCAATAGACAAAGTGATTCATGAGGAAGATTTAGGTTTATAATTTGTAAAAGTTTCGTACGAAGCGTGCGAAGCCGGAATCGGTCGCTAGTTATTATAATATCAGCCCTGTATTTAACTGTCTCACTGCTGGGCACGGGCCTCTTCTCAGTGTGAGAAGGGTTAGGCCATAGTCCGCCACGCTGGGCCCTGTGCGGGTTGGCAGACTTCACATATCTTCGAGAACATTATGGCGAACTCTCAGACATGTAGAAACTTGCATGTACCTGACGAAACCCTGACGATGTTTCTTCGTCATTAAAGCAGGCGATAATTAACTATTTAATACGCACATAACTTCAGTATATCAGAGATGCGCGCCTTCGGATCGAACTTGAGACCTCGTGGCAAACGCCTTAAGATTTATGCAAACATGATACATTGTAATAATCTCCTCCAGACCGAATTTCGATCATGGCGGCCAATCTTAACGGAGACTAGCCATCTGCGCAGGAGATATTATAGTGCACAAGTGTGTGCGGAAACACAAGCGCACTCTGTGTTCCTTAACTCTCATGATCCGATGGGACGGCAATCCGACACGACCGGAGAGAGATCAGGCGCAGGACCAACGGCGACACGTGCTTTCCGAGGCACAGGGGTGTCTAACACCGCTACCTTCCTAACTCCGGGCTCGTATTGAGATTTCTTAACAGAAAAACTCAATAACTCATTGTTGGCCTGACTCGGGATTCGAAATCGAGACGTCATGCACAGCAGTCGCGTTCACTACCGCAGCGCCACGGAGGCAGTCAAAAATTTGTAATATAGTGAAAGTGACAGAGTACATGTAATAAAACTAATTTTCAGTCTGTATACATTAAACCAAGCCGCTGAAACACATAAATATTTTCTCTCTTGTTACAATCGCCCCTTTCTCCGCTGTATTTACATAAAATCATCGAAACGTGGGCTTTCAAAAATTAAAAATACTCTCAGTTAATACGTGTACGTAAAAATAATTGTATCTTATTTAGATTTATAGCAGTGATAGACTATTTGGAGACCGATGGACTCATCCCAAGGCGCGTATCTCTGACTTTCCGAAGTTATGTGCGTATTAAATAGTTAATTTATCGCTCGCTGCAACGGTGAAGGGAAACATCGTGAGGAAACCTGCATGTCTGAGAGGTCTCCAAAATGTTCTCGAAGATATGTGATGTCTGCCAACCCGCACTAGGCCAGCATGGTGGATGATGGCCTTGACCTTCTCACACTGAGGAGAGGCCCGTGCCCAGCAGTGGGACAGTTTATTACAGGGCTGATATTATATATATTTTTTACTGGTTCTTTAGTGCTGTGGTATAAGTGCTTTGGCGATCGTAGGGGTCTGAGTCGGATTCCTGGATCGGGCATAGCATTTTTGGGTTTTTCATCTGAAGATTCTGAAGAACAGCAAAGACTCGCTGTTCTTAAGAATCTCCATTGTTAGGGGAACAGAATAGGACATATGGTACCTTTCATCCAGAAAAAGTACTGTTACTTACCTAACCTCGCCTACATATGTATATGTGGGCGAGGCCGCGGGTGAAATCTATTATAATAATAATTTAATTTATTTACATAATTTTATTCATCAATATCGAAGAATTTACGACAGCTGAGTACACACGAGAGAGTACACAGAACACCGCGGTGAGTACACATTGCCTTGAGTTGTGTGTGTTTATGATAATGATGCGTATGCGCATGTGCCGCGATTTTACGAGTATTCAACAGTTAATGTAATGGGGGACACCAGTTTAAAGTTTGGAGCTTTCTTGCGATTTGCACGCGGTTTCGCTTGCCTAAATGTAAGTACTTTTTTTTTGGATGAAATGTACCCTATGTCCTTTTCTGTTCCCCTGATAACGTGTATATGAAATGTTATGATAATACGTTGAGTAGTTAAGGCGAGAAAGCATAACAAACAAACGAACACGCATCATGGAATTTTGCATACACGTTGTAAGTGGTACAGAAAAAGACATAGGGGTACCTTTCATCCAGAAAAAAAGTAGTGTTACTAACATGACCAAACCTACATTTACGAAAATAAAACTGCTAACTTGCTAACAAGCATACGGCCCACCTGATGGTAAGTGGTCACCGTAGCCTATGAACGCCTGCAACTACAGAGGCATCACTTGCGCGTTGCCGACCCTTTAGGAAAGGAAGTGGGAAGGAGAAGGAGCGGGAAGGGGGAAAGAGGGTGATTAGGCCTCCGGCACTCTCACTCACCGCACGAAACACAACAGTAGGAATACTGGTATTTCACGTCGATATTCTGTGAGAGGGAGTCCTTACCTGGTCGAGCCGGCCCATTCATGCTGAAATCAGCAAGGCTCTACTATTACAAAAAGGTCTCGATCTAGTAGAGAGTAGTAGGGAGCGGAGCAGGAATCATAAACGTGAAACCGCAGGCTCAGCTAATCAATAACAAAACAGACAAATTGTTTATATTTTAACCATGGGAGAGCCACGCTTCAGCACTAATGGGCCGGCTCGACCGGAGTGATACCACGGCCTCACAGAAAACCGGCGGGTAATAGCGTTTGCCTTGTGTTTCGTCGAGTGAGTGAGGGAACCGGACTTTCGGAAGTTATATGACTTTTCGAAATTATGTAACGTTAAGCCGTCGGTCCCGGCTGCCATGAACATCTATGTAACGGCAGTCGTTATTGGGAGAGTGTCGACACAAAAGATCCCACTGGGTCGAAGTGTCGCCGGTCTGCAATGACTGGCCCCCACATAAGATAAGATAAGAGGGTACCGGCGGTCCAACTGTCCGTCCGTTCTGGTGCGGGCAAATTTAAATGGAACGCAACGCACTTGTGACTCCTCTGGTGTTGCAGGTGTCCATGATCGTCGGTAATCGCTTACCATCAGGCGATCAGTCTGATAGTTTCCGTGCCAATTTAAAAAAAAATCTATACTAATATTATAAAGAGGAAAGATTTGGATCTTTGTTTGTTTGTTTGTTACGATTGAACAAAAATCTACTAAACCGATTTAAAGAATTCTTTCTCCATTAGCAAGCTATATTATCACCGAGTAACAGGCAATATTTTATTTATAAAAGGTACTGTGTCTAAGATAGCCTAAATTACATACTTCTACGCAAGCGACGCCGCGGGCAAGGCTAATCAACAATAAAACAAATAAATTGTTTATTGTTTAAATACAATGAGTGGGTATTGCGATGTGATGATTCAGGAATTAGTTTCAGTTGAAAAGGCGTTGTTTCCTCACTAACAGCACATTAAACCATAGGGCTGACACGAGATATGGCGGATATATTATCTGCCATTTGGGTGGGTTCCTCTATAATAAATGCAATAAAATACTAAATATATACAAATTGACTAAAAATAGATGCAAAAAGACAATATCCACTTGGCCTCAAAACCATAATTACGAGGACACCGAAAATTTACTAATTATTCCAATGTAACATAGAGTAACATATTCACATACACACTAACACACATTCACATAAACTCATTACTATCTGTTAATGCAATAACTGGATGTGTATTCAATAATTATTAATTATTCTTACTGTAGCATACATACATAGATTCACGCCTGTTTCCCAGAGGGGTAGGCAGAGACTACGGATTTCCATTTGCTACGATCCTGACACACTTCTCTGGCTTCATTCACTTTCATCACGTTCCTCATACACGCGCGTCGGTTCAAGGTACTCTTAACCTGGCCTTTGTCCAGAACGCCTCCGATCTGATTGAGAAACGTTCGCCTAGGTCTGCCTCTTGCGACTGTTCCATTCACACTAGCCTTATAAACTTTCTTAGTCAGTCTTTCCTCGTCCATTCTTTCTACATGCCCAAACCAGCTTAACATACTCTTTTCTTTTCTTGTCACTATATCCACTTTCATGCCGCATCTCTCTCTAATCACACTATTCTTTATTCTATCTTTCAGAGTCACACCACATATGTTTCTCAGCGCTCTCATTTCTACAGCATTTATTCTGCTCTCATGCTTATTTTGCCATACCCAACTTTCACTTCCATACATAAGTGTGGGCACTAATAGTCGTCTATGAACAGCCAAACGTGCCTTTTCGGAAACATTTCGATTGTTCATAAAAGCGCGTAGAGCTCCATTCACTTTGTTGCCAGCAATCGTTCTCCTTTCAATATCTCCCTCATGTTTACCATCCTTTGCAAATAAAGTACCCAAATATACAAACCCAGTTAACAGACCTGGAGCTGATCAGGTGGTGGGTAGGCCGACTAAGCCTACCACCCTCGGATAAAACTGTTACTAATCTAACCTACATATGCGCGAGCCAAACCGCGGACAAAACCTAGAATTCAATAAAGCATTCACCTAGATCTTTGCAAGTGGAAATCTTTTGACTCTACCTAACCGTTGAGGGGGCAGGCGTAAGTCTTCGTATGTCTCAGTAGGCTTGTCTAAAACGTATCAACCCTGCGTGTCCAAGGGCGTGTGCGCAGGCGTATGTTGCGAGCTGCGCGCGCGCCGCTCGTAGCCCGTATATGGCGACGACGCGCGCGTCGCGTGGGCAGCGGCGCGACCTCGCTGGTACGTTGCCCAACAGACAACATATGACTTGTTCAATACGATCATTCAATACTATATATATATACTATTTTCGTGTGGTTAGTGACCAGCCTGTTGTCAAGAGTTGTTCAAACCGCCCGTAGGCCTCTGACATGGCTTAACGACTGCAGTCAATTTGGCAACATCCGGGACCGACTTTTTACGTGCCCTCCAAAGCACGGAGACGCTCAGATGAAATACCACTAAGCGGTCACCCATCTATAGACTGACCGCACCCATCGTTGCTTAACCTCGCTAATCGTTTACCGATCAGTGAGTGCAACTGGCTATGAGCGCCTCATAAAAGAAAGAAGAAGAATGTATATTAATATTGTGAAAAGGAAAGATTTGATTTTTTGTTTGTTTGTTTGTAAGGATATAACTCAAAAACTAATCAACAGCTTTTAAAAATTCTTCCACCATTATAAAGTTTTTTTTTTTACTTGGCGGAATGCTTTGACGCATACCTCTCCGCGGGGCGACGGAGAGGTTATGTCGGGCTCACCGGGGGAAAGATACCCCGGTAATACCGACTAAACCTACCACGGTGTTCCTCGACATAACCATAGACGGCGGGGCCGCGCGAATCGCTTTCACATGCAATCGCGACCCCGCCGTGGTTTCGGCCCGCCGTACCATTATAAAGCTATATTATCAACGAGTAACATAGGCAATATTTTAATTTTAAAAAGTAGTGTTACTAACATATACTAACCTACTTTTACGCGAATGAAGCCGCGGGCGAAAGCTAGTATTAGATATTATCACAATCACTACATATATAAAACAAATTCCTCCGCTGCGTCTGTTTGTTCGCGATAAATTCAAAAACTACCCTACCGTGCGAATCTGTGGCGGATATATGATAAGGTTAAGATAGTCTCGTAGGAAACCGTTGAACTGCCACGTAAAGGTCAAGTTTCATTCTAAAGCACGCAGCTCTAGTTTTTAGGTGTTATGTGCGTATTAATCTATCAATCAATCAGCCCACCGCAGTCCACTGCTGGACATAGGCCTCTCCCATTTTACGCCACAACATCCGGTCTTCCGCCTTCCGCATCCAGTCTGACCCAGCTACCTTTTTTAGGTCATCGGTCCACCTGGCCGGGGGGCGTCCTACCTTACGTTTGCCAAGTCGCGGTCTCCACTCTAGGACTCGCTTGCTCCAACGGCCATCGGTCCTTCTACAGATATGGCCAGCCCATTGCCACTTCAGCTTGCTTATTCTGCAAGCTATGTCGGTAACCTTGGTTCTTTGACGGATAACCTCATTTCTAAGTTTATCCCTCAAAGAAACTCCTAGCATAATTAATCTATACTAATATTATAAAGCTGAACAGTTTGTTTGTTTGTTTGTTTGTTTGAACGCGCTAATCTCAGGCACTACTAGTTCGAATCGAAAAATTCTTTTAGTCTTGGGTAGCCCATTTATCGAGGAAGGCTATAGGCTATATAACATCACGCTACGACCAATAGGAGCGGAGCAGCAATGAAAAATGTTGCGAAAACGGGGGAAAATTCTACTTTATGAAGCAGAAGAAGTTGCGTGGGTCAGCTAGTTAGTTAATATGCGGACAAACATATGGTTGCATATTTTTTGGTTTTATAACCGCCACGCAGACGTCTCTAGTTCTGTCCTAAATCACGTAGGTACACACAGCGACACATCAACCTAGACCGTTTGGACGTTGAACTATTAGAAGTAAAACGCTGCGAATCGTGCGAGAGACTGCGTATTTGTGCATATTTTTGTTACGCTTTATCCTTACCATTACATCAACACCACTATGCACTGTCCCTTTCCGACAATTCTCTATTTTGTATATAGCGTAGTTATGCGTATATAGGGTGTCTAACTTGAGGTGTAGCCGTGTATACCTCTGATTTTTAAATCAGGACGGATAAACGACATAGGGTACCTTTTACCTAGGTAAAAGTAAATGCTCCTGATGCATATCTCCTCGCCGCAAGCGAAGGCGAGAGGGTTATGTCACTTATGTCGGGCTCTCCCGAGACTTCGGGCCTACCGACTAAAACCACCACTGTGCTTCGTATGGGTAGGTCGCTGGAACTTAAACAACATCAGCGACAAACCTAACCTACATTTATGTGAGTGAAGCCGCGGGCAAAATCTAGTTTGATAAAGTGTCCTAAGAAAGAGGGTCTTTATAGACTTTTCCTTCTGAGTAATGGAATCTTAAGATCAATGTGCTGATGAATGTATGCATTGTGTCAAAGAATTTTATTTTATTTTATTATATTAAATTGAACATATAAAATTGAATAATAAAAGTTTAAAAACTATATCCCGACTACGTAAAAAAAGGGTCTTATACGGACGTATTTAAAATTTATATAGTAGTAGACACCTCATTCATCAAAATCGGTTCAGTAGTTTAGGCGCTACGGTGGAACATACAAACATACATACCCAGACTGCCAAAATCATTACCCTTACTGTTGGCCTCGCCGTAGTCGGGTAAAAAGATATACCATATCCCTTAAAAACTAAAATGACTACTTTTATTGTCTTTGAATGGAATAAGTAGCTTTATTTAAAATGTAGTTTTTCATACAAGGCGGTCGGCCCGCCCACGCATTTAGTTTTACAAGTTTAGCATACAATTAGGAAATTGGAGCAGACCGAAATTGTTTTTGTATCCGGGGTCAATTAAATTCATTCGTCTTGTGTATTGTGTCTTAGTCCGCCATTGAAAAATATTTTTTTTTCTAAATAGGGTAGGTCGATTTCAGTAGTGAACTGCTGTTTCAAACGGCCGAGCCAAAACCTCGGCGGGGTCTCGATTGCATGTGAAAGTGATACGCGCGGGACCGCCGACCCTGGTTATAACGACGGACACCGTGGTAGGTTGAGTCAGTATTACCGGGATCATCTTACCCTCGGTGAGTCCGACATAGCCTCTCTGTCGCCCCGCGGAGAGGTATGCGTATACGCGTCTAAGTATTCACCCAAACAAAAAAAAAAAAAAAAAAAAAAGATTCATTCATAGATCTCAGAAACGACTAGGTTTTGGACATGGTATCACATGACTACAAGTAAGCTTTAATTTAACCCTCTGCAAGGAATGTATCGTATTTCCTAACAAACTAATTGTCATTGACACAAATCTTTGATGAAACCCACAACACTCGGCGTCTCGGCAGACATCACTATGCCATCCCTTCATTCAAATCTAGTCTGAAAAATGGATAAGGAAGCCACACTATCTCAAGTAGTTTTCAGGCTTATATACATATAACATTACATACAATTATAGATACGTTATCGCTTTATCTGCGATTGATATTGGCAATATCGTATATAAGTGATCAGTCATCGACCACGTTTATATGATGCGCCGTTGTACCTAGCTCCCGCAGACGCAAACAAAACACTGTTCTGTAGCACTAGAATTAAATGCGTAATCCTAACTAATATTATAACCTAACGACCCGCCCCGTAGTATAAAACCTTAAGAAATTATACACCTAAATCTTCCTCATGAATCACTCTGTCTATTGGTCAAAACCGCATGAAAATCCGTTCAGTAGTTTTTGAGTTTATCGCGGACAGACAGACACACGTGGCGGGGGACTTTGTTTTATAATATGTAGTGATGCGAGTGTGAGTTTGTTTGTTTGTTAAGCTTTCACGCTTTAAATACTCGATCTATCATCATGAAATTTCGCATACACGTTGTCAGGGGCACAGAAAAGGACATAGAGTACCTATTATCCAGCAAAAGTACTGTTACTAATTTAGCTTAACCTACATTTAGGCGAACGAAGCTGTGGGCAAAATTTAGTATACCATAAATGTGTTTGCGTGTCGAGGTGTGTCATCTGCGACTTATAAATATGGCGGCTGTACACAATTTTTATGTGGACATTATCTACGCTGACAGACAGGTCACCTGCAAGTGTCGTGGGTGGCTCTTAGCAACGGTTTTGTGTGTTTTTATAACAGCACTACATTTTGTCTGCGGCTTCACTCGGCTTAATTTGTATTTCTTAGTATAACGACATATATATACTTACTTAATGTGTTTTTCAGATAAATGAATATTGTCTTATGAGAAAATAAAATATCTTCAACCATTAATGTAGATTTGATAAAAAGTTTCTATACCTCCAGAACAGGACCTTTTTCTGAATGTAAAAAAATATATATTGACTAGATTTTGCCCGCGGATTCGCCCAGTACGGGTTAGCAGACTTCTCATTAGGTCGAGAACATTATGAAAAACACGCAGACATGCAGATTTCCTCACGATGTTTTCCTTCATCGCTAAAGGCAGTGATAATTAACTATTTAATAAGCACATAACTACGAAAAGTCAAAATTGCGCGCCTTGGGATAGAACTCGAGACCTATGCGTGGCAGTCCAATAGTCTCCCAGGCTATACCGAATTCATTACCTACCTAAAATTTATAAAAGTTGGTACTTGACTGGGTAATGACCAACATTTTGTCCCAACATTACGCAGCAAAATGTTCTCTTAAAGCAATACCACAGACGTTTGCGTAACAGGACCGATAATGACACACCGACCGAATTGTGTACTTTTATATTATGTATTTTTATTTTTATATTTGTGGCAAACAAGCAGACGCATCGCCTGATGGTAAGCGATTACGGCCGCCCATGAACGCATGCAACACTAGAAGGGTCACAAATGCCAGCCTTTTAAATTTGCCCCTCCCCTTCTGGGGGAGGTTGGGACTCCGGTACCCTCACTCACTTGACGAAACAGAACGCACGCGCTATTTCACGCTGGTGTTCTGTGAGGCCGTAGAATCACTCCGGTCGAGCCGTCCCATTCGTGCCGAAGAGTGCCGAAGAGGTCTCCGTTAAGATTGGTCGCCATGACCGTAATTCGGTTTGAAGAACATTATTATTATTACTTCGAATCAAACAATTTACTTCAATTGTCTTAAACATATCTTCATCAGTACCGCACCTATCTCTGTCACGCTTATTAAACATACACAAAAGTAAGCGAGACGGCATTACCAAGTGTGTCCAGTCGTATCAATATCACATAATCTAACGGCTCGTTGAGCGGTAATGCCTTACTGCATGCGTTGCCGGCTCTGTCGCACGCGTGGGTGTAGCGGCACGTGTGAGTGGGTGGGGACGTGCAGTGGATGCAAGGTCTTGGTATTGGATTGTGTGTTGTTTTGTATTGATCATAGAGGAGTTTCAAGGTCAGTTATGTGGTATTTATAACAATTGCCTCGATGGCATAAGTATGCGTCTGTTTGTAGGATTCCTGGCTTTGACTCATGCAAGTTTTCCCATGATGTTTGCCGGTGAACGTTAAGACTACGCCGAGCGAAATGTGCCAAAACAGGCGGTCACAGTTAAGTGAATAAAATCAACACTTTTTGTTTAATACAAATATAAAATATACATTTACCATAACAATGAATGTGTTTACAATTACTCCGTGTAAAAAACTTAAAATAATTAATATTATCGCCTACAAAATTACTTAAGTTTGCACGAAAAATGCAAAAACGTAAGCTCGTGTTACGTGAATTTTAGATTATAACAGTTGAAATCTATCCTATTTTACAGCTTAAACGAAACATAAATAGTTATATATCAATTTGTCTGTCCCAAATATTTAAGTTATTGGTTGACAATAAAGATACATATTTATCAAAAAAGCACTTCAAACCCTCCATACAATTTGACTATGGCGGCCGCGCACCGATTTGAATATGTGCCGCACGAGCTCTGTCATTATATGTCTTACGCTCGGCGCAGTCTTAAGGCGAGCGATCATTAATTAACTATTTGATATGCAAATAACTTTGAAATGTCAGAGGTTCCTTTGGATTGAGCTCGAGACCTCTACGTGGCAGTCCAACGATCTCACTAGTCTATAACTACTTACTTCTTTTCCTTTTATTCCTTTTCTTCTTCTCTTCTTTCTCTCTTTAACTTCTTTTCATTAAGATTGAGACCTTAGGGTCCTGAGGCAAGCAATCTTAGGCCACATAATCAACTTACCATCAGAGCAGCGATAGCTCAGTGGGGAGACCAACAGACTGCAATGCAGAGGGTCTCGGGCTCGAACCCACGTCGCGCACCTCTGACTTTCGGAAGTTATATGACTTTTCGAAATTATGTGCGTATTGATTGACAATTATCGCCTACTTCGTGCCTCGGAGAGCACGTTAAGCCGTCGGTCCCGGCTGCCATGAACATCTATGGCAGTCGTTATTGGGAGAGTGTTGACACAAAGGATCCCACTGGGTCGAAGTGTCGCCGGTCTGCACTGACTGGCCCCCACATAAGATACATACATACATACCATCAGGTGGGTCAATGAAGAGGACTCTATCAATAAATCACTATCACAACATAATAAAAGGCTGGCCGTGAGTTTCTTGCAGGTTTCTTCTCATAGGCTCTACCCTTTGCCTGAACCTAGCAACTAACCTAAATGTAGCTTCAGTAACTTAGTAAACTCACAAGCCTATATATTTTGACGTTCATAAGTGTAACTTTGTGACCTATATGAATAAATGACTTTTGATTTTGACTATTATAAAACAAGGTTCTCCGCCGCGTCTGTCTCACTGCTCATTAGAATCTTTTTCTTTATAAATAAGATATCTCCCGCACTCGGAATAAAACCTGTGTCGCGGGGGACTTTACAAACATTCAAACCACGGACAGAAAGAACATCCAGACTCGGAACAAATATTTGTGGATCACACAAATTTTTGTCCCGTTTGGGATTCGAACCCACAACATTCGACGCAGTGCCAGTAGCTAGGCGATCACTTAAACCACTACAGCATCCAAACTCAAAAACTACTGAACGGATTTTCATGCGGTTTTCACCAATAGACAGAGTGATTCATGAGGAAGGTTTAAGTGTATAACCTGTTACGGTTTTGTACTACCCGTGCGAAGCCGGGGCGGGTCGCTAGTATACTCTATAAACACGAAAAGGCTGACACGCAATCCGATTCACAAACAATAACATGTATGTCGTCAGTAATATGTTGATACTACCTTTGCCCCGTGACTTCCTTCGCTTTAATTTACATTTCTTGTACTGTCGTACGTTTACGCGAATGATAAACTACTTTATACGGGTTTTATCATGTCGTTTATCCATTATCTATACTAATATTATAAAGAGGAAAGATTTAATTTCTGTTTGTAAGGTTTCAACTAAAAAAACAACACAACCGATTATATTATCACCGAGTAACATTGTTTTATTTAAAAAAGCACTGTTATTAACTTAAACAACTTTTACGCGAGCTAAGCCGCTGGCTAAAGCTAGTTTTTACAGTTCGAAAAAGTTCTTATACAACTGCTTTGTCCGTCCTTCCGTCCGTGATACCACTTAACCTTGAGGTCAGAGGTCAAAAGTCATAGTCATTTCGCAGTATATCGACTATGCTGAGTCGAATGGCGTTGACCGCGAGTCTCTAGCTCTTACGGTTCTTGAGTTGAAAGTTGTTTAACAGACAGACAGACAGACAGACAGACGGACGGACAGACAAAGCTGTTGTATAAGAGTTTTCCCGAACTCTAAAACGATAATCTTATAACAGAGTGCCTAGTGCTAGATATTTCTACGTTAACACGATCGACACGTTTATAACGTTCGGCGCTCCGATTAGCCTGCTCTACGCTTACGGCAATTCATTGCCGATTCTCACTTGTTTTATAATATATATATATATATATAGACTGTTACTCGGTGATAATATAGCTTACTATTGATAGCAGAATTTTATAAATCAGTAAAGTAATTGTTGAGCTAAACCCTTACAAACAAACATCAAGTCTTTTCTCTTTAATAATAGTATAGATCAGAGGTTCCCAGACTTTTTTTCTCATAGACCACATTCAAAATGTAGCAGATTCCGGTGGACTCCCTGCAGCTACATTTCTACCATATTCCTTGGCATTCGTATTTATATTGGTGAAGAATGACCTTATTTTTTTGTTTTTATGGAATCCTAACAGAATAGTCGTTAGGTTCGACACCACTGGTACTGAATATGGAATATGCAAGTTTTGCCAAGTAACAGTCGCTGAGCTTCTTAAAATATAATCTACCTACATTGATAGGTGAAGTCAAGCTAATATTTTAGTTCTTCATTATCGAAAGCAAATAAATTTTCGTGGACCCCTCCTTACGAATTGTGGACCCTATTTTTTTGTCACGCCAACGTAGACCCCCGTCGAGTCTCCCATGGACCCCTGGGGGTCCACTCGGACCACTTTGGGAACTAATGGTATAGATTATGGATCCATATTTGTTGCATAAATACATAATCAATCGAGTTCGATGAACTGTTTAGGACTATCAGTACACGCAGTTCGTGAGTAGGGCTTATTCGGAATGAGCTGATGACACACGCTTGCTGTTCCCTATGTATGTATCTTATGTATTTGCCTCCTATATATATTTTAACTGCCTCCGTGGCGCAGCAGTAGTGAATGCGACTGCTGTGCATGAGGTCTCGGGTTCGAATCCCGGGTCGAGCCAACAAAAAGTTATTGGGTTTTTAAATTTTTTAAATCTCAATAGTAGCCCGAAGTTAGGAAGTTGGCGGTGTTAGACACCCCCGTGCCCCGGAAAGCACGTAAAGCTATTGGTCCTGCGCCTGATCTCTCTCCGGTCGTGTCGGATTGCCGTCCCATCGGATCTTGAGAGTTAGGGAACAGAGAGTGCACTTGTGTTCGCGCACACACTTGTGCACTATAATATTTCCTGCGCAGATGGCCAGTCTCTGTTGAGACTGGCCGCCGTGGCCGAAATTCGGTCTGGAGGACATTATTATTATGTATCTTATTTCGTCGACCCAGTGGGATCTTTTGTGTCGACACTCTCCCAGTAACGACTGCCATAGGTGTTCATGGCAGCCGGGACCGACGGCTTAACGTGCTCTCCGAGGCACGGAGCAGGCGATAATTGTCAATCAATACGCACATAATTTCGAAAAGTGATGCAACTTCCAAAAGTCAGAGGTGCGCGACGTGGGTTCGAACCCGAGACCCTCTGCATTGCAGTCTGTTGGTCTCCCCATTGAGCTATCGCTGCTCTTGTATGTAACTAAACTAATTAATCTGTAAGTAAACAAATTCTTCAATTTTAAAACCTGTTCTGTATTATTTGTAATTTTTTATGGCACTAAATATAATTATTATTATTCATTCATTTGGCATTGAAAAGAGTAGCCATGAGTTTCTTGCCTGCTTCTTCTCATGAAAGCTCTACTTCTCGGAACAGGCTTTTTTCTATGCAATATCTCTAGTTACCCTTTCGTGAATAGATTCGTCAGACTACATACGGTTACATACCATATGATTATTCTCACATCATCCAGGTACATCATCACGCCTACTCGAGCCGTTAAACAAGCAACATGACGAATACAGTAGTCAAACATAGTACACGAGCCATTTGTGTTTGTTCTCAGAATTACAGCTTTGAACTCGCGGTCAACTTATCGACGCGAGGTGCTATTCGAGTCAAGGACGAATGGCACGAACAGCTGACGATACCCCGCGACTAGAACACATTCGGAGAATTATTCATACGTGTGTTGTAGGTGACCTTATGTTTAATGATTGAGTTTATAAAGTGAGTCAGAAGGTTGTAGTAGCTTCTTCAGTTGTGACACAGGTGATTCAAGCGATGATAAAGTGAGTCAGAAGGTTGTAGTAAGCTTTTCAGGTATAATACAGGTGATTTGAGCGATCCCAGTACGTCAAATCATTTTTGCCACATACCTTTTTCCGTTAGCAGTATTGTCGTCCTTATGCTTAACGTCTTTTCTTATCAATGATGGAATAATATAGTAATAATAATAATAAATTTGTTTTAATTCTCAAAATTTACAGCTGGCTCTTAATTTAGCATATAAAGCAATTTGCGATGCGCACAGATGACTCGCAAACGACAACCGAATACAATTATAGATATAATTTTAGCTAGTTTGCATAATTAATAAATTATTATACATTTTATAATATGTGGTGTATAGGTAGTGTTGTTATTGGATTCGAGTATCGCCCGAATCGATCCATGCACATTGCTAAACACAACCCTGAAAATTAAATTGAACAAATAGTATGAGGTCTTCGTTGGCTGTTATACTAGTATAAACTGTGTCACAACAGCCAGCATCTTCCATCCAATATGACACAAAATAATATAATTTAACGTAAAAGTTTTAATGGAGTACCCTATGTTAAAAAATTCCATATAGCATTGCCATCGGGCGAGTATCGTATTTTGTTAAGAGCAGCGATAGCTCAGTGGGGAGACCAACAGATTGCAATGCAGAGGGTCTCGGGTTCGAACCCACGTCGCGCACCTCTGACTTGCGGATGTTATATGACTTTACGACATTATGTGCGTATTGATTGACAATTATCGCCTGCTCCGTGCCTCGGAGAGCACGTTATGCCGTTGGTCCCGGCTGCCATGAACATCTATGGCAGTCGTTATTAGGAGAGTGTCGACACAAAAGATCCCACTGGGTCGAAGTGTCGCCGGTCTGCACTGACTGGCCCCCACATAAGATAAGATAAGATCGTACTTCGTTTAGCATAATAGCCGTTCCTTGCTTTTACGATAGACAGCTGTTCTTGATATTGATGCTGCAATGCAAGAGAATAAAGCATTCTTCGTAAGCGACGATTACAGCTTAGCACGAGAAGGATTAATGGCACGTCTGAAACTATCGGCTATAAAAAAACGTGCATGAATCTCGTTAACACTAATATCATTTATTTTATGACTAGATTTAGCCCGCGGTTTTGCTTGCATAAATGCAGTTATGTTAGGTTTGTAACAGTACTTTTTTCTGGGTGAAAGGTACCCTATGTCCTATTCTATACACCTGACAACGTGTATGCGAAATTTCATGATGATCGGTCGAGTAGTTTAGACGTGAAAGCGTAACAAACAAACTCACATTCACATTAAAATGTTAGTTAGGATTGCGAGTATTGTCTACTACTACCGTTTGGCTATGACTTTATAGAGTAAACTATTACAGTAGACAGTCCTTGACTGTGTCGTGTCGTTATAACTATATCGTCAGCTTATAGAGGCAATACGCAAAATTCCGTCTTTCTTATTCTTTTGCAAAGATAAGAGGAGCCAAATTTTTTGGTACACAACCGACTCTACCGTTTAATAATAATAATCATTTATTTCAGATTCATCCTAAGATTACATCCATATTTGTCAGTAAAAATTGCTAGCTTACAAACTAATGTTAGTAATAAATAATGGAATTAACTAAACACTAGTGGCAGGTCCGGGTGGACTTCGCGACGATAGTAGCAAATCACTAAACGACTGCGTGCAGTCATATCCAGCGAGCCAGTATCGGAGAGTCCCACCGGTCCGCCAGCGCGCCCAGGATGGTGTTGGGACTGTCGCGCGTGCGGCGCATGATAGATGCGCACCGTTTGCGCATGATGTCCGCAAAGCCGTCTGTGTCAACCGCCGCGAACATCGCGGAGGCGCTGCAGTAGCGCGGCAGCCCCATCATCACCCGGAACGCGTTATTATATTGAACGCGCAGATCGTTTAAGACTGACACCTAATGTTTCGGTTCCATATCCATTCGCGTAAAATTTTAAGACATAATATAACATGGCAAATGGAAATCCGTAGTCTCTGCCTACCCCTCTGGGAAATAGGCGTGAATTTATATATGTATGTATAACATGGTACTATTTTTGTGTCCCAATTATATTCACGCATAATATATTTACGCATAACAGCTTATGCATATTTTTTACACATTTTAACATAACACGTTACACAACAATATAATGTACTTAAATACTGTGTAAGTTTATTTTTTTAAAGACATCTACCGCATGAGGATACTTCCTGCCTCATGGAGAACTTTACAAACATTCAAACAACGGACACAAAGAATACCCAGATTCGGACCAACCATCTATGGATCACACAAATTTTTGGGGATCGAACCCACAGCACTCGGCTCAGTGACAGTGGCAAGGCGTCCACTTAAACCACTACGCCATCCGTGCAGTTATTTTAAGCATGGTCATAAAGTTGAATTGTATATTATCACAACTCGCCGCTCAGGGCAAGGGCCACCCCGCGGCAACATGTACCGATTTTTCGGGTTGTCCTGGCACTAAGATAATTATGCCAACATAAACAAAGACAATTATGGCAAAGTATTATTATGGCAAAATAGTTATGTCATAAGTCATAAGTCATAAGTCATTTATTTCAGTACAAATTACATTTGTGTTGAAAATAATTTCGCATTTAGTAAAAAAAAAACCAAAACAATTACAATTATGACAAGGTTAAATACAATTGAATATAATATAATGAGGTCAACAATAATTAAAAAACAATCCCATTCATTTCATGTCAAAAATAATATAATATAAAAACAAGTCAGAACAATGTAAAAAAAATAAATAAATAAATAAATAAACGCTAGAATACAATACAATTAGCAATGTCAGAAGAATAAATGGATTTAGGCCCGGCGCACATTGGCGGCACGGCAAGGCAGAGGATCCTTCGGCATCCCTACATGTAAGCGCACACTGGCGGTAACTATGCCGTGACATCCTTAGGTATGCCGCGACGTCCTTAAGCATACTTCGGTATGCTTCGGCGCTTCGGCGTCTAAGGTACTTTGGGTACGGGTGGGCGCTGTCTTGCCGCGGTATCCCGAAGACTGCCAAAACTTTCCGAGGGATCCCGAAGCGTTCCGAAGGCTGCCGACACGGTATGCCTAAGCATACCGCGGTATTGTTTTTATACTTACGACTGTTAACATTGAAATTTCAACTTTATTTCGATACGATAAGGTTATATTTTTATTCGTCGCCTAAAAATACCTTGCCATGCCGTGCCGCCAATGGGCGCCGGGCCTTAGATGTCAATATAAATTCAAAAATATCAATATTATAGTATAACCTTATAATTACTATTTGAAAAGATAAAATAAATTAAAATATAACAATAATAATATGCCAAAGTATAATAGGAAAAAATAATATGCGAAAGGAATATAATCCCATCTAAATGATACAAGTAACGTATACGCAGTGTTGAATTTACTTTGTGATCTTGAGGCAATAAGGCGTTTCGTATGAAACTGTCAATTTGCGAAGAAAGCGAACACGCGACACAACATACTGCCTATATTTAGTGTCATTGGTGTTCGTGATACTAAATACATCTTGGTGAGACGTATATGAGACAAGCCAGACAGGCTAGGATTCTAAGTTATTCACGATATTGGAGGTTGAGAAAGAAAATTGTATGTTGTGGAACATAAAGTTGAATTGAAATTTGGAATATCCTTATTAATATTATAAATTCGAAAGTAACTGTTCTGTCAGTCTGTATGTCTGTTACCCATTCAGGACTAAATCAATCAACCGATTTAGATGAAATTGGATATAAGGGTAGCTTAGAACTTGGGAATGGACACAGGCTACTTTTTATTGATATAGGTATCACGCAGGCAGAGCCGCGCACAAAAGCTAATCTATATATATAAAACTCTTCCGTTACTGAGTGACTGACAGACAACGCACAGCCGAAACTACTGAACGCAAGAAGCTGAAATTTTGCATGTATGTTCCTTGGAGAGTGTAGGGGAGCACTAAGAGAGGATTTTTGGCAATTCCACCCTGAAGGGGGTGAAAGGGGTGAAACCCGATATTCACACGGGAACGGGACTTACGCGGGTGAAACCGCGGGAAAACTACTAGTATTTTATATATAGACACACTAGAATTTGCACGCGGCTTCGCTCGCATAAATTAGTACTTGAGATTTCACGAAAACGTGTCCACACTAAGAAAAGTGTGCTGACTAATCAGATAGAGAACGATACAACTTTCACCGATCATCATGAAATTTCATGATGATCGGGCGAGTAGTAAAAGTCTGACAAACAAACTCCTATGATATATACTATTCTTGCAACAATAAGCTTTTTTAATAAAGTTTTATACATAATTCAAGTCTCTGAACTGATGGTACACGTGTCTAACAAAAGCATGTGTATCGATTGTGTGTAAAAGTGGGCAGCTGTCGCATTGGCGTCCCTCACGACACTCGACACGTGTAATGGTTCGTAACCTGCGTTTATGAGGCTCTGACGCTAACTGCTTCGGTGGCGCAGCGCTAGTGTGGCATGATGAAGCATTATTGGTCACCAGGGTTTGGTGTATGGAGTGGTTCAAGTGCTGTTGGGTTCTTTTGACAAGAAAGAAAGAAAAATATTTTATTTGAATCTCCATACATACATTTAAAAAACATAAATGCTTTTTAAAGTTATGTGCGTATAATAGTTAATTATCGCTCGCTTTAACGGTGAAGGAAAACATCGTGAGGAAATCTGCATGTCTGAGAGTTCTCCATAATGTTCTCGAAGGTATGTGAAGCCTGCCAACCCGTTCTGGAGCGGCGTGGTGGTCTATGGCCTAACTCTTTTCACAGTGAGAAGAGGCCCGTGCCCAGCAGTGGAACAGTTAAATACAGGGTTGATATTATCTATTATATTATAGAACTAGCTGTTGCCCGCGACTTCGTCCGCGTGGACTTTAATTTATTACCCAATACCTACTTTTAATTTGTTATCTAATATTAATATATAAAACTACAACTAAAGAAATTAATAAGTCTAACTACACCTATATAGGTGTAGTTAGCTATATATTCATAAAATACATATGGTATCGCGGACTTTTTTGTAGATATTGATACGTTCTATAATACTGTAGAACATTTTTTTGTTCTATCATAAATAGTTTCCGCAGCGCACGCGATTACAGATTTTTTATGACTAATTTTTTACACCTTGGGTTATATTATTGCATTTTTATTAAGGATCCCTATTTTTTAACAAAATGTAATATAGCCTATGTCACTCAGTGAAGATGCAGCTTTCTAATGGTGAAAGAATTTTTGAAATCGGTCCAGTAGTTTTTGTGTGAAAACATTACAAACATACATACAAAAACACAAATGTTTTCTCTTTATAATATTAGTTTAGACTAGGCAGTATGTCGCCGTTTGACTTACTGCAAGTAGCTGGCTCTGTGCCCGACCTACTTCTGAGTTGACTCAACACTTCTCGCCCGCGCTATTATCTTATAAAATCTTATATACGTGGAAATAGCCGCCATGGATATATTTAAACTTGTTTATAATTGTATTTCAGTATTGTTCAACACGTTATTTATACAATTCATGAGTAATAATACACTGGTAAGTGTTTAAGAATTAACAAAAAATAGTTTAAGGTACCAAAATTATATTTTGACTAGCTGACCCGCGCAACTTCGTCTGCTTCACATAAGAGAAATTTCCCTGTTTTTGCAAAATTTTCCATTGATGCTGTGCTCCTATTGGTCGTAGCGTGATTTTATATAGCCTATAGCCTTCCTCGATAAATGGGTTATCTAACACTAAAATATTTTCAATTCGAACCAGCAGTTCTTGAGATTAGCGCGTTCAACCTAACAAACTCATCAGCTTTATAATATTATTATAGCTCTAAAAAATAAAAAAGCGATAAAATGCGTATAAAGTACTTCAAGTTGTAGCAGATTTATATGAATGAAAATTAACTTATTTTTGGTCTATAGTATAATAATATCAGTCCTGTATTAAACTGTCCCACTGCTCGGCACGGGCCTCTTCTCACTGTGAGAAGGGTCAGGCCATAGTCCACCACGCTGGCCCAGTGCAGGTTCTATAGTAATCTATACTAATATTATAAAGCTGAAGAGTTTGTTTGTTTGTTTGAACGCGCTAATCTCAGGAACTACAGGTCCGAATTCTTTTAGTGTTGCATAGCCCATTTATCGAGGAAGGCTATAGGCTATATAACATCACGCTACGATCCACGGGGGTGGCGCAGTCATCATAAACACGGGTGAAACTGCGGACGCATCTATGAATTATAATTAAAATAACCATGCTTTATATGAGAAATCACCATTATTGTGTACTTTATTTTGCTTAAATGGACGTTAGATTTGTAACAATACATTTTCTGGATGACAGGTATCCTATGCGTTTTTCTGTAGGTAACTCTGACAACGTGTATGCAAAGTTTCATGACGATCGGTCGAGTAGTAAAGGCGTGAAAGCGTAACAAACAAACTCACATTCGCATTTATAATATTAGTTAGTTATTCTAACAAGAGGTCCCCCGCTAAACAAGAATGGATCCTAATGTTACAACTGTCTTTAAAAAATGAAATTTATTTCAGCCGATCCTGATAGCTATACTTTATAACAAGACTACCATAAACTTTCGTCTTACAATAAGGTTCATAAAACTCAATAGAGGTCAGTGCCACTGCGGATATGACGTAGTTGCTCGTGTCAAGGACTGGGGATAGACCGCGCGGTACGACAGACGGAGCGGACGTGACGTCACGACACCGGATCGGCGTGGCGCTAGTGTTGTTTATGTAACGTGAGCGATGCGCAAGCGCCGGCCCTTGCCCTAATTTTTAGTTGTTCTATTTTTAAACATATGTTTGTTTGAATAACGATTGGTTTCAAAAGTTGGATTGTAAGGTCTTGGGTTGTCATCCGCATATCACAATCTTAGAAAATGATACAAAGGAATTTATTGCTGGGTTAAATTGTTCATGATGTCTGAGATTCGATTCCGAGGTTGGACATTAAGGTTGTAAAGTTTTGGTCGGTCGTTTGGTTGCAGCGATAGCCTGTTGGGAGACTGTCGGACGGCTGAAGTCTAGAGATCGAGCCCAAGGCACACATTTCTGACTTTTCGAAGCTATGTGTGTTATTATCGATCGCTTTAACGATGAAGGAAAACATCCTGAGGAAACCTGCATGTCTGAGAGTTTTCCGTAATGTTCTCGAATATATGTGAAGTCTGCCAACCCGCACTGGATCAGTGGGCTGGGTTGGACCATGGTCTAACCTTATTCACAATGAGAAGAGGCCCGTGCCCAGCAGTGGGACAGTTTCATACAGAGCTGATATTATTAAGCAGCAATATGCAGGCTCCCTATTACAGGGTACCAAAAACAACACCTGGACTAAGTCGGATGTAATAGTCTCAAAGAGAGATATAGCAGTATTCCGCTTCGAACATTTGACTTGTATAATAAACTAGCTTTTGCCCGCGGCTTCGGTTGCGTAGAAGTAGGTTAAGTTAAGTTATGTTAGTAACTCGGGGGACTCTCTACCGGCTTGCACGACCCCACACGTCTGGAGGATGGCCTTGGTGAGCAAGGCTGTCCCTCCATAGGTGCTGAGGCCCGGTCACCAACAGCCGGGCCAACCGCCGGGGCGGGATGGTGATTGCTAACGCGACCCCATCCCGCCCCACTGCGTCGGCGGAGGGACTGCTCACCCCAGGTTTTTAGTAAGTATACCGACCCCCTTCAGGGGCGGAGAGTCTCACATAACCACCCTTCCCTCCCCGGGGGAGGGGGTATCCATAAAGGATTTTCCTGGGTCAAAAAAAAAAAAAAAGATGTTAGTTACAGTACTTTTCAGCCACCTTAGAGGGCGGCCTGCGGGCGGTGGACTTGGGCAGTCTGCCGCCCGAGCAGCACAGGCCCGAGAGAGGGGCATAGTTGTTCCGCGCGCTCCCCTTAGTGGAGGGGAGGGCTGTACCTCCAGACAGCTGGGGCCCGCCTAGTCACGTGGCGGGCCAAGACCTATCGATGTCGCGGTGAATGCTAGCGCGAATCCCGCGGCACCGACACTAGGTACTGGAGGAACGTCGCCAGGGGTTTAGTGGGTATGGGGCTGGCTTCTCTGGCTCGAGTCCCACACACCCGCGTAGTAAAGTAAAGTGAAGTAAAAGTAAAAATTTATTTTCCAAGGTATATGTAGGTACACGATCTAGTACAAATATTAGAACACAGAAAACAAAACAAAAAAACGTACATATATCATGAAAAATGAGGTTACCACTCAGCTTTATTGTTGGTTTGCAGTTGATACCTCAAACCAACAATACTATACCTATTTATTAAATTTTTTAGAGTTCGAAAATACTCTTATACAACAGCTTTGTCCGTCCGTCTGTCTGTTATACAACTTTCAACTCAAAAACCGTAAGAGCTAGAGACTCGCGGTCAACGCCATTCGACTCAACATAGTCGATATACCCTCCTACCTCTGACCTCAAGGTCACGTGGTATCACGTGACCTTTGCATATTAATTGAACCATTTTTTCGAACTCTAAGCTTTACGGCAATTCATTGCCGATTTTCATTTGTTTTTAAATATAATGTAGACTATGTTACTCGGTGATAATATAGCTTTCCAATGATGAAAGAATTATAAAATCGGTTAATTAGTTTTTGAGTTAAATCCTCACAAATAAACAAGAAATCAAATCTTTGCTTTTTATAATATTAGTATAGAAAAGCTATCGACAAAAACAATATGTTATCTTGTAATACATTATTTGCGCGTAGCGTGAATAATTCGCACGACTATGCGTGTTTTGTGATTTACGCGTTAGATGCGCTCTTACTTGCGCTTTTGTGTGTGTTTCATGCACAGTATCTTGTGTGAACACGAGAAGTTCGTGCTCAATTATGTATTTGTATATGAGACCGGTTTGTGTTTTTACGACAGTGAAGGTAAGTACGGTAAATTGCGGTCAGACATTTGATGGGTAAATATCGGATTTGTTAACGTTTTGTAATAATAGGCATAATGACAAAAAAAATATTTAGTCAGTCTTTTACATCAGCAAAATATATTGGACACGTATTTTTCTATTGTCCAGCAAACTAATAACAACGAAGATACAACGCGTTAAACTGTTGACTCGGAACAGTTAGGTACTTGTGGATCACACAAAATTTTGTTCCGTGGCGGGATCGGACCAACAACATCCGGCGCGGCGGCAGTGGCGAGACGACCACATAAACCACTACGACATCCGAGCAGTCGAACCTCTTCACTCATCTGTAAGTGTATACCTACCAGGGACGTTGTGGATGCAGATTTTTGACATCCGCGGATGCGGATACGGATTTTTGAAGACACATATCCGCGGATGCGGATGCGTATACGGATTTTTGAAGACTCACATCCGCGGGTGCGGATGCGGATGGCCAAATCGATGCGGAAGCTCCACAATTCCGCATGCGGATGTTGATGAAAATCGTTCATCTTATTTAATAAAAAGTATCTAATGTCATCGCCTCCGCGGGTTCAAGCCTGTTTTGCAAAGGTTCATAAATAAACACGTACTACTGAACAACTGATTTCTTTCTTATTGTAACCTACGCTATATCTGGGTCCGCATTAACATCCGCGTTGATTATTGCGGATGCGGATGCAGATGTCCAAATCGATGCGGAAGCTCCGCAATTGCGGATGCGGATATTCGTAACATCCCTGGTGTATTACAGAGCGTATGTTTATAGCTTAGCTTTGCAATTATCCACACTTCGACCAATCAACCTATCGCCGAATGTCCTCAGTTCTTCAACATGTACTATCAAACAACCATTAATTAAAAATTATGTCACCAATCTATACGCGTACGGTCTAAACAAGAACTAATCAAATCATAAACATAACTTAGTGTACCGCATAGACAGTGGCGCCACACGCAACGGAAAACTGAACTGGTCACGCGATATTCATTTCGTTGTCAGATTCATGACATGTAATGTGTAGTCCATTTTTTCTTATAGTACATGCTTTGTATATAACTAATAATATATAATATTCTACCACATACACACAACACCATCTAGACCAAACTAAGCAGAGCTTGTACTATGGGTACTAGACAATGGATAAACATACAAAACAAACAATTATAAAATTAAAACATCTACTAATAAAAGTAAAACAACTTGGCAAATAATAAACCAAACTAAATTTAATGTTCCAAAAAATCATATTAATAAAATAAAAACAGATAATACTTATATAGAAAATCCAAAACAAATAGCAAATACGTTTAATAATTATTTCATTGACAAAATACAACCCAAAATTCAATTACAACATAAAAAGAGGTCACATTTTATTATCCCCAGAACAAATTCAATGTTTATGGCTCCTTGTTTACCGCAAGACGTACTAAAAATCATACAAACCCTAAGAAACACAAACAGTGTGGGATATGACGATATCTCTACCAAAGTAATAAAAACTGTAGCACAGGAAATTTGCATTCCCCTTTGTCACATTACTAATTTATGTATCAGTGACGGTAAATTCCCCGAGGCATTAAAACTATCAATAGTTAAACCACTATTCAAAAAAGAGAACAGAGAGCTAATGCAGCACTATAGACCGATCTCACTAATACCAATTTTTTCCAAAATCTTAGAGAAATTTTTCCACAAAGCATTATACAAATATATAGACAATAATGAAATATTCTCAAAATCACAATTTGGTTTTCGTGAAAACACGTCTATTAATATGGCAATCTACAATTTTCTCCTTACAGTAATGACAAATGTGGATAAGACAGTGCCTATATGTGCTGTGTTTTGTGATATGACGCAAGCGTTTGATTACGTTCAACATAACATACTAACTGAAAAACTTGATACATATGGCTTGAGAGGTAATGTACTGAGTCTGATAAAATCGTACTTGTCTAACAGAAAACAACGAACTGAGATTACCAGAATTAACCCTATTACAAAACGGGAGGATATTTATGCATCAAAAGAACGTCACGTTATTTTCGGTGTACCACAAGGTAGTGTTCTGGGACCGCTGCTTTTTACTTTATACATTAACGACTTGCCAAAATCAATACCACATCCGATGACTCTCTTTGCAGATGACAGCACTGTAACAATTTCTTGCAATAAAAATGACATGATACAATATAAACTTGACATTGATAATTCCTTGACATTAATAATGAAATGGTTGGACATTAATAATTTAAAAATGAATTTAGAAAAAACTAAAATAATGCACTTTAGCCAGCGTTCAAAATTAGTAGACCCAAACATACAACTTAACGACAAAACAATTGAAAATGTAAACACGTCGAAATTTCTAGGGTTAACAATAGACAAAAAACTAGATTGGAAATCACACATAAATAACCTTAGTAAAAAAACTTCCAATTCTGCCTTCGCCTTATATTCATTGTCTACAGTAGTTAATACAGAAACTCTGATTACGGCTTATCATGGACTAGTTGCATCTAACTTGCGGTACGGTATCATTTTTTGGGGAAATTCTACTGATAATGGCATAGCATTTAAAGCCCAAAAGAGATGTCTAAGATCTATGTTTAGACTAAAGACGACAGACAGCTGCAAAGGTTATTTCCAAAAATTTAAAATCCTAACCTGACCATCTTTGTACATTTTGGAAACTGCAATGTTTGTCAAATTAAACTCCACTCTTTTTCCACGCCTAGAAGACACAGTCTCGCGTAACAGGCGCGATAATAGTAGACTTCGGCTACATAGAGCTACAACTGCACTTATGCGCAAAAGTATATTTTGCATGGCACCAATCATATTTAATAAGTTACCTCAGCATTGGAAAACATTAAACAATAATGCATTTAAAAATCAACTGAAGGACTTTCTTACGAGTAAAGCCTGTTATGCTGTTACAGAATATCTAATGGATAATATTTCTTAATTATATAAAATTGCTTCAGTAAGACATGAATTTATTGATGTTACGTATATTTAAACCATTTTGACCATTGTCTATTTATATTCATTGCCAAATAATTTATTGTTATTCACTATTTAATTGACATATTCAATCTATTATCTTATAATTTATCAATTGCATAATACCTTTGACATTACTTAATTTATTTTCATTGTCATGTATGTGACATAATTGAAATACGATAATTTACTTTTACTTTACTTTTTTGTTTAATATCAAATATTTATACGCCACAGCATGAGGCTAAACATGACTGGACATATTAATTCATTAACTACAACGTGCATGCTTCTGTATGTAACAACACACATGTTTCTAACAAATAAAGAATTATTATTATTATTATTATTATTATACTTTTTTTTGTAAATACATAAATATTATACATAGAAACACCCTGACCAAGACAAAAATCCATGTTCATGCACACAAATGTTTGACTTGTGCGGGAATCGAACCCGCGACCCCAGGTGTGGCAGTCGGTTACACTAACTACTACACCATCGAGGCCCCACTGCTAGATATCTCTCAGTGTGAGATGGGTTAGGCCATAGTCTACCCCGCTGGCCCAGTGCGGGTTGGCAGACCTCACATATCTTCGAGAACATTATGTAGAACTCTCAGACATGCAGGTTTCCACACAATGTTTTCCTTCACCGTTAAAGCGAGCGATAATTAACTATTTAATACGTACATAACTTCGAGAAGTCAGAGATCAAGGAAGCAAGGCAATCCAACGTTCACCAACAGAGCTGTCGCTTCTAATTATTTTTTATTTCTTTTGCATTTAAATGCGCACCTAATTGTACATTGACAAAGCATCGTACACACGGCTACACATCAAGTTAGACACCCTATATACGCATAACTACGCTACATAAAAAATAGAGAATTGTCGGCAAGGGACAGTGCATAGTGGTGTAGACCCATCACGGTGCACTAGCGCGTGCAGCGACGCTCGCGGCCTGTTCAGTGTGATTGAGACAAAATAACAAAAATATAACGCACTCTCTCGCACGATTCGCAGCGATCAACTTCTAATAGTTCAAAGTCCAAACAGTCTAGGTTGATGTGTCTGCATATACCGTATGATCGGCGCTGCATTGTTTTTATTATTTTGCTAGATTTAGCCCGCGGCTCCGCTCGCTTCAATGTAGGTTGGTTGAGGTTACTAACAGTACTTTTTTCTGGATGATAGGTAGCCTATGTCCTTTTCTGTTCGCCTGACAACGTGTATACGACGTGACAAACAAACTTACATTTGCATTTATATATTTAGTTAGGATAGCTAGTGTCGTCTTCTACTAGTGTTTGGCTGTGACTTGAAAGAGTAAACTTTTACAGTAGACAGCGCTTGACTGTGTCGTGTTGGAGATGTTGTGAGGCAGACAGACTTTGAATACAGCACGTGATTAAATTGACATCTATACGAATATTATAAAGCTGAAGAGTTTGTTTGTTTGGTTGAAAGCGCTAATCTCAGGAATTACTGATTCGAATAGAAAAAATATTTTAGTATTGTACAGCTCATTTATCGAGGAAGGCTATAGGCTATATAACATCATGCTACGACCAATAGGAGCAGAGCATTAATTAAAAATGTTGCAAAAACGGGGAAAAATTATTATGTGAAGCAGACGAAGTTGCGCGGGTGAGCGAGTTCTGTATAATGTTAAAGCGACATCTGTTGGCCATTCGTGATGGATATATAGTCGCTTTCTGTTAATTAGTCGGTGATACATTAGCGCTTCATGTGATAATTATATGTTGTTTGATACAAGGAAATGGTTTAGTATGTACACGTTATAATTAAAATAATTCTGACATCGCATAGTATAAGTTTGTGTTTATGTATTTGCTAGATTTTTGCCCGCGGTTTTGCTTGCTTAAATGTCCTATTCTGCCAACACAAGTACACTGTCTATCCACTCACTCTTAATTCAATGGGACGACAATCCGACACGGCCGGAGAGAGATCAGGCGCTGGACCAACGGCGCAACGTCCGGCCTACTACTGCTTTCTTTTCGATACCAAAATATGCGTATTTTATGTCCGGAGTGGAATACTGCAATACGCCCGGGTCCTAAGGGTCAGTCACACGGAACTGCAAAATGCTCGCGCATGGTCGAGCAAAATTTTGACTGCTCGACCATGCAGACGGCATGCTCGCCCCTCCGTGAGCAAGCTGCGTTGAAAATGCTCTGGGTTGCCAGGCGGACGTGCATGACCAGTTTGATGCCAAAATCCGACGTTGGCAGACTTGTTCAATATGGTTGATTGGGACTTAGTAATTATCGTCCTTTTGGCAGAGGAAGAGGCACATGCAGAATATGTAAATAAAATAAGACGTGATGATCCATGATTTCCAACTGACGCCGGCCGCGCCGTAGGTAGTAAACACACGTCCAGACAGTTGTCTCGCTGTGGCAATACTGAGCGTACTGAGCGCGGGCGGCGCGCGGCGGCTCAAGCGCGCTCGCGCATGTATAACGCATACTCGAACACGCATCTTGCAAGCTCGAGCATGGTCGAGCATCAAGTTTGGACGTGTATTTAATTTTGCAATGTATGGAATTGTTATAAGATTCATTTTTCAGTAGTCTCAGAAAATGCTTTACTCTGCTCTGCTCTTGGTATGCGCTGATGCTTCTTCTTTTCGTGTGGTTAGTGGTCAGCCTGTTGTCAAGAGTTGTTCAAGCCGCCCGTAGGCCTTTGACAGGGGGCACGCCGCAATAGCGGCGGTAAGTCCAATCCTGGAGGAGTGGCTGGAGCGGCGCCATGGCGCCCTGACCTTCCGGCTGACGCAGGTCCTCACCGGGCATGGATGCTTCGGGAGGTACTTGTGTCGTATAGGCCGGGAGGAGACGTCTTGTTGTCACCACTGCGGTGACGGTCCCGAGGATACGGTGCTGCACACACTCGTGGAGTGCCCAGCTTGGGAGGAGCAGCGCCGGTCGTTAACCGGGGCACTGGGTGTCCAGGTCCTCTCGCTGCCGGAAATGGTTCTGTCCATGGTCCGGAGCGAGGGTGCATGGGAGGCCGCCGTCGCCTTCTGCGAGGCAGTGATGTCCGCGAAAGAGGCGGCGGAACGGGAGAGGGAGCTGGTCTCTCCCCACCCAAACCGCAGGAGACGTCCAGGGCGCCGCCGTAAGGCGCGCACAGACCTCCAGCCACCCTAGGGGGCGGCCTGCGGGCGGTGGACTTGGGCAGTCTGCCGCCCGAGCAGCACAGGCCCGAGGGAGGGGCGTAAGCACCCCGCGCGCCCTCCTCAGTGGAGGGGAGGGCTGTACCATCTAGTCCTCTTCCAAACAGCTGGGGCTCGCCTCGCTACGTGGCGGGCCAAGATCTGTCGGTGTCACGGTGAATACTAGCGTGAATCCCGTGGCACCGACACCGGTACGTGGGGAACGTCGTCAGGGGTTTAGTGGGTATGGGGCCGGCCTCACTGGCTCGAGTCCCACACACCCGCGCCCTCTGCCTGGGCGCGGACGGTGAGTAAACGCATTCAACTAACGTAAAAAAAAAAAAAAAAAAAAGTCTTTGACAGGGCTTACCGACTGCTGTCAATTTGACAACATCCGGGACCGACTTTTTACGTGCCCTCCGAAGCACGGAGACGCTCAGATGAAATACCACTAAGCGGTCACCCATCTATAGACTGGCCGCACCTAACGTTGCTTAACCTCGCTAATCGTTTACCGATCAGTGAGTGCAACTGGCTATGAGCGCCTCTGCCCTGATGCTAAGACGTGGCTGTCCCGTCTCTATCCAGAGTAGTTCAATATTGTCAAACATTTTCTATTGCAATAGTTGTGGTGGGCAATCCGAGGATGACTGGCGGTTTCCTCTCCTCACAATAATTTTATTACAACGGAATGCCGCCAAGTAATGCATAATTTAATTCAATATACTTCAATGGTTCGAGCTGGGATTCATACCCGAGACCTGTGTGTGTATAAACACAACAGTAACATTGAACCGCTGCGCCACTGAGGTAGATCACATAATAAGCGAGTGTCATATCAATCAATTCGTGTATAACGTTCGTTATAATTAGCAACTGATACTTGTGTTACGTGTCAACGTTGTTACATGCTACCGCTTCATTATACGTTACGTTATAAGCTAGATTTATAAATACAGTTATAACAGTTCGGTGATTTGTGGCTTTTCGCTTATCCAAAGCATACAATACTATAATAATAATAATAATAATAATAATTTATTGGCATCAGGAAAAAGTACAATGCGGTGAATTTTACATTATATGACTTAATCAACTAGAGACATGAATTAATAACACAGTGATCAATGGCCCCCGAGCTAGGAAAATCCTGTGTTACGGGGGACATCCAATCCGTCTATATGTTAACAATTATGATATAGGATTTATTGAGAGGTAAGGTAAGTACGATGCCTTTATTATTATAAGCAAGTAGGAGAAATGGTAAGAAAGTGTGGAGTAGTCGTTTGTGGTTATATATGGATTGTGTATGTGTTTGTGTGCGTGCGTGTGTGTGTGTGTGTGTGAGTGAGTGTGTGTGTGTGAGTGTGTGTGTGTGTGTGTGAGTGTGTGTGAGTGTGTGTGTGTGTGTGTGTGTGTGTGTGTGTGTGTGTGTGTGTGTGTGTGTGTATTCATATTATTTATATGGTGGAATTAGCAACTCTTCTGTATCATCATAATTTAAGGTGAGCAAGTATTCTTTTATTTTCATTTTACAGTGGTGTAAGTTAAGATGGTGTATATTTAGCTTATTATGAATTTTGTTGTAGAGTAAAGCGCTTGAGTATTTGTAGTGTCGTTGTGCAAAAGATGTATTTGTGTATACTTTTGGGCATATTGGGTGAGGCCTTCGTCTAACTCTAGTGGGTAGTCGACTTTGAGCATGTTTTTTAAATGGTAGGTTGGAATGCTTTCTTGTAATTGTGCGTAGAACGTACATCTGGCGCACTGTAAGTGTCTTGCTCTCAGCGTATAAATCACGTGTGGGGTATCTAAAAGGCTTAATTAACATAGCTTTTATCACTGCTCGTTGTGCCCTTTCTGCTTGAATGAGTGTACTTTTTGTGGCGCTTCCCCAAGCAGTGATACAGTAATTTAGAATGGATTCACCTAAAGCTTTATATACTATCTGCAGAATGTCTCTACGGGCAGAAGTCCTTAGTTTTTTAAAAAGGAATATGAGTTTCCTCAGTCGATTGGAGACCGTATGTATTTGGGGCTGCCACGAGAGACAACAGTCAAGTTGAAGCCCTAGGTACTTAATGACCATAGCTCTGGTTAACAGCTGGCAGTTGCGGCAATCAGTTTTTGCAGCACATACGTGGGCTTTAATTGTGAAAGCATTTGTAAGAGGGAGTGAAGATAACCTAGCGCCAAAAGTTACATAGTTGGTCTTTTTAAGGTTGATTGTGAGGCTATTCTCAGCTAACCAGGCCATCACTGTACCCAACGCTGTTTCGGCTTCATCCTTGACTGACTGCCAGTCGCGGCCTGTTGTCAGAATCACCGTATCATCGGCGTATGCTATTATACGGGAGGATGAAAGAGAAAGTTGGCATAGGTCATTAACGTATATCTGGAATAAAATGGGACTCAGCAGGCTGCCTTGGGGTAGGCCAAAGTCTAAGGATTCTTCAGCGCTAATGAATTCACCTATCTTTACGCGTTGAGTCCTATCAGATAGGAAGCTCTTAAAAAGCTGTAGGACAGTGCCGCGTATTCCCACTCTCTCCAATTTCTTAATCAGGATAGGGACAGAGACAGTGTCAAAAGCTTTGGAGAGGTCTAGAAAAGTGCCTACACATCTCTTATTTTGGTCTATTTGCTCAACTACAAAATCCAATAGAGTATTCACGGCATCCTCTGTAGATATTCCCTTCCTGAAACCAAATTGGTGTTTTGATATAATTTGAAATTTATTTAAGTAACTAATAAGGTTTTTATAGATTATCCGTTCTAATATCTTGGAGATTGCGGGCAGGACTGAAATAGGCCTATAGTTATTAACACTGTCTCTGTCGCCTGTCTTGTATATTGGGTGGACAATATAATACTATTTATGGCGAAGTGGATGTGTTTGCGGACAAGCTATCCACATTTAAAAAGTTATACTATGATTGTTAAGACTGCGCCGAGCGTAAGACAAATTATGACAGAGCTCGTGCGGCGCATATTCAAATCGGCGCGCGGCCGCTATAGTCAAATTGTATGGAGAATTTGAAGTGCTTTTTTGATAAATATGTATCTTTATTGTCAACCAATAACTTAAATATTTGGGACGGAAAAATTGTAATATAACTATTTATGTTACGTTTAAGCTATAAAATAAGATGAATTTCTACTGTTATAATCTAAAAATAAAATGCAAATTTACGTAATTTTGTAGGCGAAAGTATTAATTATTTTAAGTTTTTCACACAGAATAATTGTAAACACATTCATTGTTATGGTAATTTATATTTGTATAAAAACAAGTGTTGATTTTATTCACTTAACTGTGACCGACTGTTTTGTCACATTTCGCTCTGCGCAGTCTTAAGGTTAAGATTAGGCAAACAAAATCCCTAAAGGGAATTCTCCGTTATTGACTTAGCGTGAACAGAATTCATACATAAAACGACGACGGGTCGACGGACAGTAGGTTGCTGCGCCCGTATAATGACAATTATTTGGTTTAGTATTTTGGCAAGATATCAATACAATTTAAATCCACCAGCCCAGTTCTTAGATAACATTTTAGTAACATATGAAATAGTATAATTTATAAAAATAACATAAAAACAATGATTTTTTATTTCAAATACTTTTATATAAACCACCACAACAAACGAATTAGGAACACCTGGACACATAACTTTGTTATTTTTCTAATTCTTACTGGTTAATGCTTCTAAATTATTATATAATTATTATTTTCAGTGACTGTCCATTCCAAGCCCAAACCCCTATACAGAGTGGTCAGTTCCCTTTATTTTGTTACCAAATATAGGAACGGAGCATCAATGAAAAATGTTGCAAAAACGGGGAAATATTCTCTTATGCGAAGCAGACGAAGTTGCGCGGGTCAGCTAGTAATATTATAAATGCGAATGTAAGTTAGTTTATTTTTAACGCTCTCACGCCTTAATTACTCGATCGATCGTCATGAAATTTTGCATACACGTTATCATGGGAACAGGTCAGAACATAGGGTACCTTTTATCCAGAAAAAAATGTTAGTTATCTAACCTAACCTACATTTAGGCGAGCGATGCCGCGGGTTAAATCTAGTATATATCCTACAAGTATATAAATACATTGGTGTTACTTCCTGGTTCAGATCGATATTATATTTTGACGTGGTCCGGGTCACCTATTACCCCAAATAGCAGGTTGTACTCGATGATTAATCACCGCTTCACTGTGGCGGCCGCTCACACCCCTCACGTCCCTCACAGAGTGAGGGGCGCTTCCCTCACCATCACGATACACGTCAGCTATATATATTACTAGCTGACCCACGCAACTTCGTCTGCTTCACATAAGATATTTTTCTCCGTTTTTGCATCATTTTTAATTTATGCTCTGCTCCTTTTGGTCATAGCGTAATGTTATATAGTCTATAACCTTCCTCGATAAATGGGCTATCCAACACCGAAAGAATTTTTCAATTCGAACCAGTAGTTCCGGAGATTAGCGCGTTCAACCAAAGAAACAAACTATTCAGCTTTATAATATTAGTATAGATTAGTCGATACCCGCGATTACGTCCGCGTGGAAATTAATAAAAATCTATAAAATTAAATGTTTTGCCATGGTCACAGGAAGAGTAAGTCTCCCCGTGACCATGACTGCTGAAAAGCAACCAAAACGTCGGGAAAAGTGTAAAATTAAATTAAATCTAAATAGTTTTAATAGTTTTAATAATAATTTAATTAGCTTAAATATTAGTAAAGTTTAATAGTAGTAGTAGTGTAACAGTTTTCTAAATTATGTAATAAAGTGTCAAATAAACAACGCGATAAAATCAAATCCGTATATGGTAGTTTAATTTCAAAAATCTATTTATATTTAAATTGACACTTTGCCCCGACGTTTCGGTTGCTTTAAATAGAAACAACAGCAAACAGTTAGAGTTACAAAATTATGTAATAAATGTGTTTTGAAGTAAAATAAACAACGCGACAAAGTCCGTATAAAGTGTTAAATATCAATGAACAATTTTAAAATTTAAAAAAATTTCGCGTCTTAGAAGTAAAGTAAAGTGAAGTAAAAGTAAAAAATTATTTTTAAAGGTATATGTAGGTACACGATCTAGTACAAATATTAGAACACAGAAAACAAAACAAAAAAAGTACATATATCATGAAAAATGAGGTTACCACTCAGGTTTATTGTTGGTTTGCGGTTGATACCTCAAACCAACAATACAATACCTACTTATTAAATTTTTTAGAGTTCGAAAATACTCTTATACAACAGCTTTGTCCGTCCGTCTGTCTGTTATACAACTTTAAACTCAAGAACCGTAAGAGCTAAAGACTCGCGGTCAACGCCATTCGACTCAGCATAGTCGATATACCCCCGAAATGACTATGACGTTTGACCTCTGACCTCAACGTCACGTGGTATCACGTGACCTTTGCATATTACTTGAACCATTTTTTCGAACTCTAAGATTTACGGCAACTCATTGCCGATTCTCACTTGTTTTATGTCCGTTGTTAGAATGTTTGTGAAGTCTTACGTGACACAGGAATAATTCCTGGTGCGGGAGTTGTCTTTTGCTATAAATAAAATTATAAAACTCCTACACAGGCGACATATGTAGTGTATAAAAGTGGTATAAGCTGAGTACGTGACACACAATATGTGGCCCCTGTGCTATTTCCACGTTTCTTTTCAGTGACCCATCTCCGTCGTGTCAGCTACCCTGGCGCTGAGCCAAACGCTACCTAATATTTGCCATGAAATTCACAGGAAAACCACAATATCCACATTCTATTTCGTTTGATATAAGTATATTAATATCATATATGTTTTATATAGCCAATGCGGCTGGAGACGTCTTTTTCTGTTGAAGAACAAACTGAGAGGGTATTAGGGTTGCCACCTTCATTTTGAGAAAATAGAGTATATTTAATCTGTGATGGAAAGGAAAGGAATGGAAGGAGGAAAGAAAGCTTCGCGAATCTATTGAAATTAAGGTACATTATATTGTCTTACATTTACTTACGCAATTGTTGTACATTGAAAGGGAACTGTCCACTTTGTATGGGGGTTTGGGCTTGCAATGGACAGTCACTGAGAATAATAATTATATAATAATTTAGAAGTATTAACCAGTAGGAATTAGAAAAATAACAAAGTTTTGTGTCCAGGTGTTCCTAATTCGTTAGTTGAAATAAAAAATCATTGTTAATATGTAATTTTTTTAAATTATACTATTTCATATGTTATTAAAATGTTATCTAAGAACTGGGCTGGTGGATTTAAATTGTATTGATATCTTGCCCAACTCAAAAACCAAATAATTGTCACTATACGGGCGCAGCAACCTACTGTCCGTCGACCCGTCGTTGATTTTATGTATGAATTCTGTTCACGCTAAACCAATAACGGACAGTTCCCTATAACTAATAAATTAATGGAAAGAGAGGAACCCGTCACACACCCTCAGATTGTCCACCTCAATCTCTGAACAACCATATTTGTATCACACAAATTTTAGTCCCGTGTGGGTTTCGAACCCACTCGGTGGTGAACCGACCACTAAAACCACTATACCATTCGTGCAGTCAGTGTATCCATGTAATATGTATAACGAAGCTTGCGTGCGCATGTATAATTCATATATTCAAATATAAAAGTTATACGTCATGCTATATCAATGCTAACGATTTCCGATTATCTATTGACTGCCTATGCTAATAAATATAAGTTACGATAGATAATTGCGCGATTGTTGCACAACTATCTCTCTTGTGTAATACTGCTTATATTATGTTCATTTAGTATTTTCAATTCTATGTAAAACTAGCGCCCCGCCCCGGCTTTGCACCTATAAAACCTTAACAAATTATCCACATAAACCTTCCTCATGCAGAACTCTATCTGTTTGAGAAAACCGCATCAAAATCCGTTGAGTAGTTTTTGATTTTATAGCGGACGTAACATAACGTTTTAGAATTTTTGACTGACTTCTTCTCCCTAGCCTTTATTATTCCCAAGTCACTTGGGGTCGGTTTTTCTAGTCTAACCGGATTTGACTGGATATCAGTTTTTACACGGAGCGGCTGCCACCTGACCTCCGCAACCCAAAGGCTAACGATACCCTAAGGCTAGACCAGTGTCAGGATATCAGAGGGTACTGACTTTCCCAATAACGACTGCCATAGATGTTCATGGCATCTGGGACCGACAGCTTAACGTGCTCTCAAACACGTGTATACATACAGATTAATGCATGTAAGTTGTGACATACATACATACATACATACATAGATTCACGCCTATTTCCCAGAGGGGTAGGCAGAGACTACGGATTTCCATTTGCTACGATCCTGACACACTTCTCTGGCTTCATTCACTTTCATCACATTCCTCATACACGCCTGTCGGTTCAAGGTGCTCTTAACCTGGCCTTTGTCCAGAACGCCTCCGATCTGATCAAGAAACGTTCGCCTTAACATACCCTTTTCTATTCTTGTCACTATATCCACTTTCATGCCGCATCTCTCTCTAATCACACTATTCTTTATTCTATCTTTCAGAGTCCCACCACATATATTTCTCAGCGCTCTCATTTCTACAGCATTTATTCTGCTCTCATGCTTCTTTTGCCATACCCAACTTTCACTTCCATACATAAGTTTGGGCACTAATAGTCTTCTATGAACAGCCAAACGTGCCTTTTCGGAAACATTTCGACAAAGTTGTTACATTTGTATTCTTTTTCCTACATTGTTTGCCATATAGTGGCGTGCAAATATAATTATAGAATTTAATAAAAAAGTTATAAAAATAATAACAATGACAAGGTTAATTATTAAAAATGATAATGACTTGGGAATAATAAAGGCTAAGGGGAAAGACACGTGTTTAAGCAAATAAATAAATTAATCAATCAATCAAACAGATGCGGCGTGGGACTTTATTTTATAATATGTACTAATATAATAGTAATTACTCTTTTTAATTTTACGTAAAATTTGTCTTTTCAACTTTATGTGAAACTGTCTCGCGTGGTTTTACCGTCGTTCATGATTACTGCACAGCCCCTGTGGCTCGTAGCGTGATGTTGTATAGCCTATAACATTCCTCAAGAATGCCCTATGCTATCAGATGCAAGATTTTTTTAAAACCGTCTTGTAGTTCCAGAGATTGGCGAGTTCAACCAAACAAACTCTTCAGCTATATAATATTAGTATTGATAAATACTGTTGCTAACATAATCTAACCAACTTTTACGCGAGCCAAGCCGCGGGCAAAGTCTTCAATGTAACCTGTGGAATCGAATTTATGACCGCGTGATCAGCAACCGCGCCTAACTGCTAACGAGCACAGAAGCACTTCAATATGATCAAAGTGTAGTTTTTTGTGGAGAGTCTTTAATGTGCAGATGTCACGAAATTCAGTAGCGGCGTCGTGTCATCTAACTGAAACAACCTCTATTGTTTAAAGAATAGAGCTGTATTTGCATTGTTATTATTGTGGTTTATTACTATTTTATTAAAGTTCGTAAACACTCTTATACAGCAATTTTTCCGTCCGTCCGTCTGTCCGCCTGTTATAAAACTTTCAACTGAAGAACTGTAAGAGCTACAGAGTCGCGGTCAGCACCATTCGACTCAGCATAGTCGATATACTTACCCCCGAAATGACTATGACCTTTGACTTCTGACCTCAAGGTCAGGTGGTATCACGTGACCTTTGCATATTACTTGAACCATTTTTTCGAACTCTAAGATTTACGGCAACTCGTTGCCGATTCTCACTTCTTTTGTGGAGAGTCTTTAAATGTACAGATGTCATGAAATTCAGTAGCGGCGTCATGTTATCTAACTGAAGCAACCTCTATTGTTTAAATAATAGAGTTGTATTTGCATTGTTATTATTGTGGTTTATTACTTTTATTTTATTTTATGATTATGTCAGATTCGTTTTGACTCCGACTTCACTTGTGTAAATCTAAGTTAGGTTAGGTTAACACTTCACGGTGAATGCTAGCGCGAATCCCGTGGCACCGACACTAGGAACTGGAGGAACGTCGTCAGGGGTTTAGTAGGTATGGGGCTGGCTTCTCTGGCTCGAGTCCCACACACCCGCGCCCTGCCTGGGCGCGGACAGAGAGTAAAAGCATTCCCATGACGTGAGAAAAAATAAAAAAAAAAAAGGTAGTAACACTACTTTTCTGGATGAAAAGTACCCTATGTACTTTTCTGTACCCCGCAATTTCATGATGGTCTTTCGAGTATTTTTACTTCTTCTTCTTCTCTTTTCTTTTCGTGTGGTTAGTGGCCAACCTGTTGTCAAGAGTTGTTCAAGCCGCCCGTAGGCCTCTGACATGGCTTAACGACTGCTGTCAATTCGGCAACAACGTAAGTAGAGCTGCAAGTATTTTTATTGATTTCAAATCTTAACTCTTAACTAAAATTATAAATGCCAATGTAAATTTGTTTGTTTGTTATGTTTTCATGCTGAACTACTCTACCGATAATTATAAAATTATTTATTAATTAGCATACACGTTGTCAGGAGTACAGAAAAGGAGATAGGGTACCTTTCATCCAGAAAAAAAGGCGTTCACTAATGTAACCCAACCTATGTATGTACATAAACGCGAGCGAAGCTGCGGGCAAAAACTAGTAAGCTTAAAATAAGTTATCGATAAAAGGTTCTTTATATTTTTCAATTAACACTTTGTACTGTAGTAGTAGAATTAAAAATTTCTGCTATTTTCTTGACCTGTGACGAACGTTTGCTGTTTTTCTATGATCGGAATTGGAGAAACTACATTCAAAATCTTTCCTGGCGTCGCTTCTGTAGAAACAGCTCGACTAGATGAAGATTTTTGAATAGTTGATGGCTTTTAAAAATTTACATTATTGGTACATCTCACCCATACATAACATGGTCCATCTCTCCTAAATTGAGTTGAGAGACGGACCACTTTCTCATATTAAAAGCACAATAAATAAACAATAATGTTGAGGTTATTTTATCACTTCATAAACATACTAATACAGAAACATCAATTCTTATTCTACAAAGACGATATCTTATACGTACATTCGTTATTAAAAATCTAAACAAAGAAAATCACGTTGCTGAAACCTTTTAAATAGTTTTTTATGAATTTTGCAAGCATAATCCAAACAGTTTCGCCTTAAACACACAGCGAACAGGTTGACAAGTATGCGTGAGTGTTGCCAGCTTAAATAAATTTAATAGTTTGGTAGAAATTACGATGGTCCGTCTCACCCGCTGGTCGCTCTCCCGGTTTTACCCTATAACTGCAGCGATATCCTAGTGGGAAACCGTTGGACTGCCACGCAGATGTCTCGAGTTTGATCCCAAGGCGCGCATCTTTGAGTTTTCGAAGTTATGTGCGTATTAAACAGTTAATTATCGCTCGCTTTAACGGTGAAAGGAAAACATCATTAGAAAACCTACATGTCTGAGAGTTCTACATAATGTTCTCGAAGGTATGTGAAGTCTGCCAATCCGCAGTGGGCCAGCGTGGTGGACTAGCCTAATCCTTCTCACACTGAGAAGAGGCCCGCGCCCAGCAGTGGGACAGCTTAAAACAGGATTGATATTATACTGTATACTGGCTTGATAATACTTTTAATTTAATGCTCGTATTCTAAAGCATTGTTCTCCATTGTATTAAAGACCTTCACAGCATAACAATTGGTTATAAATTACACTGCAGATGTTAGGGGTGATCGGTGATGGCTCGGGGCGGCACGGGGCGAACGAACCCTGGGGGCATGCACTAGTTTATTGTTATGTAGGTAAACTATTGTAGAGGGTTGCTACCTGTACTTGTTAATGTGCATGGCAACACGAATGTTGAAGTTAAGGATAAAGCATTGAAACGTCTTGGGTTTGAAACAGGGATATTGCAGATGCAGATATGGATATTTGAAGATTCATATCCGCGGATACGGATGCGGAAGTCCAAATCGATGCGGAAGCTCCTCAATTGCGGATGCGGATGTTGATGAAAATCGTTCAGCTTATTTAATAAAAAGTATCTAATTTCACCGCATTCGCAGGTTCAAGCCTGTTTTGCAAACGTTCATAAATTAAATACGTACGTACTGAACAACTGATTTATTTCTTATCGTAACCCACGCTATATCTGGATCCGCATTAACATCCGCGTTTATTATTGCGGATGCGGATGCAAATATTAGCAAAATCCATGGTTTGAAACCCAATTTGCTATTAAAATTATGTAGTTTTACTTGTTTGCTTACACACTTTCAAGTAATTCAGCAAAAGTGTTACAATGTTTGTGTAATTATCTACATAAATAACATTTGTACGCCGCCAGGCAACACATCGCACTCTTAATAAAACAGCGACTTAACTCGAAATTTGAAAGTAAGGCAATTTGAACCCTGATTGTATATGTTAAATTCTAATATTATATTTGTGTTAAATCTTTGCAATAGAGTTCAAATTTGTTTAATCCAAAATACTGAGATAAGTCTCTGTTTTATTAAGGATGCGACATGTGCTACTAACAAAGCTCTGTCACATCTGTACACAGTGCCACACTAATATATACCTATGTTTACAAATAAAGTATATTCTATTCTATTCTATTCTTTTCTATTCTATTCTATTCTATTCTATTCACTTATTGTCTTAACGTTATTTATTTGCTATAAACACGGTACAAACATGTTGCACCGACAGCATGTTCTGTCGACACAGCGGCATGCAAATGTATCACTACGTATCATAAAACAAAGTTTCACTGTCTGTTCGCGATAAACTCAAAAATTACTGAACGGATTTTCATGCGGTTTTCACCTATAGACAGAGTGATTCACGAGGTAGATTTAGGTGTGTAATTTGTTAAGATTTTGTGCGACCCGTGCGAGGCCAAGGCGGGTCGCTAGTCTATACTAAAAAAATATTATAATTATAATAGTATTCTACCACATACACGCAACACCATCTAGCCCAAACTAAGTAGAGCTTGTACTATGGCTACTAGACAATGGATAAACATACATATGTATATACTTTTTTTTTTGTAAATACATACATATTATACATAGAAACACCCAGACCAAGACAAACATCCATGTTCATGCACACAAATGTTTGACTTGTGCGGGAATCGAACCCGCGACCTCAGGCGTGGCAGTCGGTTACACTAACCACTACACTACGTCATCGAGATCGACAAAAAAAAAGAGGAAAGCCTTGATTTTCTTTCTAAGGATTTAAATCAAAAACTACACAACCGATTTTAAAAATTCTTTCACCATTTGTAAGCTATATTATCACCGAGTAACACAGGATATATTTTATTTGATAAAGTACTGTTTCTACCGTAACATAACCTACTTTTACGCGAGCAAAGCCGCGGGCAAAAGCTATTGTATAATAAAGCTACAGTGAAGTTGGTCGTGTAGTCACGCGCATAGGATATGCGCTATGTGATGAAACGCATAGATATTATGCGCATTTGTGCACTCGCAAGCATTATGCGTATCGTTCACCTATCTTTAGTGATGAAAGCGCACAGATCTGCTTGCATACCACTCGTATACCTAACAAGTGGAGTCAGTAATGGAGAAATTAAAACCAAACTAAAATACAAAATCTTTAAATCCCTTTAAGTCTCCTAAATAGCAATTTCATCATCAGCCGAAAGACGTCCACTGCTGGACATAGGCCTCCCCCAAGGTTTTCCACACAGACCGGTCTTGGGCCACCCGCATCCAACCGGTTCCCGCGACCCTTACCAGGTCGTCGGTCCTGACGACGGTCCATTATGACATAAAAATCATCTAGGTATACTAATATTATAAAGCTAGAGTTTGTTTGGTTAAACCCGCTAATCTCAGGAACTACTGGTTCGAATTAAAAAATTATATGTTGGATAGCCTATTTATCGAGGAAGGCTATAAGCTATATAACATCACGCTGCGACCAAAAGCAGCAGAACACCAATGAAAAATGTTGCAAAAATGGGGTAAATTCTCTTATGTGAAGCAGAAGAAGTTGCGTGGGTCAGCTAGTAAATAAATAAAAGAGAGTAATCCAAGCACCCTCGGTTTGCCCACCACAACTATTGCAAGTAAAACGTTGACAATACCTTATTCCTCTGAAGGACTGTTTGCTTTTTAACTGGGGGAATGCATTCACGCGTACCGTTCTGCGAAACAGGGGAGCGGAGAGGTTATGTCAGACTCACCCGGGGAAAGATGGAACGTCCTGGGTACTACCGACTAAACCGCTGTCTTGAGTGGCCTTTTGTAAGCCTTCTGATGGTTACCCCCTCGCCACAAGGGGTGAGAGCTATGTCGGTCTCTCCTGAGACTTCGGGCCTACCGAGTAAAACCCCACGTGTGCCAATTCTTTGTCTTTATGGTGAGTGGGTCGCTGGAACTGAAATTACATCAGCGAACAATATAACTTCTTTTTTTTTTACTTGGGTGAATGCATTACGCATGCCCTTCCGCGGGGGCGGGCGGAGGGGTTATGTCGGACTCGCCGGGGTAAAAGAAAGATAGTAAAGATGATAATGTACCTCCCGGAATACCGACTAAACCTACCACGGTGTTCCTCGACAAAACCACTATCGACGGGGCCGCGCGAATCACTTGCACATGCGGTCGCGACCCCGGCGAGGACCAATATAACCTAACCTATCCTTCATTTCTCTGCGTAGTTTGGGCTAGATGGTGTTGTGTGTATGTGATAGAATATTATTATTAACCTTTATTTATCACCAAACAATAAAAAAAATTAAATACATTTATAGAAAAACACTTACATTATAAATTATGGAGACCCACCGGCATCGAGATAAGCTTCTAGCTGTCGGTGGTTAGGGATCCAGAGAGAGGAACCTGCTCACTATCTATCTATCTATTATTATTATTATTTACGCGAGCAAGCAAAAACTACATATAAAAATATAAATAAGTAAAACAAACCGACTTAAAACAATACACAAGATCATTCATCTCGCTATAACGATAAATAAACCATAGATCACAGCTTCCACTCGGGCACAATAGCCGACGTTCACTTTCTCCCAGTCGATGACCTTACGCACGGAGCTTACCGCTTCCGACCGCATCAACTGAACATCGACCTTTGATACCGACACACTATCTAGCATGTACAACCTCTAACTCTGTATCATTGAAAAGGTATATAAGTGAGTGAGTAATATACATATTACATCCTTCGCTTGAACTTAATATATGTATAGGCTATATATACATATATCGAAACAAACAAATCCACATTGGGATTTATATTTATAGTCGTTTCGGAATAATATGTAGCTTTTGACTTCAAATTATAAATGTGAAAGTTTGTGAATATGATGTTCGGATATTTGTTATTTAATCCCACGAAAACCATGCACCAATTTGGACAAAACTTAGCACAGATAGAACATGTCCTGGATAAATGAACAGATAGGATGCTTTCCATCCCAGTATGCGTTTCCGTGGGATTCACGTAATAAATGGTACAATAAAAAACGTTATCGAAGAATAGGAAGAAGGAAATGTCTGACTTTTTAATTGCCTAATTTCAAACATGATTTTAACATCAAAACTAATGATGGTATCTTGGCTCGCACCTATCGGCTGTAATAAAAAGCTAAGACGGCAATATGGGATACTTATCAATAACGTCTAAATATCCTGCTGCATAACTTTAAAAATTATATGTTCAGTGTATTGTTCTAATGTTCGCGAAGTATGTATAACTTGTAAATACTATATGTAGAATATTAACTCTAACTCAAATTGGACGTGCATACAATTTATATTAATTTTATATATTTTTTTTTTTTTTTTTTTAATAATATAATATAAAAGCTTTTGTAATATAATTATTAATTTTATAATTGTGCCCCATAGCACCATGTTGGTGGGAGTGATATTATAAGTATAACTAACGAAATATAGTGAATGTGTGTTATTTAGTTGTGAAATTTACATTTTGATGTCACATGAATGATATGAAGAATAATAATGGATGTATTTTATTAAATAATTTATTACATAAATATATTGGTAAAAATTTCGACCTAAATTCCTGAGCTGTTTTCTGTTTTTCTCTATTACATATAAATAAGGTATAGGTACACTTGCGCGTTGCCGACCCTTTAGGAAAGGAAGTGGGAAGGAGAAGGAGCGGGAATTAGTGAAAGGGGGTGATTGAGCCTCCGGAACTCTCACTCACCTAACGAAACACAACAGTTGGAATACTGCTATTTCACGTCGATATTCTGTGAGAGGGAGTCTTTACCTGGTCGAGTCGGCCCATTCATGCTGAAATCAGCGAGGCTCTACTACTCAAAAAATTATGCGCAGACGCACCGAGCTAACAAGAGCTATATTTGACAGAACAAGCATTATATAAGAGGGAATGTGTCGCAACAAGTGCTTCGTTATCAAACCGTTGCGAATGCGCTATAAGTGGATCTAATGTCAGCCGAGTGCACTGCCCCTCGCTCAGGGTTGTCACAACCGCCGTATTGATAAAACTCTACTGTATATTAAAAGAAAATAATAATAACAGCCCCGTATTAAACTTCTGGGCACAGCCCTCTTCTCAGTTGACAGTACAAATAAAAATTTATAATATAAAAATTTTAATATAAAAATTAAAAATAAACATAAATCATTAATAAACAAGTGAGAAACGGCAATGAATTGCCGTAAACCTGGGAGTTCGAAAAAATTTCATTTCGGGGTATATCGACTATGCGGAGTCGAATGGCGTTGACCGCGAGTCTCTAGCTCTTACGGTTCTTGAGTTGAAAGTTGTATAACAGACAGACGGACGGACGGACAAAGCTGCTGTATAAGAGTTTTTCTAACTCTAAAATTAAAAATGTAGTTATTCAAAATTTTACATAATAGCTTTTCATATAGATAAATTCTCACAAAATAACAGCGTCGAATTTATCCGCAGTTAGCTTTATGGTGGTATTGGTGTTGCCCCTCAATCTGTTCAGTAAAGACCAGCTTGCTTATGGTAGCATGGAAGACATCGACTCTGGCTTCTATAAACATGCTGGAAGCAATATAAAATCAGGGCCAGAATAATAACACTCTAAAGCTGTTGTTATATTGGAGGCACAGCGCGTTGACAGATCTCTGGGTATACCTGACCCACAAGCTGCTTGTGCATGGCAGTAGACCTGACATTACCCTTTTCTTGTCTTGCCAGCGGTGGCGTGAGCTGATCAGCGCGAGTGAATTCGAGTCGATATTTTTTTTGACTCGAATGTATATTAAATTGCATGTGTTTTTACCGTAGTATGTATATATGTATCTTATTTGGGGGCCAGTCAGTGCAGACCGGCGACACTTCGACCCAGTGGGATCTTTTGTGTCAACACCCTCCCAATAACGACTGCCATAGATGTTCATGACAGCCGGGACCGACGGCTTAACGTGCTCTCCGAGGCACAGACCAGGCGATACTTGTCAATCAATACGCACCAGGGTTCGAACCAGAGATCCTCTGCATTGCAGTCTGTTGGTCTCCCCACTGAGCTATCGCTTAGCGTAGTAACTCGAGTCACTCGACAAAATTTTGAATCGAGTCTCCTCACAAATTTAATGCCTAATTCAATTTTATAATCTTATTGAACAATTAGGTACTGACAGCCCTAATGCGTGCACTTGTCTTACGCACACATACGCAATCGGCTCACGCGCATACGTATTATAAATTAGCTGACATTCAATGCCGGTGCTGTTCTGTCGCGCCTAGACTTCAGAGACTTAGGTCAGTCACTCAACTAGGACTTTGTAGGAGGACTTTTTAGGTCCACAAGATGTGACTATTGTATCTTATGTATCTTATGTGAGGGCCAGTCAGTGCAGACCGGCGACACTTCAACCCAGTGGGATCTTTTGTGTCGACACTCTCCCAATAACGACTGCCATAGATGTTCATGGCAGCCGGGACCGACGGCTTAACTTGCTCTCGATGTAACTATTAGTATGAAGAATGTCTCAGTGACCATGACTGCTGAAAAGCAACAAAAACGTCGCCGCGTCGGGTAAAGAGTAAATTTGAAAGTTAACAAAAATTTGTTACATTTTGTATTCATATTGAGAATAAAAGCTTATCAATTATCTTTGAGGCTTATAGTCGACGACTAGTGAAGTTGTGTTTCGATTAAAAGGGTATCTTGTTTAGTTAAATTTGCTAATTAACAAATTTAACTAGTTGATTTCGAGACGGTCAACGGTTGACACGTTGAAGAACCGTCAACCGTTAAACTAGACAACACAATAATTACAAAAATACTCACCGTATTCAGTACAACAAACGGGAATCAAACCGCGACCATGGTAATCAATGACAGGCCTCATTAATTGTGATTGAGGGACAGACACAGCTGTTAAATTTTAACTGTAATTAATAAGTGTTTAATTATTATTACCCTCTAAAACGGACAGTTCTTTTCTGTTCCCCTGACAACGTGTACGCGAAATTTCATAATGATCGATCGAGTAGTTAAGGCGTGAAAGCGTAACAAACAAACTCACTTTCGCATTTATAATATTAGTTAGGATTATCATAAAACAATTTGTTTTACAATAGAAGACGTAAACGTGTGCGTGTATCATGCGCAAGCGCAACTAATGTCGATCTCTCACAGTTTATAGTTCTATCGGACGTGACCTTGCATTGTCGTCAGCGACACATTACGTGATGTTGTGACCAGAGTGCCTAGTGCGAGATTGTTTTACTTTAATGCGTTTGACACGTTTATGACGTTCGGCGCACCGATTGGCCCACTCAAGCTCTTAACCAATCAGAGAGCCAAACGCGGTAAACGTTTCGATCGCGTTAACGTAAAAACAACAACTTGTATTAGGCTACTTATTTATTGTTATTCTTTTTTTCTGTACGTGTGTGTGTGTGTGTGTGCCTGACGGAAGCAGCATTGATTTGTATGACATACCTAATTATGATCGTAAGCAGTATTGTGACATTCGTGTCGTGTTATTTTTCGCATTGTGTTTGTAAAGCGGTGTTTACTGTGAACGATATTTTTCATTTTATTTCTGTTTTTGCTTGTTTTATGAGAGAACTTTCAACTAACATTTAATGGGTACAAAGCACACTCAGACTTACTATAATAATTTATATAATATTATACTTTAAAATTGTTCCCTGTAATAAGAAAACTTATATGTAGGGAGGGAGCCTATTGGCGTTTACTGGGCACTGCTATAGAACCCAAGCTGCAACAACGAATTTATTAAAAAAAAAATGGTCCGGCCGTTAGGGTCCCATTCCGGTACGCCCCCGGCCGGGCCGCACCCACAGTGAAAAATTCATTATTCTGCTACGCCCTCGGCCGAGATGCTCCCATCGTAAAACAACCGGAGAAGACACTTGAGCAAATAGTATTGAAAATAAGTATTTTTGAATTTTAAATATTCTGTGCTGTGTATACTATCATGTAGCTCTAGAATTAGTAACACTAACTTTTAAGTATACTCTTTAAAAATATGTTTACAAAATGCAAACTAAATTATATTAAATATTATTTAAATGTACCGCTCTAGACGTTCTTCAATCCTTTATAAAACTTCTTCACTCATTTACACACACAAACACATACATACACACTCCATTCCTCACACACTATCATAAATACTCACCATAACTAACCCAAACATCCACTCACTGACACCACTCTCACATCTATTTATTCATGCGCATTAGTTATTTGTAATAGTTAAGTTCTAGGTATATGATAATCCGTATAGTTTGATGGCCACGACACAGGCTGTGCCTAGTGTGGCTGTCACAGTAAATGTTAATATATGTGTAACTTAACTGAAATAAACATTATTATTATTATTAAAATATGTTGTGTTCCAAGTTAGCAACCTTTCAAAAAGCAACCCTTTCACTGTTTCCGCACGGAACCAATGAAAGGGTTGCTCGCCAATTGTGTAGATTTCAAATTCAAAAACATTTGTTTTCAATAGTATTTACTCAAGTGTCTTCTCCGGTCGTTTTACAATGGAAGCGTCTCGGCCCCGGGGGCGTAGCGGATTAATTAATTGTTCACTGTGGGCGCATCCCGGCCGGGGGCGTACCGGAATGGGACCCTACCGGACCCAAAAAAACCTAATAACACATACTTTACGCTACCGCATTTAGTCACGGACTATCTTTGCATAGCCACAAAGTGTAAGTGTATGCGCCGTCATGCCATCCTACTGTCTATTATAGATTAACCCTTTGCCTGAACTTAGCAACTTACCTAAATGTAACTTCAGTAACTAACTGCCACCGTGGTGTAGCGGTAATGAATGCGACTGCTGTGCATGAAGTCTCGAGTTCGAACCCCGGGTCGGGCCAACAAAAAGTTATTGGGCTTTTCTGATAAGATACCTCTATAGCAGCCCGGAGTTAGGAAGCTGGCGGTGTTAGACACCGCCGTGCCTCGGAAAGCACGTAAACCGTTGGTCCTGCAGCCTGACCTCTGGTCGTGTTGGATTACCGTCCTATCGGATCATGAGAGTTAGGGAACAGAGAATGTACTTGTGTTTGCGCACACTTGTGCACTATAATATCTCCTGCGCAGGTGGGCAGTCTCCGTTAAGATTGGCCGCCGTGACCGAAATTCGGTATGGAGGACATTATTATTATTATAAACTCAAAAACTTATATTTTTTGACGTTCATAATTGTTTCTTTGTGACCTATATGAATAAAAGTCCTGAATGTTACACGCACAGTAGTCACTTTCATTATCGTTGCTACCGAGACAATTATTTTATTATGTAATCGATGTTATAAGAAAAACTATATCGATTGTTCTATTATGTAGTCACATCCCTAGACTATTATGTGTCCAAGATTGATCTATTGTGCGCGTCTCGTATCGAGGTCGAGACTCGAGATTGAGTTGTCTCGTTGTCTCGACTGCCGAAGCTATTATTTATTACCTTATTGTACAAATATTGACATTTATTTATACGTCTTAATGAAGATGGCGGTTGCCGCTTTGTATGAAAAAAATCGGTATTGTTGTGGTTTTCATACTAATTATTTTTTGTCTTGCGTTTATGCGAATGTTACACATTGATATTGTCGGCCTCGATGGCGTAGTGGTTAGTGTAACCGACTGCCACGCCCGAAGTCGCGGGTTCGATCCCCGCACAAGTCAAACATTTGTGTGCATGAACATGGATGTTTGTCTTGGTCTGGGTGTTTCTATGTATAATATGTATGTATATACAAAAAAATAAGTATATATGTACATATGTTTATCCATTGTCTAGAACCCATAGTACAAGCTCTGCTTAGTTTGGGCTAGATGGTGTTCTGTGTCTGTGGTAGAATATTATTATTATTATTATTATTATATCAAACAACTTTATACGACTTTTATAGCATTTTTTTTTATAAATCTAACATTTATCCACGGCTTCGCTTGCGTAAAAGAAGGTTATGTTACGTTAATAACAGTACGTTTTTAAAAATAAAATACAGCTTATGTTACTCGGTGATAATATAGCTTCCTGGTAAAAGAATTTTTTAAATCCATTTAGTCGTTTTCCAGTTAAATCGTTACAAACATGCAAACAAAATATCTAATCGTTCATCTCACTAGCTGACCTGTATCAGGCTAAACCAAATGCAATCCGCGTTGCCGAAAACTGGTCCAAAATTATATAAAATGTGTTGCCATAGACACGATAAGTAAGTAAGTATCGTTCATCTCTATAATATTAGTCGACTAGTAGATATATCTAGAGTAGTGTAGATATCGTCCATTATTACATAATGTTAAAACTTTAAACTATTATTGTTAAACACTTTTATTCGTTACTGTTTACTTACATATATTTAAATTACAAACTATTTCAATTTAAATTTACACTTTTCCCGACGTTTCGATTGCTTTTTAGCAGTAATGTTCACGTGGTTTCATTGATGTACCACAAAAAGCTAATTGAAAGAAAATAAAGAAAGAAATATTTTATTCGTCGGTTTGTCGGCCTCGATGGCGTAGTGGTTAGTGTAACCGACTGCTACGCCTGAGGTCGCGGGTTTGATTCCCGCACAAGTCAAACATTTGTGTGCATGAACAAGGATGTTTGTCTTGGTCTGGGTGTTTCTATGTATAATATGTATGTATTTACAAAAAAAAAGTATAAATGTATGTTTATCCATTGTCTAGTACCCATAGTACAAGCTCTGCTTAGTTTGGGCTAGATGGTGTTGTGTGTATGTGATAGAATATATTGATAGAATATTTTAATGAAGCATTGCAACACACAATCAAAATTATTATAATACAAAATTAGTGTGTAACAGTAATAAATGTATTTATAAATTGATAATAATAAAAATAAAACTTATATACATTATTATATACCTATATTAATTACTACATTATAATACGTTAATTAATTATGTACGGTTTCGTTACCGTACATACTTATTCTGCCGTCGCCTCCTTTTGTGAGGAAGTCATTTCCATCAAGGAGGCGGCGGAGCGGGAGAGGGAGCGTTTGAACCCTCTCCCCAACCGCAGAGCCGGGCGCCGGAGGGCGCGAGACGACCTCCAGCCACCCTGAGGTTTGACCTGGGGGTGGCGGGCTTTGTGGGCCTGCCCGCCATCCGTTCAGCACCAGGTCCGAGAGGCGGCGTGCGTGTTCCCACGCGCGCCTCTGTTGTTTCGAGTCCGTCTCCCCTCTAGGGGGGACAGTAGGGATAATATGTGAGGAGTGCCTTTGGGTAGGTCTTTCGTGTAGTGGCCTGCCGTTTCATATGGCGGGCCGAAACCTCGGCGGGGTCGCGACCGCATGCGAAAGTGATTCGCGCGGCCCCGTCGATAGCGGTTTTGTCGAGGAACACCGTGGTAGGTTTAGTCGGTATTCCGGGAGGTACTATATCATCTTTAACATCTTTCTTTTACCCCGGCGAGCCCGACATAACCCCTCCGCCCGCCCCCGCGGAGGGGTATGCGTCATGCATTCCCCCACGTAAAAAAAAAAAAAAAAAAAAAAAACATACTTATTCTGTCGACGCAGCAATACTAAAATGAGCACACAAAACTGTTGCAATTTACCTCATATTGCTGTGGTATATAATGATATAATTCATAATAAGATTCGAGTACATTTATAACTATAAAACAATACGCTTGCCGAGAGAAAGATCGCACTTATTAATTAACTTGTAAACATTTTACTTTAACTTTTAACAATATAACTTTTAAACGTAACTTGTGGTTCTTTCTGTGTACTCCAACAACTTACATGTATCGTAGACCAACAGACTGCAATACAGAGGGTCTCGGGTTCGAACCCACGTCGCGCACCACTGACTTTCGGAAGTTATATGACTTTTCGAAATTATGTGCGTATTGATTGACAATTATCGCCTGCTCCGTGCCTCGGAGAGCACGTTAAGCCGTCGGTCCCGGCTGCCATGAACATCTATGGCAGTCGTTATTGGGAGAGTGTCGACACAAAAGATCCCACTGGGTCGAAGTGTCGCCGGTCTGCACTAACTGGCCCCCACATAAGATACATACATACATATATCTTCGAGTGTAGGACTAACTAACTGGCTCCTACAAATTACATATACTTTTAATTCATATATTATTATATATAATATAGAATACACATTTATACATGGAGCCCTTGCTGTTCAACTACTACTGCTATGAAGTGCTACTTCAGCAATAAAGATTCTGTGTATGTATGTATCTTATGTGGGAGCCAGTCAGTGCAGACCGGCGACACTTCGACCCAGTGCGATCTTTTGTGTCGACACTCTCCCAATAACGACTGCCATAGATGTTCATGGCAGCCGGGAGAAAAAAAAAAGATTCTGTGTAAGTATATTTCAGATTAAATTCTGATTACTGTCCGAATGCCTATTAATTTCAACGAATAATATATTCGAATTATTATCAACGATTCGAAACATTCGATTTATTTTCATTAGATACATTACGAAGAGTGTGCAGAGGAACTGCATAATTTGATTCTTCCTTTCCTATTCTAACATTGGACGACCATACAAAAAGACCAGCGTCACAGGTACATGGTGGATATACCACATTTACGCACAAAGCGCTTTGCTTCTACTTTTATATTGCGTACCGCAAAGGAGTGACACTCACTACCTAAGTCTGTGTTTTCCGATGAGTACAATCTGGGTGTCTTCAAGTCGCGAGTGAAAAGGTATGTTCTAGGCAAGCGTGCTCCATCGTCGACTGCATTTTCACTTAACATCTGGTGAGATCACGGCCAAACACAAGAAAGCGGGCAAAAATATTGTCAACGTAAAAATAATTTATTCATTTAGGTCACAAAGTAACACTTATGAACGTCAAAGAGTTTAGTAAGTTTATTACATTTACAATATTGAAATTTATGTTAGTTGCAAGGTTCACGCAAAAGGTTGAGCCTACAAGAAGATACCTGCAAGAAACTGACGGCCATTCTTTTAAATCGCCATTAAATTATAAATTTAGTATTTTACAACTCATTTATGTACCAGGTGTTGCAGTCATTATGACATATGTATATTACTGACCCTGTATTTTTATCGATGGACGCACATCGCCAAATAAACGGCCAGTCAAATCATAACCGGTAATTTAGGCTTTCTGTATCCCGGGTATCTCTGGGGTCTTGTTGACCCTTCGTATCTCTTGAGTGTATTGTTGACACCACTCGTCACACCAGGTATAAAACCAGGTCAAGTACCATTGGGCTATGTGGCATGGGGAATGATAGGATTGTGGTACATTTTATATGATTGTCTAAAAGTGAACTGTATTATGTCATAGGTATATTGTGTGTGTTTATAGGTAAGGCCTTGGCCTAGTGTGCGTTTCGTAAACCCAGATAAACTAGTTTTCCAACTGTCTATATATTTTTAATTGTTTTATAACCAAGCATATTATTGATATTGATTAAGACTGCGCCGAGCGTAAGCCAGATAATGATAGAGCTTGTGCGGCGCATATTCAAATCGGCGCGCGGCAGCCATAGTAAAATTGTATGGAGGATTTGAAGTGCTTTTTGATAAATATGTATCTTTATTGTCAACCAATAACTTAAATATTTGGGACGGACAAATTGTAATATAACTAGTTATGTTTCGTTTAAGCTGTAAAATAGGATAGATTTCTACTGTTATAATCTAAATATCACGTAACACGAGCTTACGTTTTTGCATTTTTGCACGGAGTACTCGTAAACACATTCATTGTTATGGTAAATGTATATTTTATATTTGTATTAAACAAAAAGTGTTGATTTTATTCACTTAACTGTGACCGCCTGTTTTGGCACATCTCGCTCGGCGCAGTCTTCAGTATATTTGTATTTATATTATTTTAAAAATTAAGATATATTATGTTTAATTGTAATATTAAATATTATTGTCAATTCAAATTTGCATGACTAATGGTTGGATATTTTTTTTATTTTTTTATTTATACCACTAAGCTGACGAAGTCATACGGCCCACCTGATGGTAAGTGGTCACCGTAGCCTATGGACGCCTGCAACTCCAGAGGCATCACTTGCGCGTTGCCGACCCTTTAGGAATATAAGGAACTGGGAAGCAGAAGGAGCGGGAAGGGGGAAAGAGGGTGATTGGGCCTCCGGCACTCTGAACTCACCGAACGAAACACAATAGTAGGAACACTGCTATTTCACGTCGATATTCTGTGAGAGGGTAGTCCTTCCACGGTCGAGCCGGCCCATTCATGCTGAAATCAGCGAGGCTCTACTACACTAAAGATAAAAAAGCCTAAAATTGTAGTAGCTTATAAGATCTACAAATGTATACCCATATTCGGAAATCAATAAATTAATTATGAATTGTTATCATGTCGAGAACTGTCACCCGCTACTAGAACAAAAATATATTTCTCTTATCACATGTATTTTTTTAATGCCACAATAGAAAATACCCGTTCCTTTGGGACGCTTACACGGAGATATTAGAGACCCTTTGAGAGCTAATTTTAATCTAAGGTGGGTTGGAATTTTGAACACCAACGCCGGCACTATCCGCAGAAGGTATAGGAGACTATTGGTATGGAACCTAATAAATCTGATCTATGGGGATAGGTGTTTAATGGACTGGTATAATGACAGCGTCTGCCCGAAATAACGTCTTAAGGCAAATCGGAATGGAAGACGGTGACTCACAGAGTCACTAGATGGGCGTCTTGAATAGCCGCCATAGGCATACAAACTTTAAAAGCAGCAGATGTGTGAACGGCTAGGGATAAAGCGGGTTACCTAATATTGCGTACCTCGGTGGCGTAATATTGTCATAGTGGTACTGGGATTCCTGTCAAAAATTCTTAGTAGCTAATGCTAGCTAGCTTCTCATAAAAACGTAGCCGCGGGTAAAACCAATTCATTTATAAAAAGTTAGTTTGTGTTGTGGCGTTTGTGAAGTTTGTACCGGAATGTGAGACGTTTGAAGTAATTAGTTCACATTCCGGTACAAACTGCCAGCGCTAATGCGCAGTCAGGTCGGGTCAATTATTTGGTGCTCATTTGAGGTAAATATGTGAGTAGGGCCACACTTCGGCACGAATGGGCTAGCTCGACCGGAATGATACCACGGCCTCACAGAAAACCGGCGGGTAAGTGAGGGTACCGAAGGCTCAACGCCTCACTTCACCCTCCTGGTGGGGGCAAATTTAAAAGGCATGCAACGCACTTGTGACTCCTCTAGTGTTGCGGGTGTCCATGGGCGGCGGTAATCGCTTACCATCAGGCGATCCGTCTGCTCGTTTGCTTCTTATACCATAAAAAAAACCTTTAATTTGAACAAATAAAGTATTAAAAAAATAACGTACAATATCAGCAAATAAAATATTATTTAAATTTAATCTGGTTTTTATTTGGTTGGTTTTTCTATCGTGGTCAATATTATCCAGGGAAATCTCGCGCATTTTCAAATATGGCGACACATATAAGTCATAATTTTTTTAACATTATTTTTGCTACAAATGTTGTATAACCATATTTATGAAAAATCTGAGGGGTAGGGTCTTGGCATATTATTATACTGTAAGTTGTCACCTAGGGGCGAGAGAGAGTGGATAAAACTGAAAAAAGAAATGGGTCACGTAAAATATGGGTACGTCAATCAAAAATCAAAAATAAATTTATTCAGATTAGGTTACAAGGTAACACTTCACATTTTTTTTCTGCGAAATTACATTTACTGCCACGTTCAGCAAAGCAAGGATGCAGGGCTCATGAGAAGAACGGGCAAGAAACTCATGGTCACTCTTTTTAATCATCAAATTTTTGTTTACAAATCATAAGAGCTGTAAGGTGCTGCAACCATTTCTCCATGAACTATTACTGAACATACTCAAGCATTTAATAAAATTTGATGGTAGCCTCTAAAGCAGCAGTATGGTAAATAGGAGCATCCACTTACATGTACATTAATAATCAAGACACGTTGTGGGTTCGAACCCCACTCGGGACAAAAAATTGTCTGGTCCACATATAATTGTTCCAAGTCTGGATGTTCTTGTGTCCGTTGTTTGAATGTAAGCAACAGCATTTAATCTACCAAGTCTTAGAATACCAGACATAATATTGTCTTAAGTTTACGCGAATGTTATACATTGAAATTAAACTGCTTAAGTATATTCAGTGGCGTAGGGCGGTACTTCAAGGGAGCGGCAATTTTTTTAATAAATAATGTCTAGCGGTCACCTAGTGCTCGAAATTCGACCAAGGTTTGCCTGTAAGATATTGCTTATATTGATATATGTAACCATAGTTACGCGCTTCGACTGCGTGTGTCAAATGCATGGTTGTGTGCGTGTAGTGATTTTTATTAATTTAATGTATTGCCAATGCTTATTTTATATAAATATTAGGATTTCATACTCCTACGTCCGCGCGGAATTATTTTTATTTTGCACAATTAAAAGGTCCTTACCTAAGGCATCTCTCGTTACAATTTCATTCGCATTTTCTGGGACAGCCTGTATATATAAATCTTCTGTGCGTGTGTTTGTAATTAAACTCCTCCTAAACAGCTTGACCGATTTCGATGAAATTTTTTGTGTGTGTTCTAGTGGATTCGAGATTGGTTTGGAATTGTTTCGTTTTTCTTTTTTTTCTTTTGTGTTTACAGGACAACGTCTGTCGGGACAGCTAGTATGTAGTTAAAAATCTATTTGTGCCCCCCCACCGGTGTGCCACTGCTATTCAATAGGCTGATTCTGAGAAGTTGATTTTTTAATCAATAATCTGGTAACGCTAACGGGTCTGTTTGTTTGTCCGCAGGGGTGCAGAGCTTGGTGACGTTAGCTTGCTGCGACGGATGCCCAACGTTGAAGTACTGGCACTCAGGTAATGTGGGCTAAAATCTAAAATAAGTAATAGGCATTGAATCAACGAACTACTTGAATGCACGGATGGTGTAGTGGTTTAAGTGGTCTCCTCGCCACTGCCACTGCGCCGAGTGTAGTGGGTTCGAATCCCACACGCGGGAAAAATTTGTGTGAACAACAAATAGTTGTTTCGGGTCTGGATGTTCTTTGTGTCCGTTGTTTGAATGTTTGTAAACATGTTGTCCCCCGCGACATCGAATTATTCATAGTGCGGGAGTTACCCTTCAATATAAAAAATATAGAGAGCGTATGTCTTAGTTATGTCTTTGTGACTAAGTCATTTGGCTTAGTAAAGACTTGTTATCTATAAGTCTAATGCCGGTCTACGTCCTTCATATGTACCAGCTGTTATAACATTTAAATACAATTGTGTGTTACAAGATTCTGTGTGTGAACCACATGGTGTGCGGTGTGTGCGGTGTGTGTGTGTGTGTGTGTGTGTGTGTGTGTGTGTGTGTGTGTGTGTGTGTGTGTGCGTGCGTGCGTGCGTGCGTGCGTGCGTGCGTGCGTGCGTGCGTGCGTGCGTGCGTGCGTGCGTGCGTGCGTGCGTGGTGTGTATGTGTGTGTGTGCGTGTGTGCGGGTGAATCGATATCGTCTTTCTATTATTTATCTTTTTATATATTTTTAGTCTGTACCGTCCCACTGCAGGGCAAAGGCCTCCCTCCGATCTCTTCACTCCTTTCTGTCCCGTTTGAACGCATCCAATTCATCCTGCCATCTCATTCTGGGCCTGCCGCGGGGCCGGTTGTTATTTGATGCCCAGTCTGTGGTTATATTTGCCTACTTCTCTTCTGATTTTTACCCACTTCTCGTCTATTTATACAAATGAATAAAATTGAAGTGACTGTTTGTAATGTCAAAATAAAAGCATTTACTAAATCTATATTAAAGTATATACCTACAGTACTAACATAAAAAAATCTATTTAAAATTTTTCGTCTGTCTGTCTGTTTGTTCCGGCTAATCTCTTAAACGGCTTAACCGATTTTGACGGGACTTTCACTGCAGATAGCTGATGTTATAAAGAGTAACTTAGGCCACTGCTATTTTAGATTTTTTGTGGAATTCCACGCTGAAGAAGTCGCGGGTCCTAGCTAGTCCTAACTACTATTATAAATGCGAATGTGAATTTGTTTGTTTGTTACGCTTTCACGCCTTAACTACTCGACCGATCATCATTAAATTACGCATACACGTTGTCAGGCGAATGGAAAAGGACATAGGGTACCTTTTATCCAGAAAAACAAACTGTTACTAACCTTACCTAACGTACATTTATGAAAGCGAAGCCGCGGGTAAAATATAGTCTTAATAAATAAAAATTAATTGCCCCATGTATGGCAGAACATAACTTAAGAACGGCTCGACCGACTTGACTGTTTTGTTTTTGGTGTGTTTGTAATTATTGTCAGGACACCGTTTGTAAGTATGAGCGAAAATTTGCGGGATTTATCGAAATTTAAATGGTATTGTTATATGAAAAAATATTGACGTTTTGATATAGTATTTAAAATAACGTGAAATTTATTTTTGTATTAAATGTCAAGACAACGACTGTTCTTCTTTCTTTTCGTGTGGTTAGTGGCCAACCTGTTGTCAAGAGTTGTTCAAGCCGCCCGTAGGCCTCTGACATGGCTTAACGACTGCTGTCAATTTGATAACAACCGGGCCGACTGTTTACGTGCCCTCCGAAGCACGGAGACGCTCAGATAAAATACCACTAAGCGGTCACCCATCTATAGACTGACCGCACCCAACGTTGCTTAACCTCGCTAATCGTTTACCGATCAGTGGGTGCAACTGGCTATGAGCGCCTAGACGACTGTTGGGTCAGCTAGTTTGAAATTAAAATAATAAAGCACTTATTTGAAGGTGTATGTTTATTTGTCACGTCTATGTAAAAAAGAAGTTAAATGTAAAATAATCAAAAGTACATAATATTGTCTTCTGTTTACGCGAATGTTATTCATTGAAATTAAGCTACTATATACGGATTTTATCGCGATATTTATTTTACACTTTATTACAAAATTTTAAAACTGTTACACTAATACTAGATACTATTGATCTTTATGATTCATGATACTCTGAGCTCATTCTGCGTAAATAGAAACACCAATGATTAAATTATGTTCGGGTACTTTGAAATAACTACACTGGAACATTGAGACAACTACCATCTTAGTCTCCCCGTGACCATGGTTGCTGAAAAGCAACCGAAACGTCGGGGAAAGTGTAAACTTATATAAATAGTTTTAATAGTTTTAATAAATTAATTAGCTTAAAAATTAGTAAAGTTCAATAGTATCTAGTAGTAGTGTGACAGTTTCAAAATTTTGTAATAAAGTGTAAAATAAATAACGCGATAAAATCCGTAGATAGTAGTTTAATTCCAATAATCAAAAGTAACCTTAATAAGTTCTACAACAAAATGGCATCACATATGAAACTAATATCATTAATAGGTGTCTAGTCAGCTATAATCCAATCAGTAGTACGTACCCAAGGGTATGGCGGTCGTGATCCGTCTGTCACTATACTCTGTACCCATAGAATTTATATTTTATGTAAACAATCGTTTCATACCTAATCTAAACTTCTAAACTATAATAATAATAATAATATTATAAAGAGGCAACATTTGTGTTTTTGTATGTATGTTTGTAATGTTTTCACACAAAAACTACTGGACCGATTTCAAAAATTCTTTCACCATTAGAAAGCTGCATCTTCACTGAGTGACATAGGATATATTACATTTTTTTAAAATAGGGCTCCTCATTAAAAATGCAATAATATAACCCAAGGTGTGAAAAAATTTGTCATAAAAAATCTGTCATCACGTGCGCTGCGGAAACTATTGATGATAGAACAAAAAAATGTTTTACAGTATTATAGAACGTATAAATATCTACAAAAAAATCCCCGATACCATCTGTATTTTTTTAATATATAGCTAACTACACCTATATAGGTGTAGGTAGGTAATAAATTAAAGTCCACGCGGACGAAGTTGCGGGCAGCAGCTAGTTCAATATAAAGTTATTTAGAAAATTCAAACTCTCTTTGAAAAGTAGTTAATGAATACAATGAGCCGTATGAAAGTCCATCGTTTGATAAATATCCATAAATTTATTTTACAGAAAAATATTTTATGATAAAGTCACAAAAGTTATTTACCGTTTTCTCAAATTCTATTGGGATAGACTATACATAATTATTATAAAACAAAGTCCTCCGCCGCGTCTGTCTGTTCGCGATAAACTCAAAAACTACTGAACGGATTTTCCATGCGGTTTTCACGAATAGACAGAGTGATTCATGAAAAAGGTTAAGGTGTATAATTTATTTGTTTTATACTACCCGTGCGATAGGTACCTTCATGCGTACAACGAGCAGCGATAGCTCAGTGGGGAGACCAACAGACTGCAATGCAGAGGCTCTCGGTTTCGAACCCACGTCGCGCACCTCTGACTTTCGGAAGTTATATGACTTTTTTCGAACCCACGTCGCGCACATCTGACTTTCGGAAGTTATATGACTTTTCGAAATTTTGTGCGTATTGATTGACAATTATCGCCTGCTCCGTGCCTCGGAGAGCACGTTAAGCCGTCGGTCCCGGCTGCCATGAACATCTATGGCAGTCGTTATTGGGAGAGTCTTCTTCTCTCTTAGCCTTTATTATTCCCAAGTCACTTGGGGTCGGCTTTTCTGGTCTAACCGGATTTGACTGGATATCAGTTTTTACACGGAGCGGCTGCCACCTGACCTGCGCAACCCGAAGGCTAACGATACCCTAAGGCTAGACCAGTGTCAGGATATTAGAGGGTACTGACTTTCCCAATAACGACTGCCATAGATGTTCATGGCAGCCGGAAGGGAGAGTGTCGACACAAAAGATCCCATTGGGTCGAAGTGTCGCCGGTCTGCACGGACTGGCCCACACATAAGATAAGGTAATATAAGTACTAAGACAAAATGTCATCACATATTAAACAAATACCACTAATATATGTATTGCTGGATGGTGTATGTGTCATCTAGCAATGCAACTTTCAGTCAGTATAAGTACAAAGTATATATGTATGTATATATGTCGGCCTCGATGGCGTAGTGGTTAGTGTAACCGACTGCCACGCCCGAGGTGGCGGGTTTGATTCCCGCACAAGTCAAACATTTGTGTGCATGAACATGGATGTTTGTCTTGGTCTGGGTGTTTCTATGTATAATATGTACGTATTTACAAAAAAAAAGTATATAAGTATGTTTATCCATTGTCTAGTACCCATAGTACAAGCTCTGCTTAGTTTGGGCTAGATGGTGTTGTGTGTATGTGGTAGAATATTATTATTATTATTATATAAATTGTATGTAAAAGTCTGTCATATTTTAATTTGTTTTTAACTTTAAATATTGTTTCTTTCCTTATTTTTAATTTTTGTGCGCTGAGCAATTTTTTTTAAATGTATGGTGATAATTTGTACTAGAATTTAAGAGCGTGTCACCCCGTTAAACTTAACTTTTGGCGAGTATTAAAAAGTATTAAAAATTGTCAAGTGATGTCCTGAAACACAGGTTTATCCTAGTTCAGGCAGGCTTAAACATAATATGTATATATACATATATAACCTTTTAAACCTCATTTAAAACTTTTAAAACTGAGACTCTCCCCTTCCCGTGACCATGGCTGCTGAAAAGCAACCGAAACGTCGGGGAAAGTGTAAAATTAAATTAAATCTAAATAGTTTTAAATTTTTAATAGTAATTTAATTAGCTTAAAAATTAGTAAAGTTTAAAAGTAAAAGTAGTGTAACAGTTTTCAAAATTATGTAATAAAGTGTCAAATAAACAACGCGGTAAAATCCGTATATAGTAGTTTAATTTCAATGAATAATATTCGCGTAAACAGAAGATAATATTAATTAATTTTAATTGAAGCTTAAATTATTTAAGGCAGATATACTTTAATACTGTTGATGTAATATGTATGATGTATTGTAAGGATGTATCTTATTCCTGTTAATAAATAAATATTATTATATTATAATTAAATTGAATTGAGTATTATGTATAATGTTTCTAGTCTAGTCAACAAGTGCTTTTTTGGTCAACCTTTTTCAGCAGTCTCTTTTCAGAGTCATTAAGTTTCTTTCATAAATTATACAACAAAACTCCATCATATATGAAACGGAAAAAGGTACAGAAAAGAGCATAGGATAAAAGTTATACTATATCCTTTTCTGTACCCCTGACAACCTGTATGCGAAATTTCATGATGATCGGTCGAGTAGTTAAGGCCTGAAAGCGTAACAAACAAACAAGGGAGCTCCGCTCCGCTTCTCTATCCGAATCGGGGTATTCTGAGTCGGGGTGGTAACCATAATGACGTTTTTTATATATATTAAACTTTAGAGCTAATGATTTTCGATTAAATAAACAATATACATATTAACCGTTAGACCAAATGATTTTCGATAACATAAACGTTATATCAAACAACGTTATACTAATTAAGTTTTAGAAAAAATAAATGTTATATATAAAGAAATTATATCAACAGTTGATATATCTCACGTTGATTATATCTCATGAACGATAATAAAATGAAATTAGACCAAATGAGTTTATACGTTATGAGACGCACCCTCTAGACACAGCCGAGTACCAGGTTCCATATAAGGCTATACGCTAGTATGTATATAGATCGATACTGAAGGTATAAAGAGGATTAAGTGAAATACCGCGTGCGTTGTGTTTCGTCGAGTGAGTGAGGGTACCGGAGGCCCAACCTGCCCTCCCCTCCTGGTGAGCAAATTTAAAAGGTTGGCAACGCACTTGTGACTCCTCTGGTGTTGCGGATGTCAATGGGCGGCGGTAATCGCTTACCATCAGGCGATCCGTCTGCTCGTTTGCCTCCTATAACATAAAAAGAAAAAAAGTGCATAAAACAGAGGGCGCACTGCGGCGCAAGTGCTAGCGAGTAATTGGATATTGTAGCGAATGTCTAGCCCCCGGAGAATAGGTTCATGACCTGTTAGATATTACAATCCTAACTAATATTATAAATGCGTATGTGAGTTTGTTTGTTACACTTTCATGCCTTAACTATTCTACCTATCATCATGAAATTTCGCATACACGTTGTCACGGGAACAGATAGGAAAGGGTACCTTTCATTCGGAAAAAAGTACTGTTACTAATCTAACCTACGCTACATTAACGCGGGTGTACTTTGTACTGTGATATTGTTTTTTTGACATTTTATACCGTCATGCAACACGAATTTTGACAGACGTGATGCGTACGACGTATGTCACAAAACGCAAGCTATATCTAACGAAGTAGGTAAAGTGTTCATATTGATGAAAATACTGTCATATCCCTACATAGCTACATATTATAATAATAATAAATAATAATATTCTACCACATACACACAACACCATCTAGCCCAAACTAAGCAGAGCTTGTACTATGGGCACTAGACAATGGATAAACATACATACATACAATTTTTTTTGTAAATATATACATATTATACATAGAAACACCCAGACCAAGTCAAACATCCATGTTCATGCACACAAATGTTTGACTTGTGCGGGAATCGAACCCGCGACCTCAGGCATGGACATCGGTTATACTAACCACTACGCCATCAAGGCCGACACGGGTAAACGGGATTAAATATAATGACCATCAAAAATACTAATTGCACAGCAAATATTGCACAGCATAACGAGCACCTATACGCCTCAAATCACTGCATTCCGTCTCGGAAGGGTTAGGTTATGTTAGGTTCCTTCTTAAACCCAACCAAAAATAGGAGCCCTGCGAAGCGGGGCTCCGTCAACTTAGTTTGATCTCTTTAAATATATTTTGCTGTGCAATTAAACACTACCCTTATAAAACAAAGGCCCCCGTCGTGCCTGTGCGCGATAAACTCAAAAAATACTCAACGGATTTTCATGCGGTTTTCACTAATAGACAAAGTGATTCATAAGGATGGTTTAAGTGTATAATTTGTTAAGGTTTTGTACTATCCCTGCGAAGCCAGGTCGCAAGTGTGTGTATATTTTTCAGCCGCTGGTTCCCGGTGCGTCGGTGTGTGCTTGTGTGAGGTCGTGACCTGTCTGGTAGATCGTAATGCTCTAATGGACGACACTGTCTGCCACACCCGGGGCAACAATATTTACTGTTCCTTTTAACAAGAGTATACTAGATATTATACTTTAATTTCTGATAGTGTTATTTCTATAGGTATAGGTATTATAAATTATTCATTCGCTATTTGATATGTCTATGCAGAAGCATGCTTAAAACTGCGCCGAGCGAAATGTGCCAAAACAGGCGGGCACAGTTAAGTGAATAAAATCAACACTTTTCGTTTAATACAAATATAAAATATTCATTTACCATAACAATGAATGTGTTTACAATTACTCTGTGTAAAAAACTTAAAATAATTAATATTTTTGCCTACAAAATTACGTAAATTTGCGAATAATGCAAAAACTTAAGCTCGTATTACGTGATTTTTAGATTATAACAATAGAAATCTATCCTAATTTACAGCTTAAACGAAACATAAATAGTTATATTACAATTTGTTCGTCCAAATATTTAAGTTATTGCTTGACAATAAAGATACATATTTATCAAAAAAAGCACTTTAAATCCTCCATACAATTTAAATATGGCGGCCGCGCGCCGATTTGAATATGCTCCGGACGAGCTCTGTCATTATCTATCTTAGGCTCGGCGCAGTCTTAAGGCTTTTAGAATAATTGTATTGGGATTGCCAAGCAGAGATCTCGAGTTCGATCCCAGGGCACGCATCTCTGACTTCTCAAAGTTATGTGCGTGTTAAATAATTAATTATCGCTCACTTTAACGGTGAATGAAATCATCGTAAGGAAACCTGCATGTCTGAGAGTTCTACATAATGTTCTCGAAGATATGTGAAGTCTGCGAACCCACACTAGGCCAGCGTGGTGGACTATGGCCTAAACCTTCTCACACTGAGAAGAGACTACAAGACAACTATATAGAATGAGATTTCTCTAAATATTGCAACACGGAGTGAGAGGGAGAGATGTATATTTCTTGTCGCGGTGCGTGCGCATGCGTACTGCGTAAGCTTACGCACCGCTAGTTATGCCCTGCAACGATGCGTGACGTCATGACAGCCCATGACACTGCCTGGTTGGAGGATCCTCCTCTTGTGTCGGAGGAACACGACATCTTGATCCTCCACAATACCATCTATAAACAAGGGAAAATCGCCAATAAATTGCTGTAAATCTTAGAGTTCGAAAAAATGGTTCAAGTTATATGCAAAGGTCACATGATACCACGTGGTCATAGTCATGCCGGGGGTATATCGACTATGCTGAGTCGAATGGCGTTGACCGCGAGTCTCTAGCTCTTACGGTTCTTGAGTTGAAAGTTGTATAACAGACAGACGTACAGACGGACCTTTTGTATAAGACGTTTTTCGAACTCTAAAAAGACAGACTGACTTCTCGAGTGGCGTAGTGGTTTAAGTGGTCGCCTCGTCACTGCCACTATGCCGAGTGTTGTGGGTTCGAATCCCAACCGGGACAAAAATTTGTGTGATGCACAAACCGTTGTTCCGAATCTGGGTGTTACTTTTATCCGTTGTTTGAATATTTGTAAATTCCCCCGCGACACTAATTACACCTAGTGCTTAAGTACTTTTCCGGAAAAATCGTTTTAAAGTTGTGTCGAATCATGGTCGCTTGTATGTCCTTTATAACTTACTATATTTTGCCCGCGCCTTCGCTAGCGTAAATTTAAATTAGGTTGGTTTAGTAACAGTATCTTCCCCCCTGGGAGCTACAAGCGGAGATTCTCGCCGATGGTTACCACTTCGTGGCGGCGAGGAGATCCCGCGGGGAGCCCCCGGGGTGGGAGGAGGTCGCACGCATGCGGCGACAGGCGCGGGCCGCCCTATTGAGGCGGTGGACGGAGGACCTGGCTCCACCGGCCCCGGGCCAGTGGACGGTGGAGGCCATTCGGCCGGTCCTCCGGGGATGGATAGGGCGGCGATTCGGGTCGCTGACCTTCCGACTGGTGCAGGTGCTTTCCGGGCACGGATGCTTCGGAAAGTATTTGCACCAGATCGCGAGACGGGAGGCGACTCCGGCCTGCCACGAGTGTGGGGCGCCGGAAGACACGGCGCTCCACACGCTGGAGGCGTGTGCCACGTGGGGGCCGAAGCGGCACACGCTTTCGGCCATAATAGGCGGAGATCTCTCCCTGCCGAGCGTGATCAACGCCATGCTCGGCGGCGAGAGGTCGTGGCAGGCAGTGGTCTCCTTCTGCGAAGCTGTCATGGCGCAGAAGGACACCGCGGAGAGGGTCAGGGAGAACAACCTCCTCGCTGACCCTCTCCGGCGCAGACGGACGGGAGCGAGAAGGAGGCGATTTGCCCGCCTTTTCGCTCCTGTATAGTGAGGTCACTACACACACTACAGAGTCGGAGGACTCTCTACCGGCTTGCACGGCCCCACACGTCTGGGAGATGGCCTTGGTGAGCAAGGCCTTCCCTCCATAGGAGCTGAGGCCCGGTCACCATCAGCCGGGCCAACCGCTGGGGCGGGATGGTGATTGCTAACGCGACCCCATCCCGCCCCACTCCGTCGGCGGAGGGACTGCTCACCCCAGGTTTTTAGTGTATATGCCGACCCCCTTCAGGGGCGGAGAGTCTCACATAACCACCCTTCCCTCCCCCCCGGGGGCGGGGGTATGCATAAAGGATTTTCCTGGGTCAAAAAAAAAAAGTAACAGTATCTTGCCTGCGTTGGACACAGCTGGGTGGGTCACTGATGTAGTTTCAGTTCGACCTACCCACCATTAAAGACAGCGAGTTGGCACACCGTGGTGGATAAGTCGTTTGTACCCGGGACATTCCATCTTTCCCCGAGTAAGCCCGACATAACCTCTCCGCTCCGTTTTCCGCGGAGAGATATACGTCAATGCATTCCCTCAAGTTAAAAAATAATGTGTTAGTAACAGTACTTTTTTCTTGATGAAAGGTATAATTTGGAACCAAAAAGGACATATATGTCCTTTTTGGTTCCACTGACAACGTGTATGCGAAATTTCATGATGATCGATCGAGTAGTTAAGGCGTGAAAGCGTAACAAACACACTCACATTCGAATTTATAATATTAGTTAGGTATTGGAGATCCAGTAGTTGTTATGTTATTCTTATACAACTACCTGAATAAGATCATAAATATGACAAAATGCACAACATTTTAAGGTGTCTTAGCATGCATAATAAGTATGTAACACGTTATCTATACTATTTATATTATCTAGCGGTCGTCTAGTGCTCGAAATTTGACCAAAGTTTGCCTGTAAGATATTGCTGATATATGTCATTATATATTACTTACTTATCGTGTCGATGGCAACACATTTTATATAATTTTGGACCAGTTTTCGGCAACGCGGATTGCATTTGGTTTAGCCTGATATAGGTCAGCCAGTGTGCACGATTCTGAGCTTACGGGGCATGACAACAGATGACCCATTGTCTGTGGTGATACGCCGCAGTCACATGCATTTGCACTTGTGTCTATATATATTATATATTGATATATGTAACCATAGATACGCGCTTCGACTGCGTGTGTCAAATGCATGGATGTGTGCGTGTAGTCCTTTTTTATTAATTTAATGTATTTCCAATGCATATTTTATATAAATATTAGGATTCGCTCCTCCTTTTCCATATAAACTTTAACTGTGCCAAATTTCATACTCCTCCGTCCGCGCAATTTTCGTAAAAAGGGGTACAACGTTTTGTATTAATATATAGATATTATAAAGGCGATGGATTTGATTTTTTTTGTTTGTTTGCAAGGATTTAAAGGGGAACGCAGTCTAACAAGCCGCTGTAACTCATCAACGCTCACAGCAATCTCTCCACTCTCCAGTCTCGCCGCGCACATACCTAAGGCGCGGTTCAGCGGTTTTGGTCAAACAATAGCGCAAGATTTCACGGATTAAGACTTGCATACCCATTGTGTATTATTAACTTACATGTAAACTGCCTCCGTGGCGCAGCGGTAGTGAGTGCGACTGCTGTGCATGTGGTCTCGGGTACGAAACCTGGGTCGGGACAACAAAAATTTATCGGGCTATTTCTGATAAGAAACCTCTATAGCAGCCCAGAGTTAGGAAGTTGGCGGTGTTAGACACCCTCGCTGCCTCGGAAAGCACGTAAAGCCGTTGGTCCTGCGACTGATCTCTCTCCGGTTGTGTGGGTGACGTCCCTTCAGATCATGAGAGTTAAGGAACAGAGAGTGCACTTGTGTTTGCGCACACACTTGTACACTATAATATCTCCTGCGTACGGCTATAGTCTGTTTCAAATACGAAGTCCCTTTTAACACTTCATAGCACGTAACTCTGCACATTTCATATAAATTGCTAAAATAAACAATGATTACTTATGGTATTAAAGACTATTTAAAAATAATTATAATCTATACGAAACATGATGTAATTGTTTCACAAACATAATCGACTAATAATTTCTATTGATGTATCTTATGCGGGGGTCAGTCAGTGCAGCCCGTCGACACTTCGACCCAGTGGGATCTTTTGTGTCGACACTCTCCCAATAACCACTGCCATAGATGTTCATGGCAGCCGGAACCGACGGTTTAACGTGCTCTCCGAGGCACGGAGCAGGCGATAATTGTCAATCAATACGCACATAATTTCGAAAAGTCATATAACTTCCGAAATTCAGAGGTGCGCGACGTGAATCCGAATCCGAGACCCTCTGCATTGCAGTCTGTTGGTCTCACCACTGAGCTATCGCTGCTCATTTCTATTGATACTAGTCATAAATAATTTAAACATCAAAATAAAATAACATTTACTACAATACCATGGTTACGCACTAAGGTAATTTTTTTACTTTCAGTTATAGTGACGCGACTATATGAATCGGATAAAATCGAACTTATTCGAGGTAAAATCAATTGTCCGGGAAATACTTTTGTAAATTTGTATTTGGTATTAATTATTATTACGTTGCAACGTACCTTAATTCTCATTCTGCAAATCATTGATATATTTTCTATATCAAAAAAATTATTTGAAGATGCGTTATTGGACGTATGGTTTAAATATCCAATAGTTTTTAAAGAGTAGTCGTCTTGAAAATCAAAATCTGTTATACCACATTTATTTCACTTTTATACTAAGTATGGAGTATGTATGTAAGTATCTTATGTGGAGACCAGTCAGTGCAGACCGGCGACACTTCGACCCAGTGGGATCTTTTGTATCGACACTCTCCCAATAACGACTGCCATAGATGTTCATGGCAGCCGGAACCGACGGCTTAACGTGCTCTCCGAGGTACGGAGCAGGCGATAATTGTCAATCAATACGCACATAATTTAGAAAAGTCATATAACTTCTGAAAGTCAGTGGTGCGCGACGAGGGTTCGAGCTCGAGACTCTCTGCATTGCAGTCTGTTGGTCTCCCCACTGAGCTATCGCTGCTCATCAGTATGGAGTAAGTATGTGATACTAGGAATCAATCAAGAATAAGTCCAGTTTTTGTTTTTACTATTAGTCACGTTATATAACTGTGACTTTTCTATTCTTTCGAGATGTCAAACTTCGATGGACTCCTTTTAAGTTTTTCTGTTTCTATTTTTCTTTTGTTTCGATTCTAAACCCACGATTACAGTTTGTTTGGAAAGTTAATCGGTAATCGATTTCGTGATGTGTCGATTAAAACGGTCTCTTCACTATCGCTGTTCAACGATCATCTGTCAAATGGGACTTTGTATTTGAAACGCACTTATAGTCTCCGTTAAGATTGGCCGCCGTGACCGAAATTCAACTTCTCCCGAACACCAAGTGTATACAAAAAATATAAATGTGTTGGTCTAATATACCAACCTTCTTCCTTCGAGGATATATTAACCTGGGCCTGTCAGATATTGCTAAAGTAAACTATTGTAAATATTTAGTGGGCTGTAGGGAATATTAACAAGCAGGCTTCCGCCATTGCAGCAGAAAGGCAAGGACGCCAGCCAATCAGAGCGTGGCGCCACTGGCGCGGGAAGCGTTGCCCAATCACGCACGAGCAACCGACGCGTTATTGCCAATCACGACACAGACCGTTGTGTTTTCAAATTTCGAATGCATATATTATTGTTTTAAATTTAGAAGCAATGCCGGTATCGCTTCTGTCATTCAAACGTATTTTTCCTGTTTTCTACTTGAATAATAAAATTACAACAAATAAAAATCATAAAATAGTTTAAAAAAACTAAAAACAGTTTTTTAGTTTTTAAACAATTTTTCTAAATTATTATATTGTCATTGGTTCTCGATAAGTGGGCAAAGTTTCAAATCAATCCGTCGGTTTGAAAGGGGTGAAAATCACGTTCAAAAATTCCGTTACATAGATTCATAGATACATCTATTAATATTATAAATGCGAATGTGAGTTTGTTACGGTTTCACGCCTTAACTACTCGACCCTCGATTTCAGTTCACGCTTCAGGGCCAACAGCTGTAAATATATCTGTTTATGTTAGTACTACATTTTTCCCGCGGCTTCACTCGCGTAAACATAGTTTTGGTTAGATTAGTAACAGTGTCCCTCCCAGAAGGAGCCAGTACAGGGACTCTTTTTATAGTGTAGTGGCCTGTCGTTTCATACGGTGGGCCGATATCTCGGCGACGTCGCGATTGCATGTGAAACTGATTCACGCGGCCCCGCCGCCTCTGGTTATGTCGAGGAACACCGTGGTAGGTTTAGCCGGCATTACCGGGACATCTTTTTCCTGGTGAGTCCGACATAACATCTCCATCACTCCGCAGAGAGGTAACCAAAAAAGAAACTTAGTAACAGTACTTTTTCCTAGATCACACACACGTGAACACCGCCAACTTGATGTTGAGAATTTCTTGTCAGAAAATCCCAATAATTTTCTGTTGTCCAGACCCGTGGTTCAAACTAAGACCCAAGAGTTGCAATCGGCATTCGGATGCGAGATAGCTAAAATAGACAGGAAAAACTAATACTGCTCTATTTATTTTCTTTTAAAAAGACTTCTCCTGCAATAATAATAATTCCTGTGTCGCGGGAGACTTTACAAAAATTCAAAGAACGGACACAAAGAACATCCAGACTTGCGACAGCCATTTGTGGATCACACAGTGTTTTGTAACGTCTGGGACTCGAAATCGAACCTACATCACTCGGCGCAGCGCCAGAGGGTAGGCTACCATTTAAACCACTACGCCATGCGCATACGCAATCGAATTTTCGAATTTAAAATTTGTATAACGTATGTTCTGTTTATTTTTCCAGTATAAATAAGATAAGGACGCTGGTGGACTTCGCGGGGTGCCGGCGGCTGCGTGAGCTTTACGTGAGAAAGAACGAGATCGGAGACCTCAGCGAGATTCGCCATCTGCGGCGTTTGCCAGACCTCACATCCCTGTGGCTTGATGAGAACCCCTGCACGCAGCATCCCGAGTAAGTCCTCACCAGTAGCAAAGTCTAAGTCTTGTCAAAATCGAATCAAAGGCCAGTCAAGTCGAGTTAAAGTCAAGTCACAGTCGAATCAAAGTTGAGTCTATCAAGTAAAGTCAAGTCAGAGTCAACTCAAAGTCGAGTCAAAGTCAATTTAAAATCGAGTCAAAGTACCTAACTGAAATTCAAATCCAAATTTGAGTCAAAGTCAAAATCTATATTTCCATTATCGTGCAAACACTTTTTGGACACGTCACTTGCTTATACACGAGTAAAAACAGTAATTAAATATATTAAGGAATGAAAGGAAATAAAAAAATGCATCTATAAAAACCTGTTCGAGGAGTAGAGCTCTCATGAGAAGAAGCAAGCAAGAAACTCTTGGCCACTCTTCAATCGCTAATTGTTTACAATGTGATTCATTAACAATATACATAAATTTATATTTGCTTATTTTTATTATACTCTGTCCATTCGTTTATTTTCTTTTTGACAGCTCACGCTTATGAATTACTGTTTTTCCCGGAATAATATACTACACTACAGTATTGTCTGTCCGAACTGTTAAAAAGAAAATAAACGGATGGACAGAGTATAGAGACTGTATGTTTGTTTGAACCATGTTGTTTCTGTCGTTTCCAGATACAGAATGACAGTGCTGAGGAACTTGCCAAACTTGGAGAAATTAGACAACGTGCCGGTACAACCAGACGAGGTACGATGGATATATGTATATATAAACTGGTACCAGTTATAATATAAATATTTCTTTACTCATCCCAAACTATACTGTCCGATTGCTACTTGCTGCCGTAACTGGTCCGATTACATTATTTTAATAAAGTTTCTTTATCAACCGAAATGCGTTCCTTACTCTATCCGTGGCAAATATTACCGGAAAAAGTATAGATAGCAAAACAATTTTTGGCTTCGTTAAAGGAGGTAAGATTAGACAAATTACTTTAAAAAAAAAATAGCTGAAGTTATAGTGAAGTTATCTAATGGTGAAAATTTTGTAAGATCGGTTAGCAAATTATTTCTCTTTATAATTTTAGTATAGATATGTTAAATTACTAAAACAGTATTTTTTGTTCAGTCCGTTAAGCTAAACCTTAGACATTTTGCATAATTTCGTCATCGGTTGAGCTAGGAATACCTGTACGATCCGGACAATCGTGGCGGTAAGACCCGTTTTTGAGGAGTGGCTGGAGAGGCGGCATGGCGCTCTCACCTTCCGGCTGACACAGGTAATGACTGGCTACGGTTGCTTTGGCCAGTTCCTGTGTCGCATAGGCCGGCAAGAGATGCCCGGTTGTCACCACTGTGGCGACTGCCGCGACGTTGTTGAGGACATGTCCCTGCAGACTTTGGTGGATTGCCCCGCCTGGGCATCGCAGCGCCGTGAGTTGATCGCGGAATTCGGTAGGTTGCCCTCTCGCTTCCGGCCCTGGTTCAATCTATGGTCCGGAGCGAGAGGTCGTTGAACGCCGTCGCCTTCTTCTGTGAGAAAGTCATGTCCATCAAGGAGGCGGCGGAGAGGGAGAGGGTGCGCGTAAACCCTCTCCCCAACCGCAGAACCGGGCGCCGGAGGGCGCGAGATGACCTCCAGCCATCCTGAGATTTGACCTAGGGGTGGTGGGCTTCGTGGGCCTGCCCGCCACCCGATCAGCACTAGGTCCGAGAGGCGGCGTGCGTGTTCCCACGCGCACCTCTGCGTCGTGTCTGTGTTTGTGTGAACAAACATGATAACAAAATAGTAGAATAAATAATACTTTATTTTAAAATGACGTACCTACCTTTTTTTTTTATCTCAGTAATTATAATATTGTCTCTGTTTACGCGAATATTATTCATTAAACTACTATATACGGATTTTATCGCGTTGTTTATTTGACACTTTATTACATAATTTTGAAAATTGTTACACGACTACTATTAAACTTTACAAATTTTTTAAGCTAATTAAATTATTATTAAAACTATTTAGATTTAATTTAATTTTACACTTTCCCCGACGTTTCGTTTGCTTTTCAGCAGCCATGGTCATGGGGAGGCTCAGTAATTATGTTATATTTCATTTGATCAAAATATATCGCGAACAGACGGACACGTGAGAGTGCCGCAGGCCCAATCACCCTCTTTCCTTTTTCCCACTCCTTCCCCTTCCCACTTCCTTTCCTAAAAGGTCGGCAACGCGCAAGTGATGTCTCTGGTGTTGCATGCGTCCATAGGCTACGGTGACCACTTACCATCAGGTGGGTCGTATGCTTGTTTGCCACATTAGATGTACATAAAAAAAAACATCCTTGTTCATGCACACAAATGTTTGACTTGTGTGGGTATTGAACCCGCGACCTCAGGCGTGGCAGTCAGTTACACTAACCACTAAGCCATCGAGGCCGACAAAAATATAAAGGTGGCAAACCTAGACGAGCATCATCCGCACAAAAAGATTTCTTTAAAATTCCTATTAGCTGCTGTGTGTATCATTCGCGTAAACGTACGACATTGTTATGAAATTGGAATGATGATTACGGTCCAATGTGGTGTTTCAGGTTCAAGAGGCGATGAGGCGTGGAGTCCACATCCCAGACTCCGATGACGAGGGTTACCCACAACAGGTGAGCATCACACTACGCAGGGTTGCTAGATGTTGAGAGTTTTATTTGGACATCCTGTAGTTGTTACATTATCTCTATATAACTAAATGTATAATTCTATACTAATATTATAAAGCTGAAGAGTTTGTTTGTTTGATTGAAAGCGCTAATCTCAGGAACTACTGATTCGAAATCAAAAAATATTTTAGTGTTGGATAGCCCATTTATCGAGGAAGGCTATTAGCTATATAACATCACGCTATGACCAATAGGAGCGCAGCATCAATGAAAAATGTTTAAAAACAGGGCAAAGTTATATATGTGAAAAATTTAGTAATTAAAAGTAAAAAAATAATAAAATATTAACAACAATAAAAATCAGTATGTTATAGATCTTGTCTGCCTAATCTAAATGACTGGGTTCGACTGGCTTCTATCAGCTGTTGACGTGACACAACTCCAGTCAAAACACATTATCATAAAGCTTACGATAGTGATTGACAGATGAGAATTTTAAAATATAGTTGTTAAAAATATCAGCCCTGTATTAAACTGTCCCACTGGTGGGCACGGGCGTGTTCTAAGTGTGAGAAGCGTTTGGCCATTGCCCACCACGCTGGCCCAATACGAGTTGGCAGACGTCACATATGTTCGAGAACATTATGTAGAACTCTCAGACATGAAGGTTTCTTCACGATAAAGCTAGCGATAATTAACTATTTTATATACACATAACACTGATTCTGTAAGACCATAATATATGGTCTGTTTTATGTGAAATAGCTATAAATAATTATAATACTTTGTAGTGCCCTCTAATTTGCTATGGCTGTAAAAGCCCGTTAGTTAATGTTATCTTATGAAGAAGCTTAAACTTAATTAAACACAAATCAATTTAAATATTCAAGATACAGAAAGAAGTAAACTTAGCATAACTAAACCACAGTAAATACTAATTATTATAACAAAATAATATTACAATTATTATAGCAGTTAATCACATTCATATTTGTAGGTAGATTAACAATACTGACCACTCAATAATCACCAGGTTTTTTATTTATTTCCTCTATGGTTTGGCAGCAAGAGAGCTACGGTCAGTATCGGCGGCAGCGGTCGTGTGAGTCGAGTCCCGAACGAGACCCGGAGCCCTACTACGCGCGGCCAACCCCTCCTGTCCGACACGAACAGGTACACTTATCACATGACCCCATTTTGTGGTTGACCCCGTATTGTACTTGACCCTAGCATTGTGGTTAACCTTAAGTTGTGATTTACCCCATGACGTAGTGGACCCTATATAGTGTTTGACACCACATTGTTGTTGACCTCAAGATGTGGTTGACCCCATATTGTGGTTGATCCCACATTGTGGTTAACCTTAAGTTGTGATTGATACCATGTCGTGGTAGATCCTACATTGTAGTTAACCTCAAGTTGTGGTTGACCCCAAGTCGTGTGGATGATATATTGTGGTTGATCTCAGATTGTGGTTGATCACACATTGTGGTTGACTCCATGTTGTGGTTAACCCTAAGTTGTGGTTGACTCCATGTTGTGGTTAACCCTATGTTCTGGAAGGCACCTTTTTGTTATTGACCCTGCTGTGTTTGATTTCTTGTTGTGTTTGACCCTTTTAACTAATGTCATAGTAACTCAATACATATATAATATATTTAAATTAGAGATTTATCCAGTGAGAATTAATATGAAAAGAATCCTAACTTTTATTATAAATGCCAATATGAGTTTCTTGTTTTGATACGTTTTCACGCCTTTACTACTAGCCCGATCATCATAAAATTTCGCATACACGTTGTCAGGGGTACAGAACAGGACATAGGGTACCAATTATCCAGAAAATAAAACTGATTATGAGGGGCTATCCCTCATAATCAGTTTTATTTTCTGGATAATTAGATAGTAGTAGGATAGTCTATATACAGGATGTCCCAGAATATGTGAATGAAATAGGAAAGCGAGATTCCTTAGACTAAAATATTTAAAAATTATGACCTTTGTATAAATATAAAAAATCAAAGTTTTTAAAACGTACGACTATTTTCAGACTTTCAACTACAGGTGCTTAGTTTATGACAAATTTTAATTTTTTTCTCTATTATTATTTGTGAAGGATTGATTCGTCAAACTACAAACGTTTTTTTTAAACTGACTTCTATTTGAAATCGCAACATTATTTTATGTATGTTTTTTTGCACCAAAGAATATCTTGTAAGTTTTTCTAACAACACAACATATCATATTCTTTATTTAGCACATTTGAATGGTCCTTACCTAAGGAATCTCCTGTTACAATTTGATTCACATATTCTGGGACACCTGTATATAAAAATGAATCTCTATTTCCCTTGGTCACGCCACAGCCTGATAAATGTGAAATTTGTGAAGATATATGAAAGTTTGTTACTTAATCACTCGTAAACTGTTGAACCGATTTGGATGAAACTTTGCACACGGATAGACCATGTCCTGGATTATCATATAGAATAATTTATTATATATTTATAATGTTTTATCCCGGTATGTATTCTCGGGGGCTTCAGGCAAGGGAAGCTATAGGTAAAAGCTAGTGCTTATTAATTCTCACTGGAAATACATACATATTTTAAAAAGTATATGCCTAAATAAGTAATATGAAAGGAATTTTTATTTATGTTTGATTATATTAGAGATATGTTTTTTTTGCTTGAATGATGTTTATTGTATAAATATCTATATATGTATAATAATATCAGCGCTGTATTAAACTGGCTTACTGCTGGGCACTGGCCTCTTCTCAGTGTGAGTAGGGTTAGGCCATAGTCCACCAGTTTGACCCAGTGCGGGTTAGAAGACTTCACATATCTTCAAGAACATTATGGAGAACTCTCAGACCTGCAGGTTTCCTTACGATGTTTTCATCATATTTTGTTTGACAATAATATAATATAATATTCTACCACATACACATAACACCATCCAGCCCAAACTAAGCAGAGCTTGTACTGTAGGTACTAGACAATAGATAAACATACATATATAATTATTTTTTTGTAAATACTTACATATTATACATAGAAACACCCAGACCAAGACAAACATCCATTTTCATGCACACAAATGTTTGACTTGTGCGGGAATCGAACCCGCGACCTCGGGCGTGGCAGTCAGTTACACTAACCACTACGCCATCGAGGCCGACAAATTACCCCTTTTATCAGAATAACATAACTTGTGGTAAAAATAATAAGTTTTCTAATGTATTTGTCATATTTTAACTTGAAAATGTACTCGTATTTATTAACTATTATTAATATAGTTATTAGTTACATTTAATTTTTATCATAGAATCCATTTATAGCACCTTCAGTGGAATAAAGACGTAAGTATATGCTAACTTTAGAGGAGAGCAAAAAAAACTGTTTGGTTTGATATATTTATTATAGGAAGTAGTTTTATAATATTTTGTTTAATTTAGTGAAACAAAGTCAAAATCAAAATCAAAATAAATTTATTCAGATTAGGTTACAAGGTAACACTTGTCAAATGAAATGTCAAATTTACACAATTTTTTTCTGCGAATTTACATTTACTGCCACGTTCAGCAAAGCAAGGGTCTAGGGCTCATGAGAAGAACGGGCAAGAAACTCATGGTCACTCTTTTTAATAAGACATTAGTAAGATTGTAAGTATTAAGTAGACTTTTCTAATTGAAATATATTAAAATCATTCCTTTGTTTTTATAAAGATTTCAAGCAATTTGTGTTTCAAATTACTAATATTTGTTAACCCCTCCAGCTAAGCTAGAATTCCTGTATTAGGAGTGGGCTCACATCAGTGATCATCGCAAGTAATAATATGTTATATAATTTTTGGTACAAGACCTTTATTTTTATCAAATCACAACGAAAATAATAGAGCCTGTGTCTTTATTTGCGCTATTCGAAACTGCAATAAAAATTCGACGTTATTGTACTTATCGCACCCTTAATAAAACAGAGACTTATCTCAGTATTTTGGATTAAACAAATTTGAACTCTATTGCAAAGATTTAACACAAATATAATATTAGAATTTAACATATACAATTAGAGTTCAAATTGCCTTACTTTCAAATTTCTAGTTAAGTCGCTGTTTTATTAAGAATGCGTCATGATCTAAACTTCGAACAGAGTGGTTTGAAAGTCCAAGGGAGAGTCTTTTGCCCAGCAGTGGGACATAACAAAAGGCTAAAGAAATTGTACTTACGCCTATATTGCACTGGGGATGCGATTTCTAATAACTGCTCGATAATTAACATGTATATAATATAGCTGTGTATGTATGTATGTGTAGACTATTATACTAAACCTCCATGTCACTAACTGTCGTATGGCATGCGTCCCGCGTGTTCCCGCAGGCAGGCAGCGACAGTTCCGAGGCCGGCATCGAACCTACACACGACACTGCCAGATCTGAACCACAGGTGAACATTCCACATGTTGCAGCACATTCGAAGATATTCATGCACTTTTACAGTCTCCATACAAGCGTCAACACGCCATATTAGATCCTTGGCCACTGACTGCACGTATGGCGTAGTGGTATAAGTGCTCGCCTCGCCACTGCCACTGCGCCGAGTGTTGTGGGTTCGAATCCCACACGGGACAAAAATTTGTGTGATCCACAAATGGTTGTTCCGAGTCTGGATGTTCTTTGTGTGAGATGTTTGAATGTTCGTAAAGTCCTCGCGACACAGGAATTATTCCTAGTGCCTTAAGAAAAATCTTTAACATTTAAAGACAAAGACATTTCGTTCTCTTGATAAAAAGACTTAACTCGAAATTTGGAAGACAGGCAATTTGAACTTTAACAGTGTGTTAGTAAGAGATCAAAATGCTGATTTTTAAAATTTTGATGTAAGTCTCTTTTTTTTTAAGAGAACGATTTATTGCTGAAACTGTGTCGGTATCTATACGCACCGACACAGTTTTAAATAAGTCTCAACAGTCAACTGGTATTGCAATAGTAAATATAAAGCTATATATAATATATACCCTGTATTAAACTGTCCCACTGCTGGGCACGGGCCTCTTTTCACTGTGAGGAGGGTTAGGCCATAGTCCACCACGCTGGCCGAGTGCGGGTTAACAGACTTCACATATCTTCGAGAACATTACTTAGAACTCTCAGACATGCAGGTTTCCTCGCGATGTTTTCCTTCATCGTTAAAGCGAGCGATAATTAACTATTTAAGGCCCATATAGGGGTCTTAATTCATAAATGTGATTTCTTGCAATGCGAATTGACAGCTTCAGGGAATCTTAATTCGTGCGGTCTATAAGACGGTAATTCGCATCGCAGTTTTCTGTAATGTGACGTCGCATCGCAAGAATTCGCACGTTTGTGTATTGACCCTAACTTCGAAATGTCAGAGATGCGCGCCTTGGGATCGAACTCGAGACTTCTGCTTGGCAGTACAACGGTCTGAATGGATCCCTACCAATTGTTCACTATTGTGCATCTGCAACATCCCTGGTTTACACCATCTCACAATAGAAGCTTTAAATATTTAATAAATGTTAATATTGACAGTGTCCAGTGTCACCGACGCGCCGAGCGCCACCTGTCGCCACGTCCCCAGACTCTGACGAACGATACGACCACCCTGCCATGACACGCTCGCACTATGACGTAAGTTATATGAACTATACATGACTCCTGCCGTAACTGTATAATGTGATAGACTGTATAATTAGATACCCTCTATGCTGTCTATATAATTTGATTAACTGTATAATTAGATAACCTACATGCTGTCTGTATAATTTGATGGGCTGTATACTGTGATACCCTGTATACTTAGATACCCTACATGCTATCTGTATAATTTGATGGGCTGTATACTGTGATAGTCTGTATATTTAGATACCCTACATGCTGTCTGTATAATTTGATAAACTGTATACTTCGATACCCTGTATATTTAGTTACCCTACACTTCCCGTCTGTAGATAGACAATCTGAATACAGTGATGCGCTTTATATTTAGATATTATGTATACTGTGATCACTTGTATAATGTGATGATGAAATGTATACAAAGATAAACTGTGATACACTGTATATTTAGACACCCTGTAAACATAGAAACACAGTATACATAAATAATCTGTATACTTAGATAATGAGATGCTCTGTATACATAGATACAATTTATACTTAATATCAGTACTATTTATGATATGTCCCAGTGCTGGGCACGGGTCTCTTCTCAGTCTGAAATAGTTAGACCATAGTCCACTTGTATACTTAGATACACTGTATAATATGATGCCCTGTATACTTAGTTACGCTGTATACACAGATAATTATATACTTCGAATCTTTTTATACTGTGATACGCTGTATACTATCACACTATAGACGCAATGTATACTGTAAAGTCTTGTAGATGTGTGATACACTGTACAATGTGATGCACAGTATACTGTGATAGCCTGTATACTGTGATGTCCTGTATACTAAAATATCACATCTTATATACCATGACCCCTTATGTACTGTGACATCATATACCCACAGATTATACAATTCTTAAAAAATTGTAATTAAAGTGCTAATATTATGAATTATATAAACCAAAAATTGTGCTTGCGCATTTGACTGTCTGTGCCAAGTATATAGGACATAAACATAGCTGTCCAAAAGTAGGTGTTGTGCACTTCTGTTTAACTCTTGATATACAAGCGTTGATCCAATGTTAAATTATCCCAATCATCGTCATCATCCCTATAGTGTTGCGACATGTCATCCGCTAGTGTTGTAGTACCATCGACATGATCATGCTTCCGCAGTAGTGATGTACATACTTTATCGATATCTAACAGCAATAACATAATATATGTATTTCTTTTTAAATTTACTGTGTGTAACGTAAAGTTGTGGTCATATTTGACGGTAATAAGTTTTAACTTTCGCGTTGCACCATCAGCATCATCTCACCCGAAAGACGTCCACTGCTGGCCTCACCCAAGATTTACCAGATAGACCGGTCTTGGTCCACCCGCATCCAACTGCTTCTCGCGACCCTTACCAGGTCGTCGATCCACCTTTGGGGAAGCCTACCCCTACTGCGTCTTCCGGCGCGTGGCCGCCACTCCAGAACCTTTCTGCCCCAACTGCCGTTGATTCTGCGCGCCAAGTGCCCTGCCCACTGCCACTTCAGCTTGGCTATCCGGGGAGCTATGTCGGCAACTTTAGTTTTCCTGCGGGCCCCCGGAACTCTGAGAATAGCTCTCTCCATCGCCTCCTGAGTGACCTTAAACCTTCTGATAAGGCGTATAGTGACCGAACATGTCTCTGAGCCGTAAGTCATCACTGGCTACACACACTGGTCAAAGACTTTCGTCTTGAAACACTGCGATATATTGGACTCGAAGATATGTCATGGCTTACCGAACGCTGCCCAGCCGAGTTGGATGATATGCACAAAATAAGTTACGGGTATTAACGCGATCATACACCATGTTCACCTTTTAAAGCTTGTTGTTTCGACTAAGTAACTCCGGCCATGGTCACAAACTGACTGGTCCTGCGATGTCATGTCTCCGTTTGTGAGGCTGGAGAATCTTGATCCACCCTCACTTTTTGTATATTTTTGTTTGTCCATCTACCGTCACACACTACACTCACGGTATCCCTATTACGTATGCTAGCCGACGTGCCTGTATTCTGCAATTTACCGACTGTGCAAGAGTAGTTGCATATACATATTTGAGAGTCTTATAATAAATCTTCAGTAAGCACACTGACAACTTAACTTCAAGTATTAGGCTGCCGTCTTTAAACCATAGACTAACATGTCTATGGTATATGGTGTATGGTGTCTACGCCAATGAGTGGTTGTTCAGTGTTCGGCCTCGGTCAGATTTTCCTCCGTCACGGAGATAAGTCTGGCAACTTGTATCACTAGTTACTCTCCATGTAAACTTTGCTAGCGCGATGCACGCATTACAATTTGTATAGAGTACGCATTTTGAGTACAACGCCATCTTGTGTAGAAAACTGTAACTTGGTTCATTGTCAGTATCTGCCTCCGTGGCGCATCGGTAGTGAATATGACTGCTGTGCATGAGGTCTCAGATTCGAATCCCGGGTCAGGCCAGTAAAAAGTTATTCTGTTTTCCTGTTAAGCAATCTTAATAGCAGCCCAGAGTTTGCAGTTGACGGTGCTACGCACCACCGTGTCTTGGAAAGCCCGTAAAGCCGTTGGTCGTGCGCCTGATCTCTCTCCGATCGTGTCAGTGACGTCCCATCAGATCATGAGAGTTAGGGAACAGAGAGTGCATTTGTGTTTGCGCACACACTTGCGCACTATAATATCTAAGATTCTATCTATTAAATTCTATATATTCTATCGTTAAGATTGATCGCCGTGATCGAAATTTGGTCTGGAGGACATTACTTTGGAGAACACTACGAAAACACTTCCTTTTTGGTTTTCTACTGCCGTGTACTTTTTATTTATGAATACTACCCTTAAATTTGACCACATCTTTCTGTTCCACGTATTATATGTTTACTGAAAACGCACGTGTGCCAATGACATGTATACCCAAAGGACGTACTTACGCCCTTTGGGTATATAGATGTGAGTCTATGTATTTATGTATGTCACAAATGTTATGTGGCAGGGATGTTATAGGCTATCTATATAAGCATATTTATAAAATTTGCATGAGAAATCAACAATAATAACGATAAAATCCGTAATTGTAAAAAACATCGATACGACATGAATTTAAAAAATATCGTTAGTCGATATTTTGCCTACTCTCATCTTTACAGTAAAACATCGAGTAAATGAATAATATAAAAATCCTTTTATAAAATAACTAGTTAAGCTGTGATATCCTGGCAACTTCCCTACAGAAAAAAGTACTGCCACTAACTTAACCTACATTTATGCGAGCGAAACCGCGGGCTAAATCTAGTTTATATGATTATAGTTTTCTGATTTTATAGTATGTCTGTTCAAAATTTAATTAATCTTGATCTCTGCCAAGAATCTGATGAGACTGACGTTTTTTTTATTTCTTTTTACGTTGGAGTTCATGTGTTTTAGCATGTTCGCTTAAACTGGCCATCTGTATATTATGAGTCTATAACATCCCTGGCACATCCAGCTATATTTATATGTTATGCTGTCATAACGCGTCAGGGTGCCTAGTGCGAGATGTTCTTACGTGAACATGACCGAAACGTTTACCGCGTTTGGCTCTCTGATTGGTTAAGAGCTTGGAGCGGGCCAATCGGAGCACCAAACGTCATAATGACGTTAAAACAAACTTGCACTAGGCACTCTGTAGTCCCACATTAACCTGCACTGTAGCGTGAGTGTGTGAAGGCACACGTGTGTCGCGTGTGTGGCGTGTGACACGTGCGTGGGCCGCGTGTGTGTGTCACAGAGTGTTGTGTTACAGCCGGCCGCCACCGCGCGTTCGCCCGACGCTCCCGCGCTGCGCCACTCGCTCTCCGCGCACAGCGTCAAGGTACACACGCACACACACACACCCAAACACTTTTACTAATAAGTTACTAAATGTATTGTACTACAGCAGTTTTCATAAAATAAAAGCTTAATTAAAAAAAGAACACACACACAAATAAACACATACACACACATGCACACACACAAATATATCTTGCGTGTTATTAATAGGATAACTTTATCATTGGCAGTCTGGGGATCCGTGTGTAGTTATTATATTCACAGTAAAGCTTGTTAACACACATACACGTCATAGATCGTAAGTAATTATGGTAACACGTCTATATATCTTATATTTTGTGTATTTTTGACTGGCTAAAATGCTTGGAACTCGACCATCAGTCGATTGGTGGCAATCCTACAGAGAAGGAGTATATTCGCTGCTAGAGAGAGAAAGATTACAAGCCCATTGCTGTTATTACATCTATTTGTTAAAACATTTACGTGTGCACTATAATATCTCCTGCGCAGATGGCTCAGTCGTTAAGACGGCGCCGAGCGAAATGTGCCAAAACAGGCGGTCACAGTTAAATGAATAAAATCAACACTTTTTGTTTAATACAAATATAAAATATACATTTACCATAACAATGAATGTGTTTACAATTACTCCGTGTAAAATACTTAAAATAATTAATATTTTCGCCTACAAAATTACGTAAATTTGCACGAAAAATGCAAAAACGTAAGCTCGTGTTACGTGATTTTTAGATTATAACAGTAGAAATCTATCCTTAAACGAAACATAAATAGTTATATTATAATTTGTCCGTCCCAAATATTTAAGTTATTGGTTGACAATAAAGATACATATTTATCAAAAAAGCACTTCAAATCCTCCATATAATTTTACTATGGCGGCCGAGCGCCGATTTGAATATCGAGCTCTGTCATTTAGTCCAACCGCGTCTTACGCTCGGCGACATTATAGATAATAATAATAATACTTTATTTGCTTAAAACATGGTATTTGGTGGTGTTATAATATTAATTTAATAGTACAAGCATGTTTTGCTAGAATATAGCATACAAAATTTTAATTATGGGTACAAAACCATTACATTTTATTATCCAAAAATTCATTTACGTCGTAAAAGTTGGATAAACTTAGCCAAGTACACAACCTTTTCTTAAAAAAACCGAAGTCCAGCTGCTTAAAGTGATTCGGTAGTTTATTATAGATACGCACACACATAGCAAGGCAGCTTTTGTTGTACTCTGTTAGTCTCGGTATGTCACTTAAGACCAATTTAAAAGGATCTCGTCTATTTCTAGAATGTACCTCATCTGCTGTTGTAAACAACTCTTTGTTCTGATATACAAACATACATATTTCGTAAATATATAAAGACGGTAAAGGTAACAATCCAAGCTTTTGAAATATTGGCTTACATGACTCGTCCGATAGTACTCTATTTAGTTGCAAGTATTTTCAAAACAGAAATGTTAACTATCTTTAACTAAAATAATTGCTTTGTTACATAGCAAAATATGAGATATAGACGTGTTTCCATCATATTGGAATAAAAGTAAAATTACTGTATTTCATTGTCTATGTTTGATTTTGGCTACAATATGTCATAAACACGCATTATCACTCACTACATATTATAAAACAAAGTCCCCCGCCGCGTCTGTCTATTCGCGGTAAACTCGAAAACTACTGAACGGATTTTCATGCGGTTTTCACCAATAGGCAGAGTGATTGGTGAGGAAGGTTTAGGTCAGTGGCCGGCAACCCGCGGCTCTTTCACGAAATGTTTAGTGCAGGCGCGGCATTTTACTTATAATCTTGCCTTTTATCTATGATATTAAATTTTATTTTATTGATTGTTAGTTAAACTAAAACTTATTTGACAAAGGCAAACTCGAAAGTGTACTTATAATCTTAATTGTTCCGTTATAATGTCGCCTGCTACAGCAAAGCTTAAGTTTAAGAAAATGGCTCTTTGAATAGATTTCACTTGTGAATTGTCTATATTTGGTTCTTTTGGACGACAAGGTTGCCGACCACTGGTATAGGTGTATAATTTTTTAAGGTTTTATAGTAACCCTGCGGTCGCTACTTAACGAAAATTTCATACCACAGAACATGAAATACGCGCCATTATTACTAGAGACGAAAGTACTAATAATATATGTGTCAAGTGTGCGACGTAGGCAGCACCGTCGGCTCCACAATACAAGTGTCATATTAGTATCGCGTGTGTAGTTGTCACTGGCATGCACACATGGTATACTATAAGTAAACACAAAATCTATTTCGCTAAGCACCAATAACTAAAGATAACTTAGATGAGATGAAAGTTCAGATAAGAGACTTCAGTAAATTTAGAAATTATTTATTACACAAATTATATACATTACTAGCTGTCCCGACAGACGTTGTCCTGTACACACGAAAAAATATAAAATAAAAACCAAATCTAAACCATCCTTGAATCCACATGAACACACACAATTTTTTTTATCAAAATCGGCCCAGCCGTTCTGGAGGAGTTCAGTGACATACACACGTACAGTAGAATTATATATATAAAGATAGGTATCTCAACATGGAAATAATAAATCGACAAAGTCCTTCTACACTCGAGTATTTTCGATAATTAGATTGCCAAACATTAGGCCGAACATTGTCTGCTAAGATACAGGCCTTTTGGTCTAGTTTAGGAGACAAGGTTTAACAATTAGAGAAATAATAACTCATGTTATTGCCAAAACACTCTTTTTGTCAGTCAATATTGTACTTTTTTGTCAGTCAATATTATTCTTTTTGTCAGTCAATATTGTACTTTTTGTCAGTCAATATTATACTTTTTTGTCAGTCAATATTGTACTTTTTGTCAGTCAATATTGTACTTTTTTGTCAGTCAATATTATTCTTTTTTGTCAGTCAATATTGTACTTTTTTGTCAGTCAATATTGTACTTTTTTGTCAGTCAATATTATACTTTTTGTCAGTCAATATTGTACTTTTTGTCAGTCAATATTGTACTTTTTTGTCAGTCAATATTATTCTTTTTTGTCAGTCAATATTGTACTTTTTTGTCAGTCAATATTATTCTTTTTTGTCAGTCAATATTGTACTTTTTTGACAGTCAATATTGTACTTTTTTGTCAGTCAATATTATTCTTTTTTGTCAGTCAATATTGTACTTTTTTGTCAGTCAATATTGTACTTTTTTGTCAGTCAATATTATACTTTTTGTCAGTCAATATTGTACTTTTTGTCAGTCAATATTGTACTTTTTTGTCAGTCAATATTATTCTTTTTTGTCAGTCAATATTGTACTTTTTTGACAGTCAATATTGTACTTTTTTGTCAGTCAATATTATACTTTTTGTCAGTCAATATTGTACTTTTTTGTCAGTCAATATTGTACTTTTTGTCAGTCAATATTATTCTTTTTGTCAGTCAATATTGTACTTTTTGTCAGTCAATATTATACTTTTTTGTCAGTCAATATTGTACTTTTTGTCAGTCAATATTGTACTTTTTTGTCAGTCAATATTATTCTTTTTTGTCAGTCAATATTGTACTTTTTTGTCAGTCAATATTGTACTTTTTTGTCAGTCAATATTATACTTTTTGTCAGTCAATATTGTACTTTTTTGTCAGTCAATATTGTACTTTTTTGTCAGTCAATATTATACTTTTTTGTCAGTCAATATTGTACTTTTTTGTCAGTCAATATTGTACTTTTTTGTCAGTCAATATTATACTTTTTGTCAGTCAATATTGTACTTTTTTGTCAGTCAATATTATACTTTTTTGTCAGTCAATATTATACTTTTTTGTCAGTCAATATTATACTTTTTGTCAGTCAATATTGTACTTTTTTGTCAGTCAATATTGTACTTTTTTGTCAGTCAATATTATACTTTTTTGTCAGTCAATATTGTACTTTTTTGTCAGTCAATATTGTACTTTTTTGTCAGTCAATATTATACTTTTTGTCAGTCAATATTGTACTTTTTTGTCAGTCAATATTATACTTTTTTGTCAATACTTCAATACTTCAATACTTTATTGCTTTTCCATAATGTGGTTACAGGTGGTAGGTTTCTTAAACTGGATACAATTATGGACCCTGTTGGGCACAGCACAGTTTATAATAAAATCATTTGTACATAAATAACATTCAATAGATTACATTTTAAAATTAACAAATAGGTCTAAAAAGTCAATATGATACTTTTTTGTCAGTCAATATTGTACTTTTTTATCTACCATTGAACAAACTTTTACGGGTTTGTAATATTTGTGTAAGTAATTAAATAAATTTATTATGATTATTATATGACAATCGGCGTGTGTCTAGTAGGGAGCTATCGTGTCTCGTGCTTTGTCCACACAATTCAACTCATCTAACTAATTAACATTTCATTATCATGGCCCGGCGGCCTTTCACGGGAACACTGTCCTTAGCTACTAGCTAAATTGTACGACTGAACGGATGGCATAGTGGCTTAAGAGGTCGACTCGCCACTGCCGCCACGCCGAGAGTGGCAGGTTTTTTTTTTTATTTCTACGTCCTCTGTCTTTGTCAGAGCCTACTGTGTATTGAGGGTGGGCCAATTGTCCCATCGAAGGGGCACCTGTTCCGTCTACTCTATCTTATGTATGCGCCCTGATAGAGCTATTATTATGGTACTTATTCCTATTCACGCTATCATTCCAGTCCTCTATTACCATTCCAGTTCTCGCGTATATTCCTCTCGTACTTTCATTCTATTCCTTTCATGCTTGGGGGATAACAAGGGTTTGGGTCAATGTTCTTTATTTATTCTTTACATTACTTACATACTATTTTTCTTACCCTACCTTATTACTACAAATTTTTATTAATACACGTTTTCTTATTCTATACCTTATTCACTACTTATATATCTAGGGTGCTGGTATTAGCAAATACCTTAGAGTGTTGTGGGTTCAATCCTATACAGTTGTTTAGAGTCTGGATATTATTCTTTGTGTCCGTTGTTTGAATGTTGACTGTTTTCGAGAAAATTCGATGCGATCGTTTTTCTTTAAAAAGATAACTCTCGCATTAATAGTGTATGTCACGGGCGACTTTATTAATAATCAAACAATGGAAACTTTGTTTCCGTTGTTTGATACAACCAGATTGGGAACAACCATTTGTGTATCGCATAATTTATTTTCTCGACTAATAATAGTCGGCGTAGTAGCAGTGGCAAACAGACTACTTTAAACCATTACGCCTTCCTAGAAGTATATGGACCCGTGAATGGACTTAAGTAACATTTTCATTTAAGACCGCGCCGAGCGAAATGTGCCAAAACAGGCGGTCACAGTTAAGTGAATAAAATAAACACTTTTTGTTTAATACAAATATAAAATATACATTTACCATAACAATGAATGTGTTTACAATTACTTCGTGTAAAAAACATAAAACAATTAATATTTTCGCCTATAAAATTACGTAACCTTGCACGAAAAATGCAAAAACATAAGCTCGAGTTACGTGATTTTTAGATTATAACAGTATAAATCTATCCTATTTTACAGCTTAAACGAAACATAAATAGTTATATTACAATTTGTCTGTCCCAAATATTTAAGTTATTGGTTGACAATAAAGATACATATTTATCAAAAAAGCACTTCAAATCCTCCATACAATTTTACTATGGCGGCCGCGCGCCGATTTGAATATGCGCCGCACGAGCTCTGTCATTATCTGTCTTACGCTCGGCGCAGTCTTAACACACTGCTGATGCGACTCGATTCCAATTTTACTCTAATGATTCGAGTCACTACGGTAAAAACGTATTCGAGTCAAAAAAATATCGACTCGAATTCACTCGGACTCGCTCAAGTTATTAAGAATTGTACCTATGTTATTTTGGGTAAACGTACTTTATACTTTATGAGGAAAATAAAGTACATGAAAATAATTAGGCAACTATTACAGATTTTTTTCATTGTTAACTTATAGAAACAAAAAGCAAAGCAATAGAGCTCCGCTTAATAAAAATATATTCATCTACATATTTTATTCTTTAACATAGATTGAAAAGATATGGTTAAGATGTTCCTTGATAATAAATATCTGTAAAATGTTGCTAGAAGCAAGAAAAATGTTAAAACAAATAGGTAGCAGGTTAAATAAATAATACTTTAACCTTAGCTCAGTGGGGAGACCAACAGACTGCAATGCAGAGGGTCTCGGGTTCGAACCCACGTCGCGCACCTCTGACTTTCGGCAGTTATATGACTTTTCGAAATTATGTGCGTATTGATTGATAATTATGACGGCTCCGTGTCTCGAAGAGCACGTTAAGCCGTTGGTACCGGCTGCCATGAACATCTATGGCGGTCGTTATTGGAAAAGTAAGTACCCTCTAATATCCTGACACTGGTCTAGCCTTAGGGTATCGTTAGCCTTCGGGTTGCGGAGTTCAGGTGGCAGCCGCTCCGTGTAAAAACTGATATCCAGTCAAATCCGGTTAGACCAGAAAAGCCGACCCCAAGTGACTTGGGAATAATAAAGGCTAAGAGAGAAGAAGAGAAGAACTTTATTTTTAAGTGTTGTATTTATTATTTTAACTTAGAAAGTAAATATACTTTATTTGTTCAAAATCTAGTTGGCAACTCTACACCCACTGCCCAGCTCGCGCCATCGCAAAAACAAAGTGGTTAATTTGTTTGTTTGCGAAATAAATATAAACACAATATTGTCTTCTGTTTACGCGAATATTATTCATTAAAATTAAACTACTATATACGGATTTCATCGCGTCTCCCCGTGACCATGGCTGCTGAAAAGCAACCGAAACGTCGGAAAAAGTGTAAAATTAAATTAAATCTAAATAGTTTTAATAATAAATCAATTAGCTTAAAAATTAGTAAAGTTTAATAGTAGTAGTAGTGTAACAGTTTTCTAAATTATGTAATAAAGTGTCAAATAAACAACGCGATAAAATCCGTATATAATAGTTTAATTTCAAAAAATATAAACACATTTAAACGTATACGCGTAAACGTTACGAAACGAAAGAAGAAACGACTGTTTTGTGTTATCTGTGTATCATATCTAAAGTTTGACATAACATAATATAGAATAGAGCCTCGCTGATTTCAGCATGAATGGGCCGGCTCGACCGGGGAAGGACGACTACCTTTTCACAGAATATCGACGAGAAATACCAGTATTCCTATTGTTGTGTTTCGTTTGGTGAGAGAGAGTGCCGGAGGCCCAATTACTTACCTCTTTCCGCCTTCTTGCTCCTTCTCCTTCTCACTTCCTTTCCTAAAGGGTCGGCATCGCGCAAGCGATGCCTTTAGTGTGATCAGTAACCATCAAGTGGGTTGTATGATGGTTTGCCACCTTAGTTGTATTGTACGGTTGGTGTAATAGGTGTAGTTTTAAGAGAGTAAATGATACGATGAATGCTGATACAACACTGCATTTATTAGATTAAGACATACATTTATAAAAAGACTCCCTCACAGTATAAAAAAAAAATAACAGGTGGTGACTCGAATTTACCGAGTGTTCAAGTAACTTGAGAACTACTCGAGTGGTAAAATTGGAGTCGAGTTGCATCATAATAATACACTAACATAACATATTGTTACGCCCAGTGACATCTCTCGGCATTGTGGGAAAGACTCGGCAGTTCCGTCTAATAATTTATTATACCGCCATCTATTGACATCTTACGGAACTACGTAGTGTGAGTACGCGAAGGCTATAGAGAACGCTGGCACTTTCTCGAATCATCGTACTGTTTACATACCGGGTTTAGCGTTACTAGAAAACTCTAGAAACGCTTTACCCGCGTATAAATAGAGCGCACGCGCACCGCCGAGTCAGTTTACAATCGTAAGCGATCAAGTGTTTATTGAAGCGAACGGAAGCGGAAATACTACGGAGTTTAAAGCTAGTTACAGTGGCAAAGTGAAGTATAGTGTTTGTAGTGTTTTAAATTTAATTGTGTGTTTGAATAAAACGTGTTATAGTAGGTAATATTGTTTGCATTCTTATCCGTCGGACCCAGCACGTAACAGTATCATATATGAATGTGATTAAACATACAAACAATACATTACTAAAAAAAAATTATTTAAAAAAATATTTCAAAAATTAAAGATACTTCCACTACCATGTCTCTATATTTTTTAAATGTGCATGTTTGTTAAGAGGCATTCCCAATTATTTCCAATATATGAATTTATTTCCAAAGAGTCCAAGATAAAAACCCAAACAAATTAGTAGCGCCAAGCCAGAGACTACACTTGTATGGTCGTAATGCCTACTGCATGGCAATAACAATTTTTAATAAACTGCCACCACAGGTTAGACAGCTGCCTTCAAACAAATTCAGACGTGAAATATCTTCTTGGCTTTTGGATATGTGTTTTTACTCTGTTAAAGATTTTATAGAATATAAGTCATAAATAAATAATTGCTCTTAATAATAACAATAATATAATGTAATATCAAGAATTAATAACCACTATGCAAAAATTAATTATACTTAATGTTATTTTAATATTCTAATTGTAAAATATTTCTACACCGGATACGGTAGTATATGTGAAACACTGTATAATATTTGTAATATCTGTAATACCATGTACTAAAAAATAAACGATATTCTATTCTATTCTATTCTATATCATTTTCATATAATCGTCTCCATGACAGCCCGGAGTTAGGAAGTTGGCGGTGTTAGACACCCCCGTGCCTCGGAAAGCACGCAAAGCCGCACCTGATCTCTCACCGGTCGTGTCGGTGACGTCACACCGGATCATGAGAGTTAGGGAACAGAGAGTGCACTTGTGTTTGCGCACACACTTGTGCACTATAATATCTCCTGCGTACGGCCAGTCTCCGTTAACATTGGCCGCCGTGACCGAAATTCGGTCTGGAGGACACTACATCAAGTGATTTTTTGGGGTTTTAGATTGTTTTCTCCTTGTAGGTGTTAACAATATTATAGTTCTGTGGTTGGTATTGCAGGAATACTCGTATGCTTCGAATGGAGACTGCCGGTTCGGTTCCGTGGGTGGCGTAGCTTCTCCACCGCACTATCACGACAACTACTATGAGAGGCCAGACAGGTTGGTATCAATAGTTCTAAAATTTGTGTGATCCGCAAATGGTTGTTCCGAGTCTGGGTGTTCTTTGTGTCCGTTGTTTGAATGTTTGTAAAGTCCCCCGCGACACAGGAATTATTCCAAGTGCAGGAGTTGTCTTTTCTTTTTAAAGAAAAGAAAGCTTTATTTGTTATTGATCCGATATTGAATGCAAATGTTGGGTTCGATTCCATTGTCCCGGTCCGTGATTATAAGTTATTAGGTCAGGCAATTTTTGAGACATTTTGAATTTGAAATTCCAGATCGGAGTCGTTTGGTCAGGTGTCTCGGTGCGCCGGCGACACGTGGGAGGGAGAGCGGGCGCGGGGTGAGGGTGGCGCCGGGGGACGCAACCCCGTGACGTCACACGAGCGCGCCATGGCTCACCACGAGCGAGACTACCCGTCAGCTGTCATGGCGGAGCACCGAGGATTCACCAGGAGACCTGTGGCCAGGGTTCGTATTATTTGGATAATACATGGCAGTCCAGCTTTCGCTGCCTCTATCCTTGTATTCAAGGCTGATATTATTATATCAGACATTTTTTTTTGGCTCTCCTGGATAGTAGTATTTTGCCTTTTACGTGTATGTATAGATGAAAACATGAGTGTATGTTTGCTTGTGACAGAACTCGAACCTGCTATCTGCTGTGCTGTGCCTCGTGAAGGAGCTCGATTACCCCAGTTTGGAAGTCGCTGAAATGGCCGTCAGGTAAAATATTGTTTTAAAAATTATTTGGCAGAACGTGGTGTGATGTCCCTCCAACACAAAGGGAGGATCCTCCGACCAGGCTGGGTGATTGTACCTGGTCGCGGCTCGACGGTTGATGTCGGGAACTTGTATATATACTTAGTCGCTGTATAAACTACTTGCGCGATTCAGGATTATACGGCGGGCATGATTATAAGCGTTTGAGTACAGCGCCATCTGTTGTCTGCCATCGGCACTTCTTCGTGTTGTGTTGCTACAACAGTAATTGCATGGATGGCGTAGTGGTTTATGTGGACGCCTCACCACTGCCATTGCGCCGAATGTTGTGGGTTCAATTCCCACACGGGACAAAAATTTGTGTGATCCACAAATGATTGTTCCGTGTCTGGGTGTTCTTTGTGTCCGTTGTTTGAATGTTTGTAAAGTCCACCGCAATACAGGAATTATTCCTCACAATTCATTGTGGTAAATAATAAAACATAAATTAATGTAAAAAAAAAATATTGAACTCAATACTATTTTTTTATTTTTAGGATATTTTACAATATAGGTATTTATTTATTGTTTACATGCAGAAAATAAATGAAAGCTCTTTTGATAATAACCAACACCTGAACTTTTTAGTTAAATATGCATCCGATTATCCGATCTCTAATTATTATATAGGTATACTAATTAAAGCTATGTAAATATTGCAGGTGTCGTATGGACGAGTTGGCGAACAGTCAGTGACGTCACGCGGCGGCATCCGCCGCCGGCGACGCGGCGCCCGCGCAATGACGTCATCAGTGACGTCACGCGCGCCGCCCGCTCCTCTAGTCACTCGCGCGAGACTCGCCGCACACACACACACACACATACACACGCACACACACACATTCATATACATTACAATACAAGTGTATTAGGCGGTCCGCATGTATTTATCATACTCTTCACTGAGATGAAATGGAAAATATTTTGTATATACTGCGTGTAAGAGACAGCGTACCGCAAACTGAAATGGTAGATTTGAACTATTATCCTGAGTTAAAAATCATTGACATTTTCTTTAGGAAATATCACATCTTACTTCTCTGCAGTTTTTTAGAACTAGATTTTGAACAAATAAATTATATTTACTTTCTAAGTTAAAATATTGAATACAACACTTAAAAATAAGTATTATCTATTTAAAAAACAGCAATGTAATTAAATTGTCGTGATTTAAACTGTTCAGCAGTTTATGCACGCGGAGCGCAGAGGTCATTCCCCACTCGGTGCGTTGTATTGATACCAATCCATTGCGTACTGCGTAATAATGTTAATCAATATAAAATCTTAATCTTGCGTTTTTATGATTTATAGTAGTTTACATTGAGCAGCAGCGATAGCTCAGTGGGGAGACCAACAGACTGCAATGCAGAGGGCCTCGGGTTCGAACCCACGTCGCGCACCTCTGACTTTCGGAAGTTATATGACTTTTCGAAATTATGTGCGTATTGATTGACAATTATCCCCTGCTCCGTGCCTCGGAGAGCACGTTAAGCCGTCGGTCCCGGCTGCCATGAACATCTATGGCAGTCGTTATTGGGAGAGTCAGTTCCCTCTAATATCCAGACACTGGTCTAACCTTAGGGTATCGTTAGCCTTCGGGTTGCGGAGGTTAGGTGGCAGCCGCTCCGTGTAAAAACTGATATCCAGTCAAATCCGGTTAGACCAGAAAAGCCGACCCCAAGTGACTTGGGAATAATAAAGGCTAAGAGAGTAGAAGTAGTTTACATTGAGCTAAGTATCTAGAAAAAGACGCCTTGCTAAAGTTTCAGTACGTCGTCCCTTACACCGAATATAATATTAAATTCTTGATAAAATCTGTTTTATCAAGAATTCAATATTATATATAATACAAATTTCGAGTGAAGTCTTTGGACTTCACTCGAAATTTGTAACCTAGGCAGTAATTGAGAGAATTAGTTGACAGAATAGCCTAATAAAAGTACCTAATTCGGGTTCGAACCCAAGACTCATAATCATCATCTCATCGAATTCATGCATAGCAGCGCTACAACCGCTGCGCTAGGCAGTGTCACTATTCGGCGGCCTCGATGGCATAGTGGTTAGTGTAATCGAATGCCACGCCTGAGGTCGCGGGTTCTATTCCCGTACAAGTCAAACATTTGTGTGCATGAACATGGATGTATGCCTTGGTCAGTGTTTCATGCATAATATGTATGTTTTTACAAAAAAAGTATGTATGTATGTTTATCCATTGTCTAGCATAGCACAAGCTCTGCTTAGTTTGGGCTAGATGGTGTTGTGTGTATGTGATAGAATAGAATATACAAACGGATCGCCTAATATTGTAATATCACATAACATACACTTACAGAACGCCATCTACGTACAAATATCGCGAGATATCAAACGCCCACATGCGTACAGACACAAATTACACCAGAATTCATTATGAAGTAAACACGTAGGCTTTTTCAAAGTATATTTCGTATCAACAATCAATTAAAAGTCTCGCCAAATATTATCATACATCTCTATATATACCATTATCATTAGGAGCAAGAAAATCACGGCCACTCTTATAAATCACCATCAGATTATAATTTCTGTACCTATTTTACAACTCATTTATGTAAAAGATTGCAGTCATTATGTCATATATTACTGTCCATATAAATCAAAAACTAAATTCTTTTTTTATACTACGAAGTTGGCAAACAAGCATACGGCCCACCTGATGGTAAGTGGTCACCGTAGCCTATAGACGCCTGCAACACCAGAGGTAACACTTGCTCGTTGCAGACCGTGTAAAACCTTTTAACGTCCCTTTTGAAGAACCTCATACTGTAGTCTTGTGGGTTCTAGAAAGTTAAGTGTTTCTGTTTGGCATTCTGCACATATATGTTCTGTGACAATAATTCATATATATATATATATATAAACATAGATTTGACAGTCGATCTGACAATATACATAGGAAAACTATAGTGTCCATCGATCCTTCGAGGGTGAATTGTTGTAAAAGCCATTTTTGCGGAATTTAGTTATTGATGTAACCTTATTCAGTTTTTTGAGCTGCATCGACCTGTGTATTTAAAATGATGATATTCGCAAAAATGGTTTAACTACCAGAAAATAACGCAATATAAATACTTCTAAAACTAGTTTTTGGCCGCGGCTTTGTTCGCGTAAAAGCAGGTTAGGTTATGTTAATAACGGTATTTTAACAAATAGCTTTCTAATGGTGAAAGAATTTTTTAAATCAGTTGCGTATTTTTTGAGTTACATCCTTATAAACAAAGAAACAAAAAATTAAATCTATCCTCTGTAAAATATTAGTATAGAAAAATGGTGTAAATAATCCTTTGACTCACCACAAATGCTGTAAAATATATAATTTCATAATTATAAAATACAAAGATCTAAAAATCGATATAATATATTGCATTCTTATTGAAACAGCGACTTAATTCGAAATTTGGAAGCAAGACAATTTGAACTCTATTTGTGTTAACATGAATTCTAATATTATATTTGTGTTAAGGAATTGCAACAGAGTTTAAATTCGTTTGATCCTAAATACTTAGATAGGTCTCTGTTATATTGCGCGATAAAGTCGCGCGAGCGCGATAAAGTCACCTAATTCAATTATTTTATTATCGCATTCAAAAAAGTAAAGAGAAAGAAGTGTCTTGTCTTTTACTACATTGGATCCTCGAAGGGTCGATATTTAATATCAGCTGTCAAGTTCTGTATAAAAATTGTAACACACAAACATACTTTTACCGTGTTGGGGTTGGCAGTGCTGTCAGTTGCTTAGTGTTTTGTCGACACATGTCTCGTGCGTGGAGCGTTATCGAAGGACTTTATTAACCGTGCGTACGTGCGTGCTTGTGTCTATCTGTGCAGATGTCTGAATTTATCCTTAAGAAACATAAGTTTGGTTATGCGTATCGGATTTGGCGTTAATTATTAAAGGAAAATTTTACGTGGAATTTCTTCAACTTTTTGAGCAGCCCACCGGTTTACAGACACAATTATTTTTATTTGTGTCTGGCATGCCAGTAAATAATAGATTTGTTATATAGTTTGTCTGCCAAGAAATCTTAATAGCAGCCTGTAGTTAGAAAGTTGGCGGTGTTAGACACCCCTGTGCCTCGGAAAGCATGTAATGCCGTTATCTCTGCGCCTGATCTCTCTCCGGTCGTGTCGGATTGCCGTCCCATCGGATCAATCTCCTGCGTAGATGGCCATTCTCCGTTGAGATTTGCCGCCGTTACCTACATTCGTTCTGGAGGACATTACTTTAGGGCCGACCCGGGACTCGAACCCGAGACCTCATGCAGATTAACTACATTTACTACCGCTGCGCCATGGAAGCAGTTCTTTCATCATTCATGAAGACAAATCTATCATTTAAATCTTTGATAAGACGTACATACTTAAACTAATAATTCCCAAAGGGGTTGGTAGACATTAGTACCTACATTATTCAACTATGCTTTAGGTTTAGAAGGTGTGCCTAATGCCATTTATCGGTCGCATTTACAAACTTGAGCTTCCATTTTGATACAATGGACTTGCGGTAAACGGTAGGCAGAGGCTTTGCTGTGTCCTGACATTACTAAAGTCCATGAGCAGCGGTTACCACTTTCCATCGGGTGGAACACATGCTCGACTGCCACAAATGGCAATAAAAAAAATTCACTTGTGCTTTATTGTGATGTAGACACGCACGCACGCACGGCGCTGCGATGAATTAATTAAATTAATAATGTAACTTACTCGTAATAATTAATTGTAATAAAATTAACTTGCCGTAATATTATTGAATTGTTTTATTTTGATAACCTTACTACCTTTTTCTTCTTCGTGGGAACTCTGGGAAAGATGGAACGTCCCGGTCCTACCGACTAAAGCTACCATGGTGTTCAACGACGTTATCAGAGTCAGGGAGGCCGCACGAATCGTTCTCACATGCGGATGGTGACCAAGCCTAGGTCACGGCCCGCCATGTGAAGCGACGGGCCCCTACGCGAAACTACCCTACTCAAGAACATAATCTACGTTATGCGCTACTTGTCTCCTTGAGGGTTGACGAAGAGAAAGCGACTGAAAATGACTCGCCAGTAGCACAACAGACAAAATTGGGGTTGATACTGTGTGGTGCTACAAAGCAGTTAGCAGTAGCTCGGTCAACATAACTAGACAATTTGACAGATCAAACTTTTGGGTATTAGAAAAAATCCTTCAGTACCCCAAACAACAACAGGAGGAACAGTGTAAAAAATATTACACAGAAACATCTTTTCATTATCAGGCATGGGAACACGCACGCCGATTCCTAAAAGTGTGGTAGTCAAATATTGTACCTATTCATTTACACATTAACAGGTATAACCTACTTCGGGCAAATATCTATAAGTGCACTCTATATAATTGTTAAGACGCAATTGTAAAATAAAGAGAATTTTAATAAAAATAAATATAAATTAGGTCTCATAGTAACACTTATGAATGTTAGTAGATAGTTAGTGAATTTACTGAAAACACTTTTAAGGAAAAGTTAATAACAATTTATGGGAATAGATCTCCGGACCGCAGCAGTTAAATATAAGCCCAACTTCCCAAACGAGGCAGTATAATGTCTGTTTTGTACTTTTGTTCAAATGTTTGTAAAGTATCCCAGAAATTATTCCTAGAGAGTTGTCAATAATGACGAAAGGAGGCTTAGATCTCATGCGCAGCAGTCGTATTGAAAATTACCACCAGCTGTCTCTCCTCGTGGGAATTTTCCACTGTTTCTTACCATGACAATTTGGTAATTAGTATTGTGGAAGAACAGGGTGTCATGTCTCTCCAACACAAAGGGAGGATTCATTGACCAGGCTGCGTGATCGTGCCTGACGGGCCGCGGCGCCGCGGTAATTAATGGATAACCTTGAAATGTCTTATAGAACTGATGGCCGTTCAGAAAATAAAAAAGAATCTATCCTTCCTACTATAGTTTGACCAAAACCGCTGTACCGCGCCTTAGGTATGTGCGCGGTGAGATGGGGGAGATTGCCGTGAGCGTTGACGAATGACAGCGGCCTGTTAGCCTGCGTTCCTCTGCCCCGTCTCGCCGCACATACCTAAGGCGCGGTACAGCGGTTTCTGTCAAACTATACCTAAGATATGATTTCTTTTTATATTTAACTTTCTTGTACACTACGACCATAAGTGAATGAATTTCATCGGGTTTTTGTTGTTTTATTAACACTAATTATGCTAACAGCTAATAGATAGACAGTCAAAAGTATGACTACATATTGCACTTTTTTTCTTTTTCTTTTTAATCTATTTGTCGTAGCGTGATGTTATATAGCCTATATTCGATAAATGGGCCGTCCAACACTAAAATAATTTTTCAATTTAAACCGTTATCTTCTGTGATTAGCGCGTTAACCAAACTCTTTAGGTTTATAATACTACTTAGTATAGATTAACGCTTTACGGATTACCTGATAATTGAAGATAAACAGCCAAAATGAAAGCCAGTGACAGAGCGTATGTAAATATATTCGATGGTAAGTACAATCTAACAAAGGATTCGTAATCAGCGGCTGTCGTCCCCAGGAGTGCAGAATAGTTGTGTCGCCAAGTACCTGCACATACACCTACATACATTCATAAAACACTTAATATTTTTTATTATTTACTCGGCTTTTCCCGCAGCATCAGGTTTAGGTTTAAAGATCTTTATTATCACTAAGAAAATTCGTCACTTATGTGATAACATATAACTAATAAAGAAAAATCATAACATTTCAATATCCGTCGTCGTATTCACTTAGCTTAAATATAACATCACTGTATTTGTATGAACTACATAAAACTGCGCCGAGCGTAAGACAGATAATGACAGAGCTTTTACGGCGCATATTTAAATCGGCGCGCGGCCGCCATAGTAAAATTGTATGAAGGATTTGAAGTGCTTTTTGATAAATATGTATCTTTATTGTCAACCAATAACTTAAATATTTGGGACGGACAAATTGTAATATAACTATTTATGTTTCGTTTAAGCTGTAAAATAGGATAGATTTCTACTGTTATAATCTAAAAACCACGTAACACGAGCAAATTTACTTAATACTTTAATTTGCAAATTTATGTAATCTTGTAGGTGAAATTATTAATTATTTTAAGTTTTTTACACGGCGTAATTGTAAACACATTCATTGTTATGGTAAATGTATATTTTATATTTGTATTAAACAAAAAGTGTTGATTTTATTCATTTAACTGTGACCGCCTGTTTTGGCACATTTCGCTCAGCGCAGTGTTAACAAATTCACAAATAATTTTGAATGTAGGTTAAGTTACACTGCGTAAAACTATAGACACAATCAAATTCAAAAAGTCTTCGCTTGCGTAAATAGGTTAGGTTAGTAACAGTACTTTTTTCTGGATGAAGGTACTCTATGTCCTTTTCTGTTCCACTAACAACGTGTATGCAAAATTTCATGATGATCGATCGAGTAGTAAGGCGTGAAAGCGTAACAAACAAACTCACATTCGCAATTATCATGTTATACTAGATTTCGCACGTGGCTTCGCTCGCTTTTGTTGATTTTGGTAATCAATTTCTATCCCTCGGGAACAGTGAAAGGATATACCTTGGACAACCTTTCATCCAGAAAAAGTACTGTTACGAACATAACCTAAGAATATTAACTGTCCGTGGCCAAAACGACAGGTTTTTTAAATTGGAACGGAGTCTAACCTGTTAGCCGACACGGTAATATAGCTAGAGATTTGAAAGAGATAGATGTGCCCGATTGATCTGGCTTGGCACGAAATAGGAAGGAATGGCGAACTTTAATGTCGGAGGTCAAGTTCCACTTTGAGCCGCTGAGCCAGCTAAGTAAGTACTTATGACAAACATACATTGCTCATCAACGCTGCGTGTGTGTATGTAGATATACATATAAATTATTAATTACTGTCGGAGCGAGCGCCAGTAGCCCCGACACATCGCGCACAGCGACGTGTCGCGCGCCTCGTGGCAGCCAGCACGCGCGCCAGCATGCGCGCCAGCATGCTCGGGTGCGAGTGCGCCGCCGGGCGCCGCCTCGTGCGCAGAGTCGGCGCTACGCGCGCGCCGCTTGTGCATCGTCGGCGCCTGCAAGCGCTTCGCTTGCGAGTATAACTGGAATGACAAATAAAACAAACATCGTTAATCGGCAACCTGTAATGTTACTTCTGGATAAAGTTGCTTTCTAATTATTAGATTGCCACGCTGAGGTCTCGGGTCTCGAGTTCGATCCTAAGGCGCGCTGCTCTGACATTCCGAAGTTATGAGCGTATTATTTAGTTAATTATCGCTCGCTTTAAAGGTGAAGAAAAACATCGTGAGGAAACCTGCATGTCTGAGAGTTCTACATAATGTTCTCAAGGATATGTGAAGTCTGCCAACCCGCACCGGGCCAGCATGGTGGACTATAGTCTAACCCTTCTCACATTGAGAAGAGGTCCGTGCCCAGCAGTGGGACAGTTTAATACAGGGCTGATATTATTATATTATAATTCCTCTTATCACAGGTATTTTCTAACATATTATATTAGAAAATACCTGACCCTTTGGGAGGCTTACACGGAGACATGGATCCAACGTGAAGAGGCCCTTCGAAAGTTTTAATCAAAGGTGGGATGGAACACCTACAGCGGCACTCGCCGCAGCAGGCGTAGAACTATTGCTACGTATGGATTCTAATATATGGGCTATAGGTATGGTTGTTTGGTGGCCGGTATATTGCTAACTATGGATGGAAAACGGCGTCTGCCCGGAATACTCTAATAGCATCAACGCAATGGGCAGACGGCGACTTGCTAAGTCACTAGATGGGCCCCCTGAATAGCTACAAACCAGCAGCAGAGGGCAACACCGGTGCGAGTGGCTAGGAGCGATGCGGCACTGGTTTCACTATCACGGGTCTCGTGACAACAGAGACCCGGACCGGGTTTCTCCGTACTTATGACCTTGAAAATGACACTTCCACCCCCAAGCATATAGCTCTAGCGGCCCCCCTCTGACCGGCCGACCAAGGCAAGCCAGAGTTGAAAGTCCTACGAGCGCTCTTGAAGTTCCACCCCAGCCAACCAGTAACGGCAAGCTAGGGACGAGGCCCTAACCGACTCTCTGAGGCATTCAGGACCGCAGTGTTGCCACTCACATTCAGCTCGCCACAAGTTGCCCTGCGGTTTATGCGCTTTTTTAACCTGGTGATGCATTTTTTGTTTATATAACAAGGCGAAGGTGATAGTTTAAAAACTAGTGTACTGTGCCCTCCGATATCGCGTTAGTCTCATGATGAGATAACGACTGTCCCAAAGAGCTTTATATTACAATATTATTATTAATGTAATACTTATAACGTAAACGTCGCCGCAGTGACTTAGGTCGTCAGTGTGTAGATGTCATAAGTATTTCAGAACTAATTACATTTGTGTTGAAAATAATTTCGCATTTAGTAAAATAAAACCAAAACAAGCACATTCATATTATGACAAAGTTAAATACAATTGAATATAATATAATAATGTCAACAATAATAAAAAAAACATTACTATTCATTTCTCGCATCAACATCTTCCTACAATAGGCAGAATCCACATAATAAACTGAATAACCATCACATTGGACAGGCTAGTCCTAAAACACCAATATTCATAACAGAACACTTATCTCCGAGCAACAAGTCTTTGCATGCCGCCGCTAGGTTGAAAGCCAAGGAAATGGGGTACAAGTTTGTATGGGTGCGCAACGGCCGTATCTTCTTAAGAAAGAACGAAAACTCAGATAAGATTCTTATCAAGAATATGGACACAATACAAAGTATAGCTTAGTTTTAATTCCTTTTAATATGTTTAATGTACTTATAGTTGATTATCTATTTAAATTCGGAGAGTTAAAGATATATTACCAAAATACTCGTGGCCTACGAACAAAAACTCATGATTTCTTCCAACAAATGTCATGTGAATCATACGATGTAATTATTTTAACTGAAACGTGGCTGAATAGTTCAGTAATGAGCACAGAGCTATTTGACAGTAGATATCTGGTTTATAGGAGGGATAGAAGGAGTAAGAAAGATGGAGGAGGAGTTTTGATTGCCATCTCGAAGAATTTAAAATCAAGGCGCATGCGTTTATGGGAAAGTCGTTGTGAGGACCTTTGGGTGGTTGTTGATATTACAATTAGTAAAACTATTCGCCAGATAGCTCTTTGCGCTGTATATCTGCCACCACCAGTCCAACGGGTTACGCTAGAGTACTTTACTGATAGTTGCAATGCTGTCTTTGAACAGTGCGGGTTAAACACATGTATAGCTGGTGATTTTAATTTGGGAACTATTGACTGGAGTGTGGCTTGTGATTCTACGAGAGCCTATGTTACATGCAGTCTCAATCACATCATATTAGATTACATGCACTTAAATAAACTCAACCAAATAAATAAAATTCCAAATAAAAGTGGTCGAATACTAGACCTCATATTAACTAATTTGCCTTCCTGCGTTGTTACTGAGTCGCCGAACCCATTAAGCAAAATTGATGTACTGCACCCTCCTTTATTGCTCACCATAATCGCTAGCGCAGATGAGAGACTTCCGTATAATAGCTCTAATAAAAGGCAAAATTATTATAAAGCAGATTATACAAGTATTAGAAAACACTTCGATGAATTAGACTGGTCTACGGTGTTAAATGTTACCCAAAATATTGATGAAATGGTCAATATCTTTTATAGCAAAATTAAAGAAATAATTAACGTTTTTGTTCCCTTGAGTAACCCTAAATCAACTAAATTTCCAATATGGTTTGACAAACAATTAATAAAAGCTTTAAAGGAGAAAAACAAGATTAGAAAAAGATTTAAAATATACAAAAATCCCATGGATAAAATAGAACTGGCTTTACTTAGTAAACGTTGCTCTGCGCTAGTTACTATTTGTTATAAAAATTATCACCACCAGATTGAACGTGAGCTGTGTAAAAATCCTAACCGATTATGGTCATACATTAAGCAGAGAAGAGGTGGAACTAGTTCACTGCCGCTATGTATGACAGATGGCACCTCAACAACATCGAACGGTCACAAAGTATGTGAAATGTTTGCTACACATTTCTCCTCTGTTTACGGTGATGGTAATTGTACTACACAAAACATTATCAAATCGAATAAATTGGCACTTATAAACTATTATAGTAACCCGTTAACTATACCAGTCATAAAACACGAATGTCTTTTAAAAAAAATGAAATCGCTGGACCATCGCAAAGGCGCTGGACCTGACGGTATCCCCCCAATCTTTATATCAATGTGTGCATCTCAACTTGCTTTGCCATTATCACTAATTTATAACAGGTCTCTTTCAACTGGTATATTTCCAGACATTTGGAAGCAAACAAAAATCGTTCCAATACATAAATGTGATGACAATGATAACGTTATAAATTATAGGCCTATTTCTATCTTGTCTACTTTCGCGAAATTATTTGAATCTTTCTTATGTCCCCTTATTCAAAATCACATGAAGCCGTACATTAGCAGCTCACAACATGGTTTTATTGGCTCCAGGTCTACTTGTACGAATCTTGTTGCCTTTAGTGATACTCTGGTACAATCAATTGACGAAAACAGGCAGGTAGACGTAATATACACGGACTTTAGTAAGGCGTTCGATAAAATACCACACAAAATACTTTTACATAAATTAGCAGCGTACGGCGTTACTGGCACTCTCCTAGATTGGTTCAAATCATACCTTGATAATCGTATATTCTTTGTAGCAATTAATGGCTTTCAATCGGACATACGCAGAATTAATTCTGGCGTTCCGCAAGGATCGCATCTTGGACCGATTTTATTTAATATATATATCAATGACATTACTCGATGCTTCCGCTCATCTAATTATTACATGTATGCCGATGATCTCAAATTTTGTAGAACCATAGAATGTCTAAACGACGCAAACTTGTTACAAGATGACATTAACAGTCTTGTCGATTGGTGCAATGATAACTTTATGAGCTTAAATATAAAAAAATGTTACCATATTAAATTCACCAGAAAACAGCATCATTTGCCATCCACGTACTGCATTGGACCCGATATCATCCAAGAAGTGACAGAAATAAAAGACCTGGGGGTGCTATTCGATAGCAAGCTTACATTTGTGCCTCATATGGAAAACACAATCAAACGAGCATCAAAAATGTTAGGATTCTTAATCCGAAATGTCAGAGTTTTTCGATCGCATAATACAAAAATCACACTCTACAACTACCTCGTTCGCACTATACTGGAGTATTGTAGTACAGTCTGGCGACCACATTATGCTTGTCACAATCTAAGGTTAGAGCGAGTGCAGAAACGTTTTCTTTGGCACTTGGCTTACACCGCAGGAATATCTCGCAAGATTAAGTCGTACGACCAAAGGCTCACGCATTTTAAAATTACTTCGTTACTGAAGCGCGGTATTCTAATCGATGCCGTATTTATATTTAAGCTTTTGCGAAATAAAATTGATTGCCCCGAACTTTTAGGTAAAATTAAATTTCGTGCCCCCACTAGATATCCGCGTGCACCCATAACCCCGCTGTATCCACCACTTCGTAGAACCGTACTTGGTGCTAATTCTGCCATACCCCGTCTTTGTAGAACCTTAAATAAATACTCTGATGTCATAGACGTGCATGTAGACTCGCTTGCCACATTCCGTAAAAATATTATCAGTGTGTTGTAAATTCTAAATTTGTAAACTCTAAATTGCTGTATACCTTATATTTAATACTTAGTGTTGTATAAAGTTTTATTAGATGGCATATTCCATAGATCTTACATATATAATATATCACCTTAATGGTTATTTATATACATATTGTTTCTAAATTAATTCTGTAAAGTCTGCTTATTATCTTTATAAAACTTATGCATGCTGTGCTTGCCTGTAAGAGGCTACTATACTATTATGTAGTTATAAATAATGTATTATGTATATGCATTAGTATAAGTAGCTGTTGGTAAGCCTAAATAAATAAATAAATAAATAAATAAAATGTCAAAAAATAAAATAATACAATATAAAAACCAGTCAGAACAATGTCGTTAGTGTTGTAAGTCAAAATACCGGCAGTACCTACTAATGCAAATAATAATGACCAAGTGAGGGTAGTTGTCGAAACCCGGGGTCGCTGAGCTCACACCAGTCAACCCGTGACCACGATGGAGGCAAGTCGCTCGAAACGTCGGGCAATCAATAGATATTTACCTATTACCCTTTAAATACTTAATCGGGAGTGAGACCCGTTACCTACTATTATATTAAGTATTTGAAATCAATCATGTAAAGGAAGGAATTTTATTTATTGCACTATATTATATATTATAAGGAACCGATTTTGAGGGGACTGGGGACGCGTCCCGATTTGCAAATAAATAATCAATAAATTATATAATATAATAAATAGAGAACATTATGTAGAACTCTTAGACATGGAGATTTCCTCACAATGTTTTCCTTAGCCGTTAAAGCAAACATTAATTAACTATTTAATACGCACATAACTTCGAAAAGTCCTGGAATCGGACTCGAGACCTCTGCGCAACATCCACCGGTCTCCCACTAGGCCTATCGCTACTTGCACCATCTGCCCCGATTTTGATCCAATCGGATCTGGCAACACTAGTTACTCCATATCATCAGACCCATACCTCATCTACCATTACCAACAAAAAACATTTTAGATGGACTTGAACTCACATGGATGGGATCTTCAAGGTCGAACCCACAGCGTGCGTCGCAGGCGCTGGTGATCTTCGGTTCACTGTCACACTCCACTACACTGCAGACCAACATGTTACTACACGTCATTAAGCTACACGACGCGTGATACGCCTTGCACACCACACGCCTAGCACGGACACACTTCACAACTAACGTCTAACACACACCCAACCAAATAAACGTATAGGTACAATACTGGCCGCCCCGGCTTCGCACGGGTAGTACAAAAGCTTAACAAATTATACACCTAAACCTTCCTCATGAATCACTGTCTTTTGGTTAAAACCACATGAAAATCCGTTCAGTAGTTTTTGAGTTTATCGCGAACGCACAGACGTGGTGGGAAACTTTGTTTTATATTTGGTTATAAAAAAAAGTGGGGTATAATGGAGATACGCATATTTATTTAATTACATCTACTAGCCGTTTGGGTAAACATTTAACGAACCTATTTGTTGGGTTGTCACTAATTACTCGCTTCGCAAACAAGGTCGGGCAAGGAGAGATCCCCTCACTAGATTTGCTGTATGCCAAAAATAATTATGGCAAAGTATTATTATACCGAAACAAATTAATGCCAAACTATATTAAAAAAACATTACGTGAAAAGAAAGGATCCTATGATAAAAATTCTGGCATGAGCGTCTTTTTTTACTTAGGTGTTCTAAATATGTAAGAAAACTCAATTTCGAAATAAAATTAAGCACTTCTTTGTTGTTATGAGCATTTTCTTTATGTATAGAGTCAGCACTTTATGACGGCAGTACAGCGTCAGTTCTTCATGTCTGCGATATATATAACGTTTATTTTCTAATAAAGGCAGTGTAGCATCAGTAGTGAGTCCGTGCTAGCCTCGGCCGATACCTCTCGGTGGCGACGTTCCGTCGCGGTGGCTGCGGCGGCTGCGGCAGCTGCGGCGCGATGTCCAGCATGCACGTGTTGGTGACGGCGCGCACGCTGAGCGGCCCCGCGTGCCCGCGCGTGCTCCCGCCTCCGTGGGACGTCTGTCACACAGAACAAAGCGTTTTAAATGTTTGCAGTTGCACGCGTTGATGGCTTTCACGCTATAACGCGAATAAAGCGCCGTCGGTTCTTCAAAGATTGCGTGGTTGCATCAACAGCATTCTGCAGATGATTGCATTCCATAATGATTGTCCCGTACAGGCACACTGGGTGAATATCGTTACGGGAATGAATGTAATGTATACGTAATTTATTTATTTTTCCTAACATGGTTTGTAAGTAAATTATTACTAATTCATATGGATTGACTTGGATGGATTATGTCCGGAATAAATGTTTTATTATACCTATTATATTTTTATAATAATGGGCATGATGATAGGGTTAAAAATAAGTGATTCTTATTAGTCTATTAATCAGATTAGCAAAAAATATTGGAAACCTATTTTTTTTATTAGCAAAACAATTAAAATTTACTATGATATTGTTACGCCCAGTGACATCTCTCGGCATTGTGGGAAAGACTCGGCAGTTCCGTCTAATAATTTATTATACCGCCATCTATTGACATCTTACGGAACTACGTAGTGTGAGTACGCGAAGGGTATAGAGAACGCTGGCACTTTCTCGAATCATCGTACTGTTTACATACCGGGTATACCGTTACTAGAAAACTCTAGAAACGCTTTACCCGCGTATAAATAGAGCGCACGCGCACCGCCGAGTCAGTTTACAATCGTAAGCGATCAAGTGTTCATTGAAGCGAACGGAAGCGGAAATACTACGGAGTTTAAAGCTAGTTACAGTGGAAAAGTGAAGTATAGTGTTTGTTGAGTTTAAATTTAATTGTGTATTTGAATAAAACGTGTTTTAGTAGGTAATATTGTTTGCATTCTTATCCGTCGAACCCAGCACGTAACAATATTAAAGTTCGGGACTGGGGCTTGTGACGTCACTATTTAGAAAAATTTCTACCGACAAGTGACGTAACACTAAATTTAAACGCGTTGTATCTTCGTTGTTATTAGTTTGTGGGACAAAAAGAAAAATACGTGTCCAATGTTTTTTGCTTATCTGAAAGACAGACTAAATCCATTTTTTCGTGATCATGCTTAATAAGCGTCCCGTTAAGTAAAACATGTTTGTGTATGCTCTAGAATAGATGAGTTTATACTAATAAATATAATGTATCCTAAACCCATAAATATATAAATAGAAATTATATAATTTACTACGGCAATGCTACTTTATTGCAATATTATCTCAACTCGACGGCGTAGTGGTTAGTGTAACCGACTGCCACGCCTGAGGTCGCGGGTTCGATTCCCGCACAAGTCAAACATTTGTGTGCGTGAACATGGATGTTTGTCTTGGTCTGGGCATTTCCATTTATAATATGTACGTATTTACAAAAAATAAAGTATATAAATGTATGTTTACCCATTGTCTAGTACCCGTAGTACAAGCTCTGCTTAGTTTGGGCTAGATGGTGATGTGTGTATGTGATAGAATATTATTATTATTATTATTAATTTGGGTGTAACCACGTGACGAAAGAGACTGGTCTCCACGACACAGGCAATCCGGTGTGGGGTCCAGTGCAGTGCTTAAATGAAACATATGAAATGTATTTTTATTGTTTATATTATATTTTATTTATAATTATTAATTATGTGTTGCTCTTTTACGGGTATTTTCCTAATGCATTAGGGAAAAGGTAAAATCTAGTGCGTTTTAGAAGGCACACTTTTAAATATCTGTGTATTTTACGGCGTAAGAGTTGTAAAACTACATTAGCTGCATATTTTTGTGTGTCTGAGTATTTTATTAGTCTATAGAAGTTTCATAATAGCCAACATACTGCTGTAGAATCTTGTGATAGATTCTAGGGCGGGCTACACAAACAATTTGCTATTTGAATAGTATCTGGCAATCATCTCTCGTTATAAATTTAATTTTAATTATTTAAGTATTTCATTACAAAATACTGTGATTATTTAAACTCGTCGACTCGTAGAGGAGTATATACTGGATGTGAGCGACAACGTACCGAAAACTGAAATAGTACCTAGATTTAGACCATTAGTTCCAAAGCGGTTCAAGTGGACCTCCAGGGATCCACGGGAGACCCGACGGGGGTCTACGTTAACGTGACAAAAAATGGGGGTCCACAATTCGTAAGGAATTGCACAATTCACAATAGTCACGATTCCACGAAAATTTATTTGCTTTCGATAGTGAAGAACTAAAATGTTGGCTTGATTTCACACATCACTGTAGGCAGATAATATTTTAAGAAGCTCAGCGACTGTTACTTGTAAAAACTTGCATATTTCATATTTAGTACCAATGGACTCGAACCATTTCGGTAACCGATTTTTCGGCAGAGAATTTCTAAAAAAAAGGTCAGCCTGCCTACCGTCGTAGGTTCAGTCCGGAGAATTTCAAACTCTAGTTTGATTCTTCACCAATATAAATACGAATTCCAAGAAATATGGTAGAAATGTAGCTGCGGGGAGTCCACCGGAACCTGCTAAATTTTGAAAGTGGTCTATGTGTAAATAAGTCTGGTAACCTCTGATTTAGACCATTATTCTGAGTTTTGTGCAGTTAAATATCTTTTTTCCCTGCAATTTTCAAACTGAATCTTAACATAACGTATAAATTATCACATTTAACTAAAATACAGCAATGTAATTAAATCAGCTGTTTATTGCGCGCGGAACGCAGAGGTCATTCCCCGCGCGGTGCGTTGTACCGGTAGCAATCCATTGCGTACCGCGTAATAATGTTAATCAATATAAAATCTTGATCTTGAGTTTTACGACGCAACCTTCTATTAATCATCATTCATATTAGTTTGCGTCGAGATAAGTACCTATAGAAAGACGTCTTGCTAAAGTTTTCGGTACGCCATCCGGTCCCTTGCACCCAGTATAGCTAAGCTAAAAAAATGGTGTGTGGTGGAGGTGTGGATGCATAAGACAATGTGTAGAGTGTAGTATATAGGCAGTGATTCACTTGCAGTAGTGTGGGCTCCGTGGAGACGAGCTTGTCGCTCATGGACACGGAGCCGGAGGAAGTGTCACGACGCCGCGGTGGCGGCCGCGCGCCGGGCGACGTCGCGCGCGCCGCGAACCGCCTGTTCAGCTCATCCAATTTATTCATTATTATCTTGTATGTCTTGCATTCCTCTGTCTGTCATACAAAAGCATCAAATTCGCATGATACAGACGTTTCTCAATAATTTTTATTAGTTTGTATCTCTTAACAATTTGACATTGTTACCCGGTCCCTTGAAAATACTCGATAAATTGAATAAAATTAATATTAATTGGTCCTCTCGGTATCCTGGATCTTGCAATATGCAAAAATTTGAAGCTCGGTCTTTCCTACTCTCTATAATCTAAAGTGTTTATCATGCAAGACCTGTCGTTTGTTCACAAACTTGTACAGACCTGTCGATTGATCAATGATAGACGGAAGTCGCCCACTTAACAGAAAATTACGGCGCTTTAATACTTTTCAAAATGAAGAATTGTACACACACTCTTGGCAAAAATGTGGTCCACCACCCTACGGTTGAGGTTTATTTGAACCTCATGAAACAACAAAGTCGATTTCCTCTTCCAATAATATTATGAGAGTGACCATTGCTCTCTTTATCATGTATTATATTTACGTCATGCCATGTGTTAAGTTAGAAAAGTCAACCTTAGCGATAATTAGATCTCATAGAAACTTTTGTCAAAATTGGTAGACCACTTTCTTGGCCGACTGTCTGTGATTGACCTCGCTCTTTCTTGGTTATTTAAACTTCTGTTATTTTGAACTATTGGTCATTTCAACTTTTTCTCTAGTGCTTTGAGTGTCAAATTATTGAGAGTCGTCTGTATGTACGTTAAAGGGCAACAATTACTTATACAGGCTTAATTGCAAAATACTATTTACCTGTGACTTACTTAACTCATTTTGTAAAACTATGTATGCACCTTTTGAGAGAAATAAATGAATTTTATTATTATTATTATAACAACTTTTGATCTACCATGACCATGGCTGATGAAAGCAACCGATACGTCGAGGAAAGTGTACGTAAGTTTAAATAATTTAAATAGTAGTAATTTAACAGTTTCAATATTATGTAATAATAGACTTTTAAAATAAAAACACGAGTATAGCAGTATAAAGTAATTTCAAAAAAAGATCGAGATGCGTGTTAAATAATACAATAACAAATCATTTATCATGTCATTGAAAAAATTGTGGCACCTTGAGATCTACTCCAACTTACCTTAGGCACAGATAATATAATACTACCCTTAGGTGTAAGTTCACACAAATACACAGGGGATCGTATAAAAAGAGATATTTTACCAGCGACATGAACGCATACCTGTTGGATGACTTACATACATGTTGGGAGCCAGCATGTTATCCAAATGATGGTCAACATGTCAACATGCTAGCCAACGTGCTGTACACCATGCTGTCCAACATCTTATCCAACATGTCGTCCAACACGTTAGTATACTTGTTGGCTACACGTTCTTATAGCTAGTAAAAGCGAAAGAGTACCCGGTGCTTGTCCTTTCGGCGCGGGTCGCGTGTCCTAGTGGAACGGCTGGTGGATGTGACGTCGCTGGTGCGGGGTGAGGTTGTGTCTGAGTGGCGAGAGGGAGGCGCGGGTGCAAGCCGGTGCTCAGTCAGGCGCTCGCACAGCTGGGCTACGCGTGCAATCTGTGCCTGCCAATACGTAAAATATAATAATAATAATAATCATCATTTATTTCAGATTCATCCTAAGATTACATCCATGTTTGTTAGTAAAAATTGCGAGCTTACAAACTAATGTTAGTAATAAATAATGGCATTAACTAAACACTAGTGGCAGGTCCGGGTGGACTTCGCGACGATAGTAGCAAATCACTAAACGACTGCGTGCAGTCGTATCCAGCGCGCCAGTATCGGAGAGTCCCACCGGTCCGCCAGCGCGCGCAGGATGGTGTTGGGACTGTCGCGCGTGCGGCGCATGATAGATGCGCACCGTTTGCGCATGATGGCCGCAAAACCGTCTGTGTCAGCCGCCGCGAACATCGCGCAGGCGCTGCAGTAGCGCGGCAGCCCCATCATCACCCGGAACGCGTTATTATATTGAACGCGCAGATCGCTGTATGTCCGCTGCGCATAGTTAACCCACAGGCTGCAGGTGTAAAATGATTGACAGTACGCCTTAAAAAGCGCAACTTTGACAGTCCCCGTGCACCGTGAAAATATATAGCTCTGGTCGTATGACATATGAATATGAATTTTGGTCACGGCGGCCAATCTTAAGGGTGACTGGCCTTACGCAGGAGATATTATAGTGCACAAACACAAGTGCACTCTCTGTTCCCTAACTCTCATCATGATCCGATTGGACGGTAAACCGAAACGCCCGGAGAAAGATCAGACGCAGGACCAACGGCTTTACATGCTTTCCGAGGCACGGGAGTGTGTTAACACCGCCTACTTCCTGACTCCAGGCCGCTATTGATATTTCTGAACAGAAAATCCAATAAGTTTTTGTTGGCCCTACCTGGGATTTGTACCCAAGATCTCATGCACAGCATTCGCATTCACTACCGCTGCGCCACAAATGCATTTATGTTGGGCTAAGAACACGTTGATTATATTTGATTAATGTCATTATTCTCATTGACGTAGAAAAGAAACTTGGTACCTTTCATCCAGAAAAAGTACTGTTATTAACCTAACCTGGATAGACACCTTCTCCTCTGAGCGGCGTGGATGTTATTAACGGCTGCAAAATCTTATTGTAAGGAACTATTGTAACACCTGCAAACAGCAGCTTATATAAGAGTAAGTTTCTTCTCATGAAAGCTCTATTCCTCGAATAGGCTTTTTCAATGCTTAATTTTTATTTCTTTTTGTTATTATAATATTATTTAATTAATATATTAGTTAATTGATATGTCCAAAAAACATTTTATGGAAATAAAGATTTTTGACTTTGACTTGACTTTGCATTTTTCTTTTAGAGGTGTTTGGGGTCTGACTGGTGACCCTGACCAGACTTCGACGCCTTCCTATGATTGATGATTACCAAACCGTGCTATTGCCTGCCAGCTACAGTAGCCAATCAGCAATACCTGCTGGTCAAGAAGTGCGCGCTCACAGACGGCACGGAAGGCCCGCAGCGATGCTGTTGAGGCGCCACCCGCTGTCGCACCACACGCGCCTATGCGACCCGTCTCCGTCGAGCGCCTGGAACAGACAAATCATCCTAAAGCGAGACATGTGAGGATTCTTATTCTTTACTTTAAACAAAGGACAATTAGACACTAACGAAAACAAACAACGGACACAAAACTCGGTACAACTATTTGTGGACCACACATTTTTTTGTTCCGTGTGGGTATCGAACCCACAACTCTCGGCGCAGTGGCAGTGGCGAGGCGACCACATAAACCACTACGCCATTATACAGGCTGATTGGTAAAAGACTAGACATATTGAAGGAGGGTATTCAGTACCTACTCGATTCCGCAAGCGAATATCTACAAAAATTGGTAGGTACTTAAAATTTTACCTGGTTATCCACTAAAAACTTAATGTGCGGTCACTCTTGCGCGTATACCAACGCTAAATAAAAGCTCCATCCCCGCCCCCCGCTTCCGCACCCTGCACTCTCCCGAATTAGCAAGGTCATTAGCCTCCGACAGCTGTGTGCGACACGCGCGCAGTGTCCACATTATATGGATATTTCATACAAATTTTCATAAAGGTTTTCTTTGCAGGTTACACAGTTATTTTTTTTTATACGTTACGTCTGACCATAAATTATCATGTCCTTTAGTATGTACAATGTTTCACTATTCACACTGTATATTTTAAGTGTAACATCACAGGGCTGAGTCCTTTATCAAACAAGATAATCGATTGAAATTAAACTACTATATACGGATTTTATCGCGTTGTTTGACACTTTATTACATAATTTAGAAACTGTTACACTACTACTAGGTACTATTAAAGTTTACTAATTTTTAAGCTAATTAAATTATTAAAACTATTATAAATAAAGCAATCGAAACGTCGGGGAAAGTGTAAACTTAAATATAATTAGTAGTAGTAGTAGTAGTATATAATTAGTTTTAATGGTTTTAATAATTTAATTAGCTTAACAATTAGTAAATTTTAATAGTACCTACTAGTAGTGTAACAGTTTCTAAATTATGTAATAAAATGTAAAATAAACAACGCGATAAAATCCGTATACCTATAGCAGTTTAATTTCAATTAATAACATTCGCGTAAACAGAAGACAATATTAAGATAATCGATCTTGGATCCTTCAATATAATCTTATATAATTATTATTTTTTCTCTGTTTTAATAATCATTTATCAGGATCTAATTTAATTTGACATGTTCTTAATTATTGACTTCTTACCTTTTACTATTCTATTATTGGAAATGACATTAATTAAATTATTTTAATATTTATTGTACGGATTTGAACTGATTTATTTATAATATATCTCACTTCATTATTAACCGGTCGTATACCGCCGGCTCGCATACCAGCCGGCAGATTTGTACCCGTCGTAGGCCGGTGGCTCGCATGCGAGCCACCAAATTGGCGCCAAAACGCCGCGCGCCGCCTTCGCTTTAGCTTAAGCTAACGTAAAACCAATTTGGTGGCTCGCATGCGAGCCACCGGCCTACGACGGGTACAAATCTGCCGGCTGGTATGCGAGCCGGCGGTATACGACCGGTTAAGAGACACTTAATTGACATGTTAATTATTGTATTAGATCCAGCATAATTTTAATATTCTTATTATTTACGAAGCACATACATTTGCATGTCTGACCAAACAGAGCATGTTGAGACAAAATATTTATCTTAGCATGTTTTTAAGTGAGAAACAAGTCCTTAATGGATTGGACAGGGTTTATTATACACACTGTATACGTTATACAATTCTTATTTTCTGTAACTTTCGCCTTCTTTCTTCTACTCGTGTGTGTGCTAAACTATAGCGAACTCTTGTACTTTTTCTACGCGTATAACTGTCAGTGTGTATGTGAATAAACTATCATTACAATACATCAAGCTCACTTTTATTTTTCCCCTCAAACTTCTCTTGCCCCGCTTACCACACGCTATAAATAGTAGTTTAGGGTTACCTGTGCGGTCGATGCTTACGTTGCGCGTAGCTGCCGTCGGAGAGGCCAGAGTCGTGCGAGAAGCGCTTGGCGTTCCGCTTGGGGTGATGGCGCGTGCTGCTGCTGCTGGTGCTGCCCTCGCCGGCGCCGGTCACGGCCGCGCTGGGAGGCGCCGCAGCCGTGCCGGGCCCGCCACCCGGCGCGCCGGCGCCGACCAGCGCGCCCAGAACGGGGATCTTACGCTCCACGCCACCAGCGTCCACAACCAGCTGGTCACTGCACCAGAAGTCACGCACATTATCCCTGCCATCAGCCATTTAGTTGACTCAATAGCTGTCCCACACGGGACAAAGATTTGGGTGATCCACAAATGATTGTAGCGAATTCTTTGAATGTTTGTAAAGCAGGGGTCATGGGGGTAGGGGAGAGGGAGGGGGGATGTCTTTAAAAAGCAAAGAAAAGAGTAAGTTGGACGTGAGTTATCTGCACTTAGTCTTACAATTAGGCCATTGTGCGGTAAGTGTCAGACGCAAAAAGATATTATATTGCAGTGAAAATATGTACGTTCTAAATTTTCTGTAGGTTTCTTTTCAGTACTGAATGCAACTGCTGTATAGGAGTCTTGGAATTAAATTTCGGGTCAGATCAACAAAAAGTTATAGCTTTGCTGAGCAAGAAACCTAAATAGCAGCCCGGAGTTAGGAACTTGGTAGTGTTAGACACCCCTGTGCCTTGGAAGACACATAAAGCTGTTGGACCTGATCTTTCTCTGGTCATGCCAGATAGCCGCCTCATCAGCCCATGACAGCGAGGGGACGGAGAGTGCACTTGTCGCACTCTCAATAAAACAGAGACTTATCTCAGTATTTTGGATTAATCAAATTTAAACTCTGTTGCAATGATTTAACACAAATATAATATTAGAATTTAACATATACAATTAGAGTTTAAATTGTCTTACTTCCAAATTTAGAGATAAGTCGCTGTTTTATTAAGAGTGCGTTGTGTTTGTGCACACACTTGTGAATTTCAAAACTTCTATGCAAATTACCTATGACCGATGACCTGAAGAAGGTGGCTGGGTTAAGATGAGAGAGATCTATATCAACCGAAGAACTGTTGGATTTTTGTTTAAATGAAAAAGGCAAATCTGGCACTAGGAAACATTCTCGTCTCGCGGGGGACTTTACAAACATTCAAACAACGGACACAAAGAACACCCAGACTCGGAACAACCATTTGTATATCACACAAATTTTTATCCCATGTGGGATTTGAACCCACAACACTCGGCGCAGTAGCAGTAGCGAGTCGACCACTTAAACCACTACGTCAACCGTGCAGTCAAATTAGTCTTGAGATTGGCTGGTGTGTCTGAAGTTTTAGCAGGACATTATAGTGTGTACGACTTACCGCAGATTCCTTGCTTCATTTTCGATTCGCCTGGAGGGTCGGACAGCGCCGCGCATGAACTTATCGAGGTCGATGATGTCCGGCGCCGCGCACCCGCCACCCGACCACGAGCCCGACGACGACCGCGCTGACATCCCCGACACCCTGACAAAAAACGATAACAACTATCAGTATTATTACAAGGCCAATACTTTGCTCCAACTAACAAGGCATATTTCAATTGAAATATTACTGACGTTTGTCTCTAAACAATATACGCTCATATAGCGTATATTGTTTAGACAAACGTTTGAGCTTACTTATTAGACTTTTTAGGGCGAATTATACACGATGAGTGCTCTACGAATGTTAGATTAACAGAATACGTACCACGTTTTAATTGGGCATTTTGCTCGTGCGCGTGTACTGTATAACCATGTCTCTTCTCCGTTTTGGTGGTTTGTTCGGTTCTGACGATGAAGGAGGAGTGACGAAGGCCACTTGTGGTCAGAAACAGGACACTAAGGGCTCTCTACGCGTAGAAGAAGCCACGGCGCGCTCCGACGTGGACGCCATCTCACCTGTGTGCTGGAACGTCACTGTGACAGGCTTCCATGTTTGAATTTGTAACTTGAAGACAAAGAGTTTTAATCTGATAGCTTTATCTCAAGTTGTAAGCAAAAGGTTTTGTTTGAACACAATTGTGGAAGTGTGAATTGGACACTTTTCGCCCTTGCCACATCCGTGATGCGTGGTCCGTGGTATATACTTGTTTGTTTCGCCGGATTCAATCTCCAGGTCTCCGTTGTCACAAGAGCCGTGATGGTGAAACCGGAGCTGCACTGCTCAACCCCTCTCGCCGCTCGCGCAGGTTTGCCCACTGCCGCTTTTAATGTGTAATATGCCTATGGTGGCTATTCTGAGAGCCCATCTAATAAGTTGGTGAGTCACCGTCTGCCCATTCAACTTGATGCTTTAAGAGTATACAGGGTAGACGCCGTTTTGATCCATAGTTACTATTATACCGGTCTATCAAACACCCATTCCCATAGACCAGATATGTATATTAGAGTCCATACATAGCAATAGTATTACGCCTGCTGCCTGTAGTGCCGCCGTACATGTTCCATTCCACCAGAATAAAACTCTCGAAGGGCCTCTTCACGTTGGATCCATGTCTTCGTGTAAGCCTCCCAAAGAGTCAGGTATTCTTCTAATGTAAGTAATATCTTAGAAAATATCTGTGTTAAGAGAAACATAATAATAATGTCTTTATTGCATCAATTCTGGTTACATACAGATCTTAAATAGAGACTTTATTACAACACAATTTATCATAATAAGGCATACTACAGCAAATGCTTACACGTTATAAAAGTAACTACGCTGGCCCAGTGCGGGTTGGCAGACTTCACATATCTTCGAAAACATTATGAAGAACTCTCAGACATGCAGGTTTACTCACGATGTTTCCCTTCATCGTTAAAGCGAGCGATAATTAACTATTTCATACGCACATAACGTCAAAAAGCCTGAGATGCTGCCTTAGGATCGAACTCGATACCTCTGCGTGGCAACCCAACGGTATCCCACTAGGCTATTGCTCGCACATGCTACGCGATAAATATGACAAATACATTATGTATTTATATGTATATATGTATATATTGTATTGTTAGAATTTCGCAACTTTGATTGCTTCGAACACGGCCATCCTCACCCGTCACGTTCCTATTTTCGCTTAAAAGTAAAAGTATTTTCTGATATCAGGTAATGCCAGCCGTTTGATTGTCACGGTGGCGCAGCGGTGATGAATGTCATACAAGGTCTAGGGCTGGACCAAAACTCAAGGTCAACGGGCCACAGGAACCCGTTAAGTGCTATTGGATTTTCACACCTCACTAGGAATAATTCCTGTATCGCGGGGCCTTTACAAACATCCAAACAACGGACACAAAGAACATCCCGACTCGGCACAACCATTTGTGGATCTCACAAATTTTTGTCCCGTGTGGGATTTGAACCCACAACACTCGACGCAGTGCCAGTGGCAAGGCATCCACTTAAACCACTACAGCATCCGTGCAGTCATCTGGTGTGTGATAAACTGGAAAAGGTTCGGCTTCTGTTTTGTGGGTCCTAAAGCTCTATCTGGCGAAATGTGGGTGAAAGACACCACTGTCTTCCCTTTTGGAATACAGGCGTCCAGATATAAGTAACTGGGAGGCGTAGTGGTCACATTCGCATCCTTAACTTTTACACGCTTCATACGCCATACCGCCATACATTTTACTAGCGGGATCCTCGGTAATACAGATGCGCTAGGGGTGAGCCCACGACATGGGTCCAAGGCGATTAATGGGTTAAGTGGACGCTCGCTTCTGCCACTGCGCCCAGTGTTGTAAGCTCGATCCCCACACGGGACAAATTTTCTGTCATCATCATCATCATCTCAGCCGAATGACGTCCACTGCTGGACATAGGCTTTTCCGAAGGTTTTGCACACAGACCGGGCTCAGTCAATCCTTTGTGCCATAAATAATTGTGCCGAAGCTAGGTGTTCTTTGTGTCCATTGTTTAAATGTTTTTCAAAGTCCCGGCACAGGATTCATTTCTAGTGAGAGAGCTGTACTTTTTATAAAAAATGAAGAATAAAAATATTAAATGTGAGCATATAATAGGAGAATGCACAGGGTACAATGCCAACACCACATTCTAGACCCCGCATAATTCCTTCGTGGAGTTCTTCTGACAGAACACAGAAGTCTCTGACCGAATACATGCGTCAAATAAAAAAGAATTACTCTGACATGATGAGAACAAAAGAAAATTTTGGCCATGACATACTCAACATTTCCCGTATTTTTTTATAAATAATAAGCAAATATTAGTGTTGACACGATGTAGTGGGATTTAGTAGCCGCACGACGACACAAATATGAATATTAAAATTTCTGGTATATGGTGGTTGCTGTGTTTTCTTATACAGGTACGAATACAGTTGACTTCTTGTCAGATTTTCTGCCATGGTGCAAGTGCAAGACTGCACGCATGTTGTAGTGGTTCATGTGGTCGTCGCGCCGCCACCGCGTCGAGTGTTGTGGTTTCCCCACACGGGGCAATATTGTGTGGTCCACAAACAGCTGTTTCGAGTTTGGGTGTTCTTTGTGTCCGTTGTTTGAATGTGTTTGTCCCCGCGACACAGGAATTATGACCAGTGCTGAAGCTTTTTTTAAAACGTAAACTAAACTAAATTTTGAAGTCCGGTTATATTGCTCTTGTAGTTTCTTACTCGATTCATAATCTTTGCACGCGTGGTCTGCCTTCTATGACATATATTCTAGTGGTGAAAATTGAGACTAATCGTGTGAATGTTGGGAGATAATATAGATATAGAGTCCAGGCCTGTCTCTCTTTAAAGTTCTTGTTTATGAAGCAATCGCCAAATACCTTTGTCTGCTGCTTTTCTTTTTATCTCTTGGTTAGACTCGATCCCCGCTTTTTTTTAAATATACTGGCTGAGTATTTTCCTGATTCCAAATAGGTAAAAATCTTAATTTCGAAAGAAGTGTTAGGGATGTTTTTTCCTTATGACGACGCGACAGTAATGTGGTTTTCAGGTGGTTAGCACCCTTGCGTGCAAGAAAAAGGGCGCTTCGTGTCGGCCGCCACGCTGTCCAGGCGGCTGCAAACCCAAGTACTGGTGAAAGTACCGTCCTACCTGTACTGTCAGACACGCGCAACTGACCCTGTGCTACGACCCGGAGCATATACACCTAGTATGGTAAGTATGCTGAAATATGAATAGGCAACTTCTAAATAGCATTTAAAATATGTGGCAAAACCGCACATTATTCAGTTTTTTTTAGTGTAGGTTTAGGCATGATGACAAAAGTTTAGTCAGTCTTTTAGATTAGAAAAAAATATTGGACACGTATTTTTCTTTTGTCCCGCAAACTAATAACAACGGAGATACAACGCGTTTAAGTTTCGTGTTACATCACTTGGTACACATTTTAGAAAATGTGACGTCCTATTAAATTCCAATGTGAATTTTTATTGCTTTGTTAAAACAAAAAATAGCAGTCCATTATTTTTTGCTAATTTAAAAGATGGACTAATTAGAGTCACTTATTTTAACCCTGTCTTCATGACTATTGTATGTATAAAAATAATGTGTACAGCGCCATCTCTTGTCGTTTATTTGGATCGCCAACAATTGATACACATTTCGTACATCTAAATAATAATGGGATTAAATATAATGACCATCAAAAATACTAATTGCACAGCAAAATATGCTTACTAAAATATATCATAACGCGCACCTATACGCCTCAAATCACTGCATTTCATCTCGGAACGCAGTGATTTGATGATGATGTTTTTATAATACTTAATATTAAGTTTCTTTTAGTTTTACAACTTAATTTAAGGCCGTTGGTGTAGTAATCACAATTTTACATATTTTGTGTTGAAATTTACTTAATAAAATTACATAACTTTTTCAAAAAATATGGTTGTTTGAATTTGGAGTTCTGTATAACCAAAGTATAACAAGATTTAGATTTACAATTTCGATACCAGATACCTCAAAATGCTTTTCAAAACTCATATCTTTTATTTTTAATAATTCGGTACATTGATAAACAGTTTTGGTTAATATGCATGTGCCTCCTCTACTTTGTTCTCTTGAATAAATAGCAACGAATTGGAAACCGTTCAGTATCATATAATTTTGTTTATTATTACATATGAAATGCTCGCACAAACATACAACATCAATATTTACACCAGAATCCTGATTTATATGTAAAGCTAACTCTAAATCTGAAATTTTATTTAAAGCTCCTTCAATATTTTGGTGGAAAATCGTAAAGTTACTCATGTATAATTTAAGTTATACACGAAAAAACGGTTATTTGTTTACCATTGTTGCAGGATTTCATTCTTTGGTTTATCTATAATTTTAAAATAATATGGAATTGTGCCCTTACATGGCTGTGAGTTAGTACCTTCATTATTATTATACCGTTTGTAATAATTAAGACAACCTTGAGACACATTTTCACAATTTGCTCGAGTGGTACCTCCGTCAAACCGAACTTTATCGATGGTTTTATTATTATAAGAAATAAATTTATTGTAATATTGATCAGAGTTTATCTTATGACTTAGATGTTTTACAATATCATCGCTCCAAAAAGCTGCTATGACAGAACAATTTTAATAATTTTGCGTTATAAATTTAAGATTAATTTTAATTTTTTCATTTAAACATGCTATGTAAAGTACATTCGCTATGTATTCATTACATTTATTCAGCAATTTAAGCGATGCAGACATTTCGGATATAAACCTTATAAGATTACAGTTATTACTACCACTGAATATTATAACACTATCCCGTATAGTTACTTCTTTGGATAGAGTGTAACAAGTCGATAAAACATCCTCAGGCATCGGATTTTCTTATTGAAGATATAATAATATGGTAATCATTCAATATTAAATTATCTTTATATCTAGCTAGTTTTCGAACTATTCCTTATCCTTGATTATCACACAATAAGAAAATATTTCCGGTTTCGTTATAATGCTAGTTGGTGGTGGTTTATTGTTAAGTTCGTCTTGAATTTTCCTCTCACAATTGTCTGCTGTATTCTTATTATTCTTCTTTGTATCAACGCCCATAAATTCATTATCAACACCTATAATTTTATGATTTGGAGAATTGTTCGTATCCGTAGCTCCAATATGTTTGTTTCTTGCTTGAATTATTGTATGTTATTTGGTTATTGGAAGTACATTTAGGTGCTTAAAAGTCTAATTTTCTTGCAGATAAAATATTATTATTAATGAGGCGCTTCTTATTTTTGGAACCACATGTCGTGTTAATTTTTCTGGTACTCATGCTTGCAATATACATATTTTTAAACAGGGTAGTTTTTTGTTTCTCTTCTTCTAATTTTTGTTGTAGTGATTGATTTTCTTGGCATAATGTATCTATTTCCGCATTTGCACTTAATAGTTGTTTTTTCAGGTTAGCAATAATATTATTTAATTCAAGCAATCCTTCAGTTTCGAAATGTGTAGGTAAGTCCACCATACTTCTAACGCTTGGCGGTGAAGATAAGCTGTCTATAGACTCATCAGAAGACTGAGATATTGTTCGTGGTTTATTTCTTTTCCTCAATGCAATAATTATTATTGTTTGATTCCATGTCAATTTAAATATTGAGTATAGAATTAAATGTTTAAATTGTCAGAAAGTGCGGTTGATGTCGTGATCGATCTTATACTTTTCAATTTCCCCTAATTCAAAAGAATTTTATTAATAAAGTATCTCTACTGTAGTTCTACTAAAATAAAATTATAACGATATATCCCTTTTAGTTCCGCTATTTACCGCTTGAGTCGAGATAAGCGCTAGTTGTTACATAGATGACATTTAGTGACATAAATGACGTATATTTAATTCAGCTATCAATCGCTAGATATATTCGTGGCACTAGTTGTATGATACAACTTTAAATATTTTCAAAACGTTGTTTTGATACGTATTTTATAAGTGTATTCATTATTTAGGTCTTTCAAATGTTTATTGCTTTTAATAATGAACACTGTATTGCCACGCATATTTATTGTTTATTCTTGACTGTTTATATTGTTTCAAGGTTTTTATTCACTGTTACACATACCGTATGTAGCAAGATTGATTTAGGTTTGTTTACACTAGTTATAATGAGTCACTAACAATACCACGTCAAGTTCACAGTTCTTGCACTTATTCTATTCACATATAGTCACGTAAATAACTTTATTGTTCGTGTTATAAGAATTTAATTACGGCGGCGATGTAAAGTAAGCGAGTGTTTAGTTAACTCGTGGTGTTTTTCCAGTTGTCAGATTGGTTGTGGTCGGTTTGCTGGTGGATGGTGTGGCTGGCGGTGAGCGCAGTGGGCGCGCACGGCTGTAAAAAGAAGACAATCTGCCGGCCGCCGAAAGACGGCAAACCGGGTTGCGCCGGCCGCGGCAGACTTTAGCCACCACCACCGCAACATTGTGTCGAGACCGAGTAAGCTCTTTTACTAGCTGTGCGCTACGGTTTTAACCGCTACGCTCCTTAGAGTAATGTTAAAGAAATAGGTTCGGCGAGGCGATCACATAAACTACTATCCTATCCGTGCCCTATTTATATCAGACTATGCTGATTTTTTACTTAAATAATGATACGATAGCCTTGTGGGAAACCGTTGGACTGCCACGCAGAGGTCTCGAGTTCGACCCAAGTCGCGCGCATCTCTGACTTTTCGAAGTTATATGCGTATTAAATAGTTAGTTATCACTTGCTTTAACGGTGAAGGAAAAACATCGTGAGAAAATCTGAATGTCTAAAAAAATGGCGTAACACGAGCTAATTTACGTAATTTTGTAAGCAAAAATATTAATTATTTCATATTTTTTACACGGATTAATTGTAAACACATTCATTGTTATGTTAAATGTATATTATATATTTGTATTAAACAAAAAGTGTTGATTTTATTCACTTAACTGTGACCGCCTGTTTTGGCACATTTCGCTCGGCGCAGTCTTAAAGCTTGAACCTAAATGTAGCTTCAGTACATAACTTCGTAAACTTATATTAAAGCTACATTTAGGTAACAAAATTATGTACTTGAAGTTACACTTATGCACGTCAAACTAAATATGTATTTTGTTACTGACTACTCTATATATGTATATATATATGTTACGGCTAAAGGTGGGTGTGAACATAAACTTTAAGATTAGCCGGCTACAACTAGGTGCAGCCGGCCACATGCGGTTAGGTTGTTACTTTTGAGTTTAGCCAGCTAAAACTAGGTGTAGCCGTACTTCGGCTATTAGCCGTAACATATATATATACGTTCATAAATGTTATTTTGTGACCTAAATTAATAAATCATTTACTTATTTCTTTGTAATTTCAGGTATTTCGTCATACAACACGAGAAGTGTGTGGCACTACAACTCAACATCATGCCGCAATTTCAGTCCATTATTACATTTATTTATATGATTTAAAATAAAACAAAAACAAGAGAATTTTTTTATATATTTTTATTTTCTTAAAAATAAGTTCCTTACATGACTAAATCACGTTAGTAATTCCTGAAACAAAGAAAATAAAGTATTAGATAGTTCTAATTATAGATGCAAATGTGAGTTTGTTCGTTTGTTTCGCTTTCATGACCGATTATCATTAAATTTTGCATATATATATTGCCAGGGATACAGAATAGGACATAGTTTACTATGTCCTATATCTATATTTTACACGAGCCAAGCCGCGGGCTAAATGTAGTTAATAATTATTTAATTTGTATTGTTTTCTTATAGGTACATAGGAAGGTTCTCTATTCTATATACTTTTATTTCTGCACAAGCCAAATGAAAATTAAATGTACATAATTAAAATCGCCTCGACAACTGACTTATTTGTAAAAAAAAACTGGTCAAAATTTTCAGAAGTAACTAGTAACCGTAGATTTGGTAAAATACATATGGTTCGAGCTAAAACTGCCTTATATCACAACAGCATATTCGTAATGGCACCCAAGATATACAATAAGCTGCCTAGATGTATCCAAACTGCTGAAAATTTACAAATGTTTAAAAATACTCTAAAAGAATTTCTTATTAACAAAGCTTATTATTCTGTTGATGAATATCTCGATGATAAAAATATGTAATAATAATAATGCTGTAATTATCATATTGACATAATTATTCCTATTAATATAAAATTAATTTAATTTTAGTGTGACATGTACACTGCCTCAAAGATTTCAAATTGTGACATTATAATTATTTTCTTTTTACTATTTTGACTGCAAGTATTATTATTTAAACTATTATTTAATTACTATCTGACTTGTAATTATTATATTTTGTAACTTTATTTCTATTGAATATTATTTGTACACCACATAATGTGGTAAAACGTAGTGGTACTTAAAAATAATAACACTAACACCTGTATCTCACCTATGTTTCACAAATAAAGGATTATGATTATGATTATGATTATGACAATGCACCAATCTATTGCAAGTTCGAGGTGAGCATTCGAGATTGATATAGGACCAAACATTAGTGTTTTCGTTTTCGTGTCTGTAATTTTAATGTTTTCAAACAGGAACCATTTCTCTAAATTGTCTATAGGAAAGACATTATTGTGGGAGTACTTTTTAAGTAATAATCAATAGAGAATGGATCTTCTTAATGAGGAACAACAAATGACTACAAGTTTTATAAACAGTCAAAATCAGTCAAATTAAATATCTTAATTAGCAGATAAACAAAGTCGTATTCAATTATTATTATTTTCATGTGGGCTATGTCACAGTTTGTGTCATGCGTTCTTCTGTCATTGAACATTTACCTTTACTACCACATTTGAAATGCTTGAACCTTATTTATGAGATTTTAAAATCTATTTTGCATAACTTTTGTGTAGAAATATAATTGTAAAAGACATCTCCCGCACTAGGAATAATTCCTGTGTCGCGGGGGAACTTACAAACATTCAAACAACGGACACAGAAAATACCTAGATCCCAAACAACAACACTTGAATCACACGACTTTTTGTCCCGTGTGGGAATCGAAGTCATAACACTCAACGCGAGGCGACCACTTTAACCAGTACGCCATCTCTCCAATCAAACAAATATAAGTCAACTGTAGAGTAGTTCCCGCTGTGAATACTCACTTAGTCAAAATGCCGTCTTTCTTCGTGAGCCTGACGATGCAGTCATCGGACTCCCCCATGCGGCGGATGGCTCCGCATACCACGTACATCTTGGAGGACTCAGCAGCGCGGCCAGAGACGGGGTCCACGTCAGCAATCACCAACTGCACTGAGGCATGGTCCTTAGCGTGGATCAGACGGTTTGACGCCGAGCTGAAATTAAATATATGCCAATTGTTAGACTATCTCTATATATCATAGTGGGAGAATGTTTTGAGTGCCACGACCTGGCGATGCTGGCGATATCATGACCTGGGATATCTGTGTTACAGTCAAATTAGTGGTTTTAGAACATAACAAGTCCTATATAAAACTTATGAAAAGTAAATGAAATCATATCTATTTAATGATGGCTTTATTATATAATTTTACTTGCATGTCATAAATGATACCAAAACACACCTAGAATACTAGTCTAATAAGACTAAATATAATTAACTATTATAATAGGGGTCATCTAAACTAATATTATAAAGATATACATATATTTGTGTTTTTGTATGTATGTTTGTAATGTTTTTACACAAATACTACTGGACCGATTTCAAAAATTCTTTCACCATTAGAAAGCTGCATCTTCACTGAGTGACATAGGCTATATAACATTTTCAAAAAAATGGGGATCCTTAATAAAAATTCAATAATATTACCCAAGGTGTGAAAAAATTAGTCATAATAAATCTGTCATCGTGTGCACTGCAGAAACTATTGATGATAGAACAAAAACATGTTCTACAGTATTATAGAATGTATCAACATCTACAAAAAAGTCTGCGATACCATATGTATTTTCTGAATATATAGCTAACTACACCTATATAGGTGTAGTTAGACTTATTAATTTCTTTAGTTGTAGTTTTATATATTAAAATTAGATAACAAATTAAAAGTAGGTATTGTGTAATAAATTAAAGTCCACGCGGACGAGGTCGCAAGCAACAGCTAGTCATTTTATAAGCCACTTTGAGCTAATTCTCACATATTAGAAATTTTGCTCAAACTTAGACAATCCTGCCTCTATAATATTCCACAGATTGCAATTGTTCCTTCCTGAGCAGGGTTGCGAGGCTCCTTGTAGAGTTGTGTGCTAATAGCAAGAGGGACAGGGTGTTCTTTGTCTTCTTGGCTATCAGTACTGACACTTATTTGAATACTTGAGTTTGAAAGAGTGTTTAAATTTATCCACAGTGACTTTCAGAAATTTTACATGTGTAAATGTAAACAAATGTGACTTAGAAACAATTTAACTTATTTCTAGCTAAGATTTTGTCGAGAATGATTTATGCCTTAGCATTAGCTAGACTTGGCTGTTGAGCCGTCTTAATCTTGAAGGTCTGAAGGTCACTGTGGATAAGGTAGTATTACATAGCATTGATTATGTGAGTCCCGAGTTTGTAATCTTGATCAAACAAAGTGATCTGTTTGTAATTCCACTTGTATGTAACAACACAACAACATTTTAGTAAAACTTATGATTATTTACAATATTCTAAATATGTTCCATTGGATTGGGTGTTGTTTACAGCAGGAGTTGGAGTAGCAATTAGACTCGTAAACATAATAGTAAGAGGGTTTCTGTCACTGGAGCCCTAACAACGGCAGCTTGGATCCTGTTCCTTAAGCCAGTGGGTCGCTTCTTACTTTATTTTGTATATTAACCTATTGAATTTCAGCAGCACACCAGCCAGACCCAATAGAATTTCAATTGTGTCTGATGTTCCAAGTTTTTTAACTATAGACAGGTATAAAATGAATAAAGTATTGTAAGTTTTACACTTACATGAATGTTTATAGTAATTATCAACTGTTGATAACCAGCCATAGCTAAACACAAATGTGTAAAGGCATAAGAACTTTGGTATGTATGTAACAATATGCATTTTAAGAACATGCAGTTGGCTTTACTTAGTGATTGCAAACAATTGTTCTATTAAATTTAGAGTCTATTATATTTTTTGGATAGTTTCATGACAATACACTAGACTACGAAAAACTTATATGCTTGTGTTGTATATCTAGCATGTGATTAGTTTGATATGTAAAGTAAAGTAAAAGTAAATTATTAAATGTATGCAAATTAGAGATATGCTGGTTTTGTTGTTTATCTTATACAGTTTCTATACGACTCGACAAGGCGATGGGCTTACATGGCAACCTACGTACCAATGAATTTAACGCAAACATTAACCAGTACGCCAGCCTAAATACTTTAGTTTTATTTGAAAGGACTGTGTGAACGCTGTGTATATTATAGAAATTATATTTGAGACAAAAGCACCACTGCGAAAATATCATAACAGTCATGTGTGCATACGCCTGTTCGGCAATGTGCAATGTGGTCAACAATATAAGATAACCTCAAAGTCCTTACCATTTCCTCGGGCAGTACAAGTCAACGAATTCACCGGCGTCGTTCTGCATGTTGTATGTCTGAAACACAGAGTTTAAGATCACCAACAATTCTTTTAATGTTTTAATTCACTTTTATTTTAAATAATGAGGAAATATTCACCTACAAAGCACACTAGTCACGGAAATGACAGAAGCGAAAGAAGGAACAAAGATGGCGGCTGATAAAGTAATTTTATTACAGTTTGAAACATAGGCTTTATCGAATTAGTATTTTAATTTACTTACGTGAGGTTTATTTTTATACAATATGATGTAATACTTAAAACAATTAATAATAGAATATTATTTTCATTTTATATTTAACTGAACATTAAATGTATTAATGTATAAATAAATAAATAAATATATAAATATTTTACCAAAATATTATTAATGTTAAATAGAAATTATTATAATCGATAATATATTATACAAATTAGAGATACCATTAAGAGTTTCCTCCATGTGTTTGAACTGCTAAGTCCTTATCGGTTTTATGATAATCGGTGCCAAATGAATTAGGCAATTCATTATAGAAAAATACTTGATTGCAATATACTCATTGGCAAATGGAGTCAAAATCTTAAAAACGTGAAATAATTTTATTACTTTTTATAAAAACACTGATTTTTACAGTAAGAAAAGTATATTACGTTTATGGTGGCTAACTTTGGCCTCAAATATAAATGTGGCAGTTTCCTCACCAAACGAAGAAGTTACGATAAATGTCAAGAGATGGCGCTGCGCACAATAACATACTTTGTCATACATTTGTTTTTGAGCGTAGCGAAAATATTCTAAGTCTATGATTTTTATTAAAAAGACCACTTCCACAATTGAAATAATAAACATTCAAATAATGGACACAAAGAACACCCAGACTCAGAACAGCTATTTGGTGAATCAGACAAATAATTGTCCCGTGTGGGGCTCGAACCCACAATTCTCGGGGCGGCGGCGGTATTGTTAGTAGTGACTAATACACTATCCGTGCATTTGATTTCTGAATCACACAAGCAAAGTTTACACAGCGATTGACTATTGACATAATTATATACAAGTTTCCGACATGAACCGTTAGGTGGCAGCCGGCCAGGCACGAGACAGCCTGGCCGGAGGACCTTCCCCTTGTGCTGGAGAAATATTAAATTACGTTTCTCAACATAGATATGATTACCATAGCATGGCTTTGATGCCTAGCCATAATGTTTTACTTTGAATTTAAAACATAATAAGCCACGGTTTCATTTAAATTCATGGGCCTGATTAAAATACATATAGGACCTAAATAAATATATTATACAATTGGTGATACATATAGTATCGGAAAACATAGAAATGCACTTAGGAGATGACTTCAGGGACTTATGTTTCATGCCTCAACAACAGAAAACTTCCTCAATATGAATTTCTGAATAATTAAAATCGTTTTTACCTTTTTGACATAGATCAATTGTTTTGTGTTATTGAGTCCATCTGTCAAGGAATTATAAGTAGCAGTAATTTTAAATGAATTTAGTCTATTTGAAATAACAATATTTCAATTAGTGTGTTAGAAATAGAGATGGAAAATACAGGTGCATCTAGTAACCAGATAAAATGTGACAGCAACGAGACGACGAAGTTTCGACGACAGACAACAGATGTCGCTCTACACAATAGGCGTTTATAATCACGCTCTCCATACAATCCTAAATAAATTGTATTAAAGGATCTCCGACACAGAATATACAGATTACACTAATAGAATATAAACATAAATGTTGTATAGTGTACTCCTTCAATAAAAGGAAACCACAGCATGCATTATAACGAGAAACCTTATAATAGAAAATCAATTAATTATTCCTAACTTATCTACCTATACTAATATGGTAATAATAATAATAATAATAATAATTTATTTATTTGCTTAAACATCAGTGTACATGAGTGCATGCAAGTTGTTACATAAAAATATTAATTTCATCATGTTTGTCATGTGCAATGATGTGCAAATATTCTTACCGACGAAATTTGATGGGTAAAATATTAATTAAAAATTTGATAGAATAAAAATTTATGAATGTCTTAAGTTAGTCACAGTATTATCAAAATTTGTCCTGAATAAAGTCATTAACATTATAATAAGCTTTGTCAATTAAAATGGATTTCATTTTTAATTTAAATTCAACATATGTCAATTCTTTCCAACACTTAGGCAGTTTATTATAAATAACCGGTGCCATGCATAAGACACTCTTGTGCATAAGTGCAGTTTTTGCCGATTTTAAACATAATCGGCTGTTATCACGTCTATTTCTAGGGAACATATCTGCAACACATGGAAACAAATGAGGATTTGATTTAATAAATAATAACATTTCTAAGATATATAAAGACGGCAGAGTCAGTATCTTATATTGTTTGAAATAGGGTTTACAGCAATCTGTTATTTTTAAATGGAATATTGATCTTAATCACCGTTTTTGAGCTTTAAATATACTTTCTCTGTCCGTAGAGTTACCCCAGAAAATGACACCGTATCTGAGAGTAGATTCAACAAGTCCGTAATAGGCAGTAAGGAGCGCATCACTATTGAGAGTTCGGGATAAAGTATATAAAGCATATGAATTGCTGCTCAATCTTTTGCTTAACGTTTCTATGTGAGGCTTCCAATTTAAAAAGGTAAAGAGGATTTTTAGCTTGTTTGTAAGGATATAACTCAAAAACTGATCAATCGATTTCAAAAATCTATTATCATTAGAAAGCTATACTGGCCTCATAAGGATAAAGACATAAGTAGACAAAACATTATTTTTCAAAGTTAAAATTTTACCTACTTATTTGGAATCAGTAAAAAAAGACGAATCAGTCAGTAAATTTAAATATAATATATTTTTTGGCAGTTACGTTTTTTCGTTATGACGACAGTATAATATTATCACCGAGTATCATAATATGTCATATCTTATTTAAAAAAAGAAATCTATTACTAACATAACCTAACCTACTTATACGCGAGCGAAACCGCGGGTAAAAGCTAGTCATATTATAAATGCGAATGTGAGTTTGTTTGTTTATTACGCTTTTACGCTTCAAATACCAGACCAGTTATCATAAAATTTCACAAACTCGTTGTCAGGGGTACAGATAAGGACATAGGGTCAATGTCTTACATCCAGAAAAAAAACACTGTTCCTGAGGTATAAAATTGACATAACCTAACGTATACATAAGTACAGTAGGCGCTCGGTAATGCGGCGCCCGCCAATCCGGCACGCTCAGTAATCTGGCACTTAGCGACTCAGGTAACCCGCTCGATAATCCGGCATTTTACACAGTCGAACGCCGGATTACAGAGCGGTTAAATTGTTTGTGTAATTTAGTTCTCACTCGGCAGTCCGCGCCTAACCTTGTGAGTTTATTTTACATTGTATTTATAAAATAAAATATAAATATATATCATCATCATCATCATCATCATCGGGCTATAATAGTCCACTGCTGGACATGAAATATATATATATGTAGGTATATAACAAAAAATCTAGTAAGTAAATGATAATATATGTGTTTTAACATATTATGTAAACATAGAGCACACGCTTAAATTTAGTATTTACTTACACAAAATTATAATAATATGCTAATATTTACCCAGCTGTTTTCCTAACCTTAAATTGCGGATAATAATTGTTGACTTGGTAAAATTTACTTTTATTTTATACTATATAATTAACTTTTTAATTTAAAAAATAGTAATATAAAATAATTTTAATAAAAAGTTTTTTTTTGACGCGAGACGTCAAGTAGCCTATACAAGTACTATCTACTTCCGAGTTTAAAAATAAATACACAGTGATTCTTGTTATAATTTATTGAGGAAACGTAGAATACAGTGCCTGAAAATACATAAACTATTATACAGTTGTTCTGTGCAGTGATTCTTACAAAAAACTCAATATAAATAAAACACTACAGTGAACCTTTAAAACTACCTTAAGTCTAAAAATAATAAGTGAAAAAAGACAAAAACTAATAGTGAATAACGTGAACCATATATAAATGTGTAGCCTGTAGTGTCTGTATGAACAAAAGTGATCGGTAAAGCCTATACTAATTACGCCATAACCGTAAACACCATAAAACTCCGAACTGATTTTAGCGCCATCTATTACGTAGCGCAGGAACTAAATTGACATTTGTTTACAAATCTATTTACGGCCGCATTCTTATAAAATCACAACATCTTATGTAATACTGATACTATATTACACAACCAGTACTTAACGTTAATTGAAAATGCCCAGTGTAAAGTGTGGACACTGTAGTAAGTACATGTCATCTACAGATGGCTGTAGATGTGGTAAGTGTGGCGGGTCATATCATCGCTCTTGCGTGGCATTGCCGCAGTCTGGGGTCATATCAGCGACATGGCGTTGTTCGCAATGCAGCAAAAAACCGCTCAAAAACAACAGTGCAGAAAAGTCTACTCGAACCACTGCTATTAACTCTCCGCAAGAGTTTTCACCGGAGTCTGCACAAGGGACCGTTCTGGATATTAATACAGAACTAGGTCGGATCAGAGATGAGCTGCGCACAGTAAGGAGCGAGTTTCAGGCATTCCGTGAGGAGATTGCCGGTATGAGAATTCTTGGTGATCGCATGGATGCTTTAGAACAAAGAGTAGCCGCTCTGGAGGCAAGCAATAAAATCTGCCGGCCAAATACACCCCACACTGACATGGAAGAGGTAGTTGCGCAATTGAGACGGGATCTTAACGATCGGGATCAAGACTTGTTGGCAAATGATCTAGAGGTAACCAGACTGCCCGAGGTAAATGGAGAAAACCTTAATCACACCGTTCGTCTGATGGCTAGTAAACTCGGCGTGTCCATTACGGAAGGCGATATAGTAAGCGTCGATCGAATTGGTAGTCGTTACTTACATGCAACTGATCCCTCAGGCCCAACAGAGACCCGAATAAGGCCAGTGGTGATACGTCTAGCACGTCGAGATACTCGTGACGCAATTATACGAGCAGCCAGAGTAAAGCGTGGAATCACTTCCAAAGATCTCGATATAAATGGACCGGTGAAGCGGTTTTACATAAATGAGCGCCTCACCAAACGCAACCGACTGTTATTTCGGCAAGCAAGAGACGCGGGGCGGCTTTCTGGTTGGCAGTTTATTTGGTCACGCCGTGGAAGGATTCTTGCCAGGAATAAGCAGGGCGACAATGCCTGTCTCATTTCATGTGAGGCCGATATACAGCGCGTCTTTGGAACGGGACCTGAAGCAAGAAACAATCAGTAGCCTTAGCTTTAGTTTATTTGTTATTGTAACAGGCATTGCACGTCTCGATATTGCTGTTGGAAGCACCTGTCTTACATACTATTTTTATAGCTGTATTTATTTTGTTGGGGTGCCGCTATTCTACTATTTACACATCTTGTTATCGTTTAGTACACTAATTTACATGTTATCAATCATACCTCTACAGAGCACACGCACACTAGATAGATCACCATACCGCACACAACATACGACATTGTACTTGTATAGCATCGTACTTTTTAGAACGGCCTTTCTACAGAGATTACATAGGATAAATCATACTTATACACGACAAGTCTGGACACTATTAGTAAAAATCAGCGTATTTAATTTTTGTAAAATGAGTAATAAAAAAAAATATTACGTATACATAAATGTTAGGCGGTAAGTTTTTGAAGTTAGGTTTATTTAATGCGGGTTCTTTAGCTACTGGCCATGACGAGTTCCTATTAACTATGAATAAACATTCTGCTAATATAATAGCAATTAATGAAACATGGCTACGACCGGGTGAAGATGGGCGAGCCCCGTCTGTTCCAAATTATCGCCTTAAGCATGTTCCACGACCAGCAACTGTGCGCGGTGGGCGCGGCGGAGGAGTCGCATTCTATATTAGAACTGGTATAGCAGCAAGAATCAAGCCACATCCTGAATACCCTGACATCGAACAACTTTGGATGACTATGAACATAAGGAGCAAACGACTTCTCATAGGCACCGCGTACCGACCACCGTGGCTTGACTTGGACAGATTTTTAGATGCATTGACAGACAGCTTGAACGCTCTTGCCCCCTATGACTATGTGATATTATTAGGTGACTTTAACGTGAATCTATTGCATGAGAACGACTCTAAATCAAAACGACTGAAAGAGTTTCTGAATTGTTGTAGCCTGGACCAAGTTGTAAATGGACCAACACACTTTCTAAATGAAAGTTGCTCCTTGATTGATATTATTTGTACTGATGCCAGGTACAGAAATATATCTATTGATTGTAATAGCGAACTAGGACATCATTCATTCGTAACTTGTGAACTTATCTTTAGGAAGGATCGTCCAGCTAAGAGATTGGTAATATATCGTCCACTCAGGGATATAGCATTTGACAATTTTGAGAGCGATCTGCAGTCCATACCATGGGAATACATATGCAATGTGCAATGTGTGACCACAATGGTATCATTGTTGAGCAACTACCTGCTAGACTTGTTTAATGCGCACGCCCCAATAAAGCAGAGGTCGTTTAAATGCTTACCTACGCCTTGGATAACTGACGTCATAAAATTAATGTGTAGGATCCGCGACGAGGCAAGGGATAGATACCGTTGCTCCAAGTCACTAAGCCACAAAGAATACTACCTCCAGCTAAAGCACCAGGTGGTTACAGCACTGCACAATGAAAAGAAAGCATATTTTACTAAGCATATAAACGAAAATCTCAGCAACAGCAGGGCCTTATGGAAAAACCTAAAACAGCATGTATACCCAACAACTCTAGATAATATGCTTCCTCAACAACTGAGTGATCCCGATGTCATTAATAACGCCTTTTTGGATGTGCCTGGGGGCCGACCAGCAACTATATCAGAATTAACATACTTTGAGTTTCACAGACATGGGACTTCTACCTTCTCCCTAAAAGTAGTTGATCAAAATACTATCCTCAAAATCATTAAAAGTATTTCAACGAATGCCAGAGGGGTTGATGGTATAAATAAAGAAATGATTGACCTTACACTGCCTTGGTCCTTGGCGACTATAACTGCAATCGTTAACAGGTCTATCATCACCAACACTTTTCCTGAGCCTTGGCTGTGTGCGATTGTTAGACCATTGCCAAAGACCAGCAATCCTGAAAATTACAAAGATTTACGTCCAATCAGTATTCTTCCATATCTATCAAAAATCTTGGAGCGGGTGGTATATACACAAGTTTCTGATTACTTAGAGGCTAATAATATTCTGCCCGATCTCCAATCGGGATTCAGACATGGACGTGGAACTGCAACTGCTTTGGCGGATGTGGTCGGCAATATTTTGGAGGCTAGGGATCAGGGTGAAGGCACCATTGTTGCCTTGTTGGACTATTCGAGAGCTTTCGATGCCATAAACACAACATTGCTTCTGTCAAAGTTAGCCTACTACGGTTTTGACCCAAATTGTGTGAAATGGTTCAGTAGCTACCTCACTGGTAGATCGCAGTCTGTTGAGATACAGAAAGAAGATGGGTCTCTGACGTCTTCTGCTTCGCAATCCATCACAAGAGGTATTCCCCAGGGTTCTTTGTTGGGGCCTCTTTTATTCATTATTTACAGTGCAGATATTGTTGATTGCTTTAAATACTGCAAATATCACATGTACGCAGACGACATCCAACTATACATGTCCTTTAGCCCTGACGAAACCACGGCATCTGTACATAGGATGAATGAAGAGCTAGATAGAATCGTCTCGTGGTCGGAGAGCAACAGCCTAACGTTGAATCCTACAAAATCAAAGTTTATTGTTATGGGTAGCAAAACCCAAGTGCAAACTATCATCTCTGCTAAACCAGAGCTAAAGATTAAGGATAAAATTATTGATAGGGTGGAAACTGCCCGTAACCTAGGTCTAACAATTGATCCTGAACTCCGTTTTGAGGCGCACATTAGCAATGTGGTTAGAAGTTGTTTTTATAGGCTGAAGACATTGTATAGATTTAGGAGATACTTCAGTGTAATGATAAGAAAAAGATTAGTAGATAGTCTAATCCTTTCGAAATTTAACTACTGTGATATAGTATATGGCCCTTGTCTACTGTCAAGGACTGAACGTTTAATACAACGTGTACAAAATGCATGTGCCCGTTTTTGTTTTGACATCCCACGTCGTAGCCATGTTACACCTTTTTTAAATGACGCTAATATGTTGAAAATGTACAACAGGCGAAAGCTTCACTTGGCTTCATTACTGTTTGGCATTGTTAAGACCTGCTCGCCTAAATACTTATATGAGAAGTTAAACTGGAGGCAGAATCACTTTGCATACCCCGCGCGTTCCATGACCAACCCGCTTTCAATACCACAGCATAGGACCACGGCATTTAGAGGTAGTTTTAAATTCGCAGCCACCAAATGCTGGAACTCATTACCACCTCCAGTAGCATCTAAAATAAGCAGGATGGGCTTTAAGAATTTATACAAGAGAATTCTATTGAATACACAAAAAAGTACACAATAAATCACTGTTCAGGCATTGCCTAGTTGATCTATATTGAACTTGCAAATGTCCCAAATATAAAATAATTTTATAATCCGGTTCAAGGTATTGGAGAGCTGTTTTAGAAATTCTTACACTGATGCTTATAACCCTGCCATAAGACACTTTTTCAGTTTTGACAACTTTTATGTTTACTTAACATACTAAGATGCCAAATGGTGTAAGTTTTATGTACCAGCTTGTGCTAATATATAACATAATTATAATTTTTGATATACTTACTGAATCTGCATAATTTTTCCTATGCAATGTTTCTGTTCACTGTGCTCTGGATACATTAATAATAATCCATTAAGCTATTATTGCAGTTCATATAGTTTTGTATTTATCTGTAAAAAATGTTTGAAATACTAATCAATGTCTGGCAGTCATAATGTATTGTACCTATTTATATTACTTGTGTTTAATGCTCAGAACAAGCAAACTAACAATTTAGGTACCTATTAGAATGTTATAAAGAACTAAGTACCTACTTGCCCATCTTAATATCAAATGAAACAGCGTTCTGTGGATGAGGATGAAACACTATTCTTTTTGTGCCTACGTATACACACATTTGTATTGTATTTTATTTGTTTTGTATTTTATTTATTTTGTGTACTTTATTGTTTCCGGTAATGGCAGCGATTGAGGCAATCGATGCTGTCCGATAATTGGTGATGTTTGTACCAATTGAGTCATGATTATGACATAGTATTCGGATTGAAATATTACAGATTACAAAATAATTACATAATATAAACTCTGATTGTTTGGCGTGCGGAAGGTAGTATATGTAATGTAACCGCTGTTGGCGTCTATGTACATCTCGCTCTAAGGCATTGTCGTTTGTCTCATTTCAACATTGTTAAGTATTGCTTTTCACAATTATTAACCACGGTGAAATTTATTTGGAGCGGGACTCTTACTTATTGTTATGAGCCGGACCCGAATACAGTGTCCCCACTTACCAGTATGCTTAATTGGTTGAAACATTTCTTCTTTGTGTTTATTATCCTAGATTGTTTACGATTATGCAACTTTATCATATATCGATTATGTAACGTGATCGTGCATCTGTCATTTTATGTAGCGTAAGTGTCATGTCATTAGTGTCAATGTCAGAAAGAAGGTGCGTTCATAAATGTAGCTTTGATATAAAAAGAAAAAATATATCTCTGGATATTCGGTTACTGTAATGTCTGTGTGTGAATGTTCAATGTTATAATGGTATAAGTATTGCTCTCAGGGTCTTGACGTCCGTGTCTATTAAGGAGCCAGTTGAAAACCAGCGTCGGGCACATATGCCCGGCAATATTGCTGAACTGGCCTCCTATTTTTGTACGGACGACGGGCGTGTACATTTATTATTAAGTAGTATAGTTTAATTATTTTTTTTTCCTACATTGTTTATATCATGTCCTTCGTCTGTTATGAAATAAACGTCTTATTATTATTATTATTATTATTTAATTAATGTTCTCTAGAGCGAATTTCGGTCACGGCGGTCAATCTTAACGGAGACAGGCCATCTGCGCAGGAGATATTATAGTGCACAAGTGTGTGCGCAAAAACAAGTGCACTCTCTGTTCTCTGTATCTAACTCTCATGATCCGATAGGACGGTAATCCGACACGACCGTAGAGAAATCAGGCGCAGGACCAACGTCTTACGTGCTTTCCGAGGCACGGGGGTATCTAACACCGCCAACTTCCTAACGCCGGGCTGGTAATCAAATTTCTTAACAGAAAAGTCCAATAACTTTTTGTTGGCCCGACCCGGGCTTCAAACCCTCTTGCACGGCAGTCGCATTCACTACCGGTGCGCTACGCCATTAGTACAGTCAAATTACCAAAAATTGTGTTTTCTCTGTGTCCCACTGCTCGGCACGGGCCTCTTCTCAGTGTGAGAAGGATTAGGCCATAGTCCACAACGCGACCCAGTGCGGGTTGGCAGACTTCACATATCTTTGAGAACATTATGGAGAACTCTCAGACATGCAAGGCTTTCTCACGATGTTTTCCATCACCGTTAAGACTGCGCCGAGCGTAAGACAGATAATGACAGAGCTCCTGCGGCGCATATTCAAATCGGTGCGCGGCCGCCATAGTCAAATTGTATGGAGGATTTGAGGTGGTTTTTTGATAAATGTGTATCTTTATTGTCAACCAATAACTTAAATATTTGGGACGGACAAATCAATCAATCAATCAATCAATCAAACTTTATTTGTGAACATAGGTATTACAATAAAGGTCTTATGGATACAATTTAATTGAGCTCTATGTCCTACCAATGAAATTGGTGTACAAATCTATTCATTTTAGTAATAAGTTAGAATTTATACAATAAAAAGTCAAGTTCGAGTAAATAATGTCAATTAAAGCAAAAGGCAAATAATATTCCACTTTATCATATTGTAAATAATTTCAATTAATGGTACTGTTATTAGGCAATTAATCAATTATAAATTATAATTTATTGTTACATGCATGTCAAAGGTAAATTGTATTAAAAGGTTAGCAATGTCATATTTTATCATTTAAAATTTCTTCTATGGTGTAGTACGTCTTATCTAATAAAAATAAACACAATTTACTTTTGAATTTGCGGATATTATCTTCACTCCTTATACATTTTGGTAATTTATTATAGACCCTTGGTGCCATTACAAAAATACTATTTCCATATAGCGCAGTTCTAGACCCAACTGCTTGTAACCGATCACAACGACGCTGACTAGTTACTCGAACAAATTTATGTAAATTATTTTTGACGAACATAGACGTTTCATATATGTACAGCGAGGGCATCGTTAATATTTTTGTATTTTTAAAAAATGGTTTGCAGCTATCTGTTGTCTTTAAATTGTAAATAGCTCTAATGCACCTCTTTTGACACTTAAATACCATTTCTTTACCCGTGGCATTCCCCCAAAATATAATTCCGTATCTCAATGTTGAAGCTACTAAACCATGATAAGCCGTTAAAACTGTTGCTCGATTGGCCGTTTTTCTTAGCATATGCAAAGCATAGGAATGCTGGTTTAGCTTACTGCATACTTTGTCAATATGTGAATTCCATTTTAAAGTGTTTTCTATGTTTAGTCCAAGAAATTTAGTTTCATTTGTTTCATTAATAATTTTGTCCTTGTATTTAATATTTAAGTCTAGATTGTAGTTTACTCTTTGTTGAAACTTCATTAATACTGTTTTGTCAAGATTTATAACCAAATTATTATTTTGTAGCCAATTCACAACTGATAGTAGTGTAGAATTAATTTCAGGCTCTATTTTACTCACGTCGTCACAATTGAAAAGTAAAGTGCTGTCATCTGCAAACATTGTCATAGGATATGATGATGTTGTCGGAAAGTCGTTAATATAAACAGTAAAAAGGGATGGCCCCAGTACACTACCTTGTGATACTCCATATTTTACCGTTCTCAGGTTAGATTTATAGGTTACTACGGTTTTTTTAGAAATTCTACTGATTGTCGTTATTTGCTGTCTATTACAGAGATAAGATTCTATTAAGTTTGATATATTTCCCCTTATGCCATACGCGTTTAGTTTACTTATTAGTGTTTTATGGTCTACGCGATCGAAAGCTTTTGACATGTCCATATAAAGCGCCAGAGTCGGTAGTCTATTATCCACTCTGCCGGTAACCATATGTAAAAAATCGTAGATGGCCATGTCAATAGATCTATTTTTCCTAAAACCTTTCTGGTTATCAACAAAAAGGGAGTTTTTCTCAAAGTATGAAGTAAGTTGAAAATATATTGCTTTCTCAAATATTTTTGAGAAAATCGGTACTAACGCAATGGGTCTGTAGCAGGACATATCTTCTCTGTTGTCTTTCTTGAAGAGTGGTTTTATAATTGTTATTTTTAATTCTTCTGGAAAGTGACCATGAAATATGCACATATTGATAAGGTGACTCAACACAGGAGCAATTATTGTGGATACCTGTTTAATAATGCTTGTACTTATATCATCGTACCCAGTGCTAGATGTATTCTTTAGTGACATAATAATTTTGTGAATTTCTAGCGGTTTTGTAGGTGACATAAACATAGAACTAATTCTGCTGTTTATTTTATGTTTATTTTTATGAATGTCTGAATTAGTAACTGGTTTCACTTGATCCACAAAATAATTATTAAAAGCTTGTGCTATTTCAACAGGATTACTTAAGATTTTGTCGTTTGATTTAATTTTTAATATGGTTTCCTCTGGCAATTTATGTTTATTCTTGTTTTTATTTATCACTTTCCATGTTGCTTTACATAGATTTTGAGCTGACTGTATGAGACGATTATTATGGACTCTCTGTGTCAGATTTATAACTTTTTTCAGCCGATTGGAAAGATTTTTAAAGTCTGTTTCATTTTGCTTATTCGGTAATGACCGGTATTTCCACAGCAATTCTCTTTTTCTCTTACTGCAAATCCTAATGCCGCGACTAATCCATTTTGCTTTTTCTTTAGTCGATATCCGTATTTTTATACTTGGAAAGCATAAATCATAAAGCAACTTAAACAGATCATAAAATAATTTGAATGCTTTAGCGGGATCCGTTTCTTGGTATACGTCAGAAAAAGTGATAGCTTCTATGTTGTCTATAAATATTTGCACATTTTCTTTTGAGTAGTCTCGTTTAGTTGA